>CM061142.1:414007990-414607990 GCA_030789695.1 Scilla litardierei
TAATTCTAGCATGACAGAGATATTGCCAAATATAATAGCATGCAAAATTATTGAATGAAACATGAATCCTATATCTCGGATTCACCCATAATCCCTAATTCTTGACGCAACCGCACAAAGGAGTCCTCCTTTAGGGGTTTCGTGAAAATATCGGCGATTTGCTTTTGGGTTTCAACGTACACTAAAATGATGTCCTTTTTAGCAACATGATCATCTAAAAAGTGATGTCGGACATCTATGTGTTTCGAACGGGAATGATGTACCGGGTTCTTGGAAAGACAAATTGCACTTTGGTTGTCAACCATGATAGGGCAAGTATCACAATTTATACCAAAGTCTTTAAGTGTGTGTCTCATCCAAAGAACTTGAGCACACGCGGCACCTGCGGCAATATATTCCGCCTCGGTGGTTGAAAGTGATACGGAATTTTGCTTCTTGGAAAACCAAGAGACAAGAGAATTTCCTATAAAATGGCAAGTGCCACTAGTACTTTTCCTGTCGGATTTGCATCCCGCATAATCGGCATCACTATATGAGATTAACTCATATGTGCTAGATTTCGGATAAAGTAATCCAAAATCTAAAGTGTAACTTAGATAGCGAAAAATAAGCTTTACCGCTACTAAGTGAGATTCCTTGGGTTGAGATTGATAACGAGCACATACGCATACGGCGAACATAATATCGGGCCTACTTGCGGTAAGATAAAGTAAACTACCTATCATACCTCGATATAGACGAATGTCTACATCCTTACCGCCCGTATCTTTATCAAGATGCGTTGTCGTGCTCATTGGAGTCTTTTTCCCGGAAGCACTCTCCATTCCAAATCGCTTTAGCAACTCCACCGTATACTTCGTTTGGTGGATGAAGATTGCATCGTCCATTTGGCGAATTTAGAGACCTAAGAAATACTTGAGCTCACCCATGTGGCTCATCTCAAATTGTTCCTTCATAACATTAGAGAACTCTTCGCAAAGAGCAAAGTTAGTAGCACCGAAAATGATATCATCAACATATATTTGAACTAAAATTATATCATTATTCGCATGCTTAACAAAAAGTGTAGAATCGGCTTCTCCCATTTTAAAATTCAAATCCAAAAGAAAATTCTTTAGGCGATCATACCAAGATCGAGGAGCTTGTCTTAAGCCGTAAAGCGCTTTCTTTAGTTTAAAAACATGATTTGGAAAATTTTCATTTATGAAGCCCGGAGGTTGAGAAACGTAAACTTCCTCAACAACATCTCCGTTTAAAAATGCACTTTTAACATCCATTTAAAATAATTTAAAATCCTTATGGCATGCAAAAGACAATAATAATCTAATTGATTCTAATCTAGCTACCGGAGCGAAGGATTCTTCGAAATCAATACCTTCCTCTTGTCGATAGCCTTGAGCAACTAACCGAGCTTTGTTCCGGACGACGACTTGGTTTTCGTCAGTTTTGTTCTTGAAGATCCACTTTGTCCCTATGACGGTGTGGTTCTTCGATGGCAATGGAACAAGTTCCCAAACTTCATTTCTCTCGAATTGAATGAGCTCCTCCTCCATGGCTAAGATCCAAGCGCTATCTTCGCATGCTTCATTAATATTCTTTGGCTCTATCGAGGAGGCAAAGGCACAATGAGCGAAGTAGTTCACTTGCGATCTCGTCTTGACACTATCATGGATATTGCCAATGACTTGCTCATGAAGATGGTCACGAACGGTATGAAGCCGTTTGGGAATACCTTGATCACTAGGAACATTCTCAACAACTTCGTTAGTTGGGTTAGTCTCAATAGAATCAATAGAATCATTAGACTTAGAATTATCAAATGAATCACATAAAACATCCATAGAATTATTATCATTTGAAATTCTAGTTGGAACAAATCCTTCATTAAATGAGACATGAAGCGACTCCTCGATCGTTGAGGTTCGTTTGTTGAATATCCGGTAGGCTTTGCTACGCGAAGAATATCCAACAAAAATCCCCTCATCGGATCTTGGATCGAATTTGTCCAAACTACCATATGTGTTCTTAATAAAACATTTCGAACCAAAAACACGAAAATGTTTAACTTGAGGCAACCTACCAAACAACAATTCATAACAAGTTTGTTTAGTGCCGGGCCTCAAAAGTATTCTATTAAACACATAGCAAGCGGTGTGTACCACTTCCGCCCAAAATTGATGGCCAAGTTGGCTATCATCAAGCATAGTGCGAGCACACTCCACTAGCGTCCTATTCTTTCTCTCAACTACACCATTTTGAGGAGGTGCACGAGGGAAAGAGAAGGTGTGTGTAATACCAACTTCATCACAAAATGTCTCAAAAGACTCATTCTCAAATTCACCTCCATGATCACTACGAATAGTGACAATGGTGGTTCCTAAGAGATTTTGTACTTTCTTAACAAAAATTGTGAAGTTTTCAAAAGCTTCATTTTTATTACACAATGAAAATACCCATGTAAATCTTGAATAGTCATCTACAATGACAAGTCCATACCTTGCATTTCCTAAGGAAGCAACTCTAGTTGGCCCAAATAAGTCTAGATGTAATAGCTCTAGTGGCCGTTTAGTAGAAATGCTTTTCTTAGGTTTAAATGAAGATTTAGGAAGCTTGCCACGTTGACAACAATCACAAAAACTTTTCTTTTCAAAAACAAGCTTCGGAAAACCTTTAATGGAATTTAATTTTGAAAGCTTATAAAGTGTTCCAAAGTTCACATGTCCAAAGCGTCGATGCCATAAGTGTTGTTCACTTGTGTTGGCAACGAGGCATTGTTCATATGACTTAGGAAGATCCAAAATATAAATGTCTTTATGACGAGTTCCGGAAAATAATAATTTATCATTATCTTTTCTTAAAATATGACACAATCCTTTCGCAAAGCTAACTTTGTAACCTTTGTCACAAAGTTGGCTTATTGAAATAAGATTATGATTTAAACCACTAACAAGATAAACATCACTAATTAAGGGTTTAGAAGGGTTACCCACTTTACCAACACCTATGATGGTTCCGCTCTCGTTGCCTCCAAATACTACGTGGTTTCCATTTGCTATGGGAACCACTCCGGAGAGCAAACTAGCGTCACCCGTCATGTGTTTTGAACACCCGCTATCGAGTATCCAATTTCCCTTGGAGCCAAATTTAAATTTGTTGCTCCTTTTCTTTTTCTTTTCCTTGAGTACCTAAAGATAGAGAATTTCATATCATGGTACCCAAGGTCATTGGGTCCAAAAGATTAGACCTTTGGAAGCCAAGTCCAATTGGACTTAGACTTCCCCACATAATTTCTACTATGCACAACATCCGAAAAATAAGCATTCATATACATTTGCTTTTCGTCCATGCTTGTGTCCTTTGGGCTCCAAATTGTGAAAATCTTGGGAGCCCTCATCCTATTGGGTGCATGCATTCGACGTTGATTTCTACGTGATGCATGTTGTGGATAGGCATAAGGAACATGATGGAATGGTGCACGATGAGAATTATTCATATGATGTTGTGGGTGAACATATGCATGTGAGGGAACACGTGCATGAGGGTGTCTCACATTGTGTGCACGTGCCCGAGAATGTGTTGCATAAAAATCATCATATGTGTGAGACGGTGGAGTAGGACGTGTGTTCCTATGTGGCATGGTATTGGTGTACATGTAGGCATGCCCCTTCTTTGGAGGTCCACCCAAAGTGGGTTTCTTTCCAAAAGAGGGTGTGGACGAGGTGGAAGCACCATTGGTAGATGAACTACCAATAGAGTGTTTGCTCCCACTCGTTGAGGCTTCGGAAGTTGGCCTTACAAAAGTAGTGACCGACTTGGATGAATTTCCCATCATATACCCCAAGCCAATGTGGTGTTTGGCCGGAAGTAAGTCTTTTAGGATATTATCCAAGTGGCCCTTACCCTTGTTGAATTTGTTGATTCGGCCCAATGTGTCCTCATATTTCTCTTTGAGAGAACGCAAAGAAATATCCAAAGTGGATATTTGCGATGTGAGCACATAAACACGAGATTTAAGATTCTCGTTCTCAATACTCAAAGTCGAGTTTTGAGAAGTCAAATCCTCTATCCTATGTTCTTCTGTATCCTCAATGCTAACATGTTCGAGTTTAGATTTGAGATTATCAATCTCATTTCTTAACTCTTCAACAACGGTGTCGTTGTTGGTGATGATAGTCTTAGGCGATGTTTGAATGCTAGCTAAGTCATCTTTTACCTTAGTATATCTATTTACTAATTTAGTGTATTTTGACCATAATTGAGAGTTAGCATTCCTAAGGTCATCCATGGTTACCTCATATCTTTCTTCATCACTATCATCGGAAGAGGAGGATCCTTGATCGTGCTCCTCTCTTACCATGAAACACATGTGCGCTTGCTCCACGTGCTCATCGTCCGACTCTCCGCTTGAAGAATCATCGGAGTCGGTGAAGGTAGCTCCGACAAGTCCCTTCTTGTTTCCTTTTGTGTACTTCTTAAACTTGTCATACTTTGGCGCCTTCCACTTCTCCTTGTGCTTATTGAGGGGACACTCCGCTTTCATGTGTCCCGGCTTATTGCACTTGAAACATAAAGGAGAGGAAGAGGCGTTAGTAGAACCAAATTTAGCTTTGTTCTTGAAGTTACCTTTTCGGAAGAAACGGTTGAACTTCTTGGCCATGAGTGCCATGGACTCCAAGTCCAACTCGTTTTCCGAGTCTTCATCATCGGTTGATGTGGATGTGGATGGAGCGGCCTTGAAAGCAATGGCCTTCTTCTTTGGCTCGTCTTGCTTTAGGTAGGACTTCATCTTTTCCTGCAATTTGAGCTTGCTATCCTTGCGTACCTCGTATGACATTAAAGTACCCATTAGTTGAACTACGGTGTACTTGTTCATGTCATTACCTTCCTCGATGGCGAAGGTACGCTTTTCCCAAGAAGAAGGAAGTCCTTCGATAAGCTTCGAACACTTCTCCTTTTGGGTGTAGGATTTGCCAAGAGCCTCTAACTCGTTTATGATGTCGACAAAGCGAGCGTAATACTCCTTCATCTTCTCGCCCTGTTGCATATGAAACATTTCGTAATCTTTGTTTACAACTACGAGTTTAGAGTCTCTTACCCGACTCGTCCCTTCATGAAGAATGAGGAGGGAGTTCCAAATTTGATATGCACTCATACATGTGCATATCTTATTGAAGTCCTCGGGCTCCAATGCGCATTACAAGGCGTTCATCGCCTTGGCATTGCTTACCTCCGCGGCGACCTCCGCGGTAGTCCATTTCTCGAAGTCTTCTTCTTCGGGCTCGATGTATTCCTTAATTGTGGTCCTCCATAGAGACGCACTCCGGAGGAAGGTTTCCATCCGGCATTTCCAGTACCCGTAGTTGGTACCGTTGAAGAATGGAGGCCTCGTAGAGGAATGTCCCTCCATCACCGAAGATGCTCCTTCACGGTTCCTGAAGGTGTCATAGTTGGAAGGTGGACGCACGGTCTTGTTGTCATTGGCAGACATAGCTGTGTATCTGGCTCTGATACCAAATGTAATGCCCTACCAGCTACTGCACAAGTACTAGAGGGGGGGGTGGTGAATAGTACTTTAAAATAATAAGGAGTATAATTCCAAATTAAATGCAAACAACTACCAAATCAATTTGCGGAAGCTTAAATTGAATGACAACACAAAATTAACAACGCTAACAAGAGATGTTACTGGGTTCGGATCCACCCAAGTCTCCCCGACTTGTTCCCGGTGATCCTACGTCCCAACCACCCGGATCCCCTCCGGATACTTGAGTTAGAAACCCTAACTCAAGATTTCCACTATGAAATACTTGTGAAAAACCTCCACAAGTCAAATCATACAAAATGTAATTTGTGACTCCCACAACCCGGGATCACAACCACACTCTCACAACCGAGAGTGAAACTTACAAATCAAATATGAATTGAAATAAAGAAACTTCTTACCGAACAAAATACCTATGCCTTGAGTATTGCTTACGAATTAGGGCAAGGATGATTTTGAGGAAGAAGTGGCACCAAACCCTAGCTCCAAGATGTAGAACAGCGATGGAGAGCTTTGGGGATGTTGGTGACCTAGAATCAAGCACTTGGCTTGGAAGACTTCACACTCAATGAATCTCTCTTTGGAAGTAAGAGTTAGGAGAGATTAATGAATGGAGGGAATGAGCTTTGAATGAGCTTTGAATTGATTTCTCTTGAACTCTAAACTTGCATTAATATCAGCCTTGGCAGCAATGAATGCAGCCCAACAAGTATTTATAGGAATGAAGAGAGAGAGAGAGAGAAAAACGTTTCAATTAGGGCTCCAACGGCTCTTTTCTGAACCCAACTAGTCGGTCAAAGAACAATCACCGACCGACTAGTTTATCAACTAGTCGGTCGGTCACTGAACGTAAACCGACTAATGAGTAAACTGAGAAAAGATCAAAGTACAGACTAAGGAACTAGTCGGTCTAAGAAGAGTAGCTGACCGACTAGTTTCACAACTAGTCGGTCGGTTACACAACGTGGACCGACTAACAGATAAAACTGAAGTCTGAGAAGAATTAGACTTAGTCGGTCCAAGAACACATGTTGACCGACTAATTCACCAACTAGTCAGTCACCAAATGAACATAGACCGACTAACAATAAACAGTAAGTATGGTGAAAAATTTGGCATATACAGTAAACTAAACTAGTCGGTCCAAGAAGGAAAGTTGACCGACTAGTTCATCAACTAGTCGGTCGATCAATGAGCACAGACCGACTAATGATAAACATTAGCTCAAGTGAAAATGTGCATATTCAGGGAAAGCTCAACTAGTCGGTCACAGAAGCATCACTGACCGACTAGTTCACAAACTAGTCGGTCGGTGAGTCAACGTAGACCGACTAACTGTAAACAGTAAAGAGCTAAGAATTAACTGACTGAAACTAGTCGGTCCAAGAAGCTTGGCTGACCGACTAGATCACCATCTAGTCGGTCAGTTCTTCTTCTTGAACCAACTAACATGCACAAGAAGTCCCGAATCGAAGCGCGAAGCTTCGGGAAGAATTGTATGGACTTCTACTAAGATCCTAGAGCTAAGATATGAGCGTTATGAAGAATTAAAACGTAAGACCTACTCAAGGCTTAACATTCTACGAAAGAAGCTTAAAGACTATTAAATAAACTTGACGATACCGTCTTCAATAGCTTCAATCGAATCTTCATGACTTCTAAATAGGTCCATAAGCTTCAACGAAGCTTTAGGCATACGATCACGTGCTTTGAGAAGTCTCGAGACGTCGTTATTGATATTCATATGAATTTGGCGACGATCTCCATAACTGCGCTCACAAAGTGTTAGTTCATATTTTATTTATGTTTGTTCATCATCCAAAACCAAATCCGGGGAGTCCAATATCCAACACCTTTAACCCACATGCACAACATGGACAACGGGGCATAATTTAACCCGTCGTGCGCGCGGATGAATATTGCTTCAAACTAGGTCTTTTACCCTCGTGCACAATGCGCACAATGGGGCATAATTTTAACACGTCATGCGCTCGGAGTAATATTGCTTCAAACGAGGGCTTTTAACCACCGTGCACAACGGCACAACAGGGCATATTTTAACTCGTCGTGCGTGCGGATGAATATTGCTTCAGACTAGGTCATTTAACCCCATGCACAACGCGCACAACGGGGCATAATTTAACCTGTCATGCATGCGGATGAATATTGCTTCAGACTAGGTCTTTTAACCCCTGCGCACAACGGGCACAACAGGGCTAATTTTACCCGTCGTGTGTGCGGATGAATATTCCTTCAAGCTAGGTCTTTTAACCCCCGCACACAACGCGCACAATGGAGCATAATTTAACTCGTCGTACTCGCGGATGAATATTCCTTTTGACTAGGTCTTTTAACCCCACGCACAATGCACACAAGGGGGCATAATTTAACCCGTTGGGCACGCGGGGCATATTTTAACCCGTCATGCGCACATATGAATATTGCTTCAGACTAAGTCTTTTAACCCCCGCACACACGCGCACAATGGGGCATAATTTTACCCGTCGTGCGCGCAGATGAATATTTCTTCAAACTAGGTTTTTAACCACCGCACACAACGCTCACAATGGGGCATAATTTAACCCGTTGTGCATGCAGATGAATATTGCTTCAGACTAGGTTTTTTAACCCACACGCACAATGCGTATAACAGGGCATAATTTTACCCATCGTGCGCACGGATGAATATTGCTTCAGACTAGGTCTTTTAACCCCCGCGCACAACGCAGACAACGGGGCATATTTTAACCCGTCGTGCGCACGGATGAATATTGATTCAGACTAGGTCCTATAACCCCTACGCACAACGCGCACAACGGGCCATAATTTAACCAGTCGTGCGCACGGATGAATATTGCATCAGACTAGGTCTTTTAACCCCCGCGCACAATGCACACAACAGGGCATAATTTAACCCGTCGTGCATGCGGATGAGTATTACTTCACACTAGGTCTTTTAACCCCCGCGCACAATGGATTGTGCACTGTGATGAATAATACAACTCTCTAAACTTCTTTATTAGTGCACACGACGCGTTAGACTGTACCGCGTTGTGTGCGGGGAGTAATTTAATTTTTACCCGATGTGCACAACATTTCATAATTTTACACTTCGTGTGCGCGGATGAATATTACTTCAAACTAGGTCTTTTAACCCCCTTGCACAACGAGCATAATGGGACATAATTTAACCCGTCGTGCATGCGGATGAATATTACTTCAGAATAGGTCGTTTAACCCACGCGCACAACGCACACAACGGGGCATAATTTAACCCGTTGTGCTCGCGGATGAATATTCCTTCAGACTAAGTCTTTTAACCCCTACACACAATGCGCACAACGGGGCATAATTTAACCAGTAGGCTCGCGGGGCATAATTTAACCCTTCGTGTGCATAGATGAATATTGCTTCAGACTAGGCCTTTTAACCCCCGCACACAACATACACAACGGGGCATAATTTTACCTGTCGTGCGCGTGGATGAATATTGTTTCAGACTGAGTCTTTTAACCCCGCGCACAACACACACAACGGGGCATAATTTAACCCTTTGTGCGTGCGAATGAATATTGCTTCAGACTAGGTAATTTAACCCCCACGTATAACGCGCACAACGGGGCATAATTTTACCCGTCGTGCGCGTGAATGAATATTACTTCAAACTAGGTCTTTTAACCCTCTCGCACAACATGCACAACGGGGCATAATTTAATCGACGTGCACACGGATGAATATTGCTTCATAATATGTCTTTTAACCCGGTCACATAACGCGCAAAACGGGACATAATTTAACCCGTCATGCACGCGGATGAATATTGCTTCAGAATATGTCTTTTAACCCCCACGCACAAAGCGCATAACGGAGCATAATTTAACCCGTCATACGCATGGATGCATATTACTTTACACTAGGTCTTTTAACCCCCGCGCACAAAGCGCACAACGGCGCATAATTTAACACGTCGTGTGCCCGAATGAATATTCCTTCAGACTATGTCTTTTAACCCTCGTGCACAACGCACACAACAGGGCATAATTTAACCCGACATGCGGGCAGATGAATATTGCTTCAGATTAGGTCTTTTAACCCCGCGCACAATGCACACAACGGGGCATAATTTAACCCGTCGTTTGCGTGGATGAATATTCCTTCACACTAGGTCTTTTAACCCTCGTGCACAACGGATTGTCCGCTGTGATGAATAATACAACACTCTAAACATTTTTATTACCGTGCACGATGCGTTAGACTGTACCACGTTATGCGCGGGGAGTAATTTAATTCACAGGAACCGTTTTTACCCGACGCGCACAACATGGCATAATTTTACTAGTCGTGCACACGGATGAATATTACTGCAAATTAGGTCTTTTAACCCCCATGCACAACACGCATAATGGGGCATAATTTAACCCGTCGTGCGCACGGATGAATATTACTTCAGACAAGGTCTTTTAACCCCGCGCACAATGCGCATAACGGGGCAAAATTTAACCCGTCGTGCTCGCGGATGAATATTCCTTCAGACTAGGTCTTTTAACCCCCACTCACAGCGCACAACATAGCATAATTTAACTCGTTGAGCACGCGGGGTATAATTTAACCCGTCGTGCGCACAGATGAATATTGATTCAGACTAGGTCCTTTAACCCCCGCGCACAACGCACACAACATGCCATAATTTTACCCGTCGTGCATGCGGATTAATATAACTTCAGATTGGGTCCTTTAACCCCCGCGCACAATGCACACAACGGGACATAATTTAACGCGTCGTGCGCGCGGATGAATATTGCTTCAGATTAGGTCTTTTAACCCCGTGCACAAGTGCACAACGGGGCATAATTTAACCTGTCCTGCGTGCAGATGAATATTACTTCACACTAGGTCTTTTAACCCCGCGCACAACGGGTTGTGCACTGTGATGAATAATACAACCCTCTAAACTTTTTTATTACCGCACACAAAGCGTTAGACTGTACCACGTTATGCGCAGGGAGTAATTTAATCCACCGAAACCGTTTTTACAGGACGCGCACAACATGTCATAATTTTACCCGTCGTGTGCACAGATGAATATTACTTCAAACTAGGTTTTTTAACCCCCACGCACAACGTGCACAATGAGGCATAATTTCCTGTCGTGCGCTCGGATGAATAATACTTCAGACTAGGTCTTTTAAAAACGCGCACAATGCTCACAACGGGGCAAATTTAACCTTCGTGCTCGCAGATGAATATTCCTTCATACTAGGTCTTTTAATCCCCACGCACAATGCACACAACAGGGCATAATTTAACACGTCGTGCGCATGGGGCAAAATTTAACTCGTCGTGCATGCCGATGAATATTCTTCAGACTAAATCTTTAAACCCCCGCGCACAACGCGCACAACGGGGCATAATTTTACCAGTCATGCGCGCGAATGAATATTGCTTCAGACTGGGTCTTTTAACCCCCGTGCACAATGCGCACAACGGGGCATAATTTAATCCGTTGTGCACGCGGATGAATATTTCTTCAGACTAGGTCTTTTAACCCCCGCACACAATGTGCACAACGGGGCATAATTTTACCCGTCATGTGCGCGGATGAATATTCCTTCACACTAGGTCTTTTAATCACATTGCACAATGGGTTGTGCGCTGTGATAAATAATACAATCCTCTAAATTTTTTTATTACTGCGCACGACGCGTTAGACTGTACCACGTTGTGCGCGGGGAGTAATTTAATCCACCCGAACCGTTTTTATCCGACGCACACAACACTGCATAATTTTACCTGTCGTGCGCGCGAAACTTGGTCTTTTAACCCCCGTGTACATTACACACAATGGGGCATAATTTAACCCGTCGTGCATGCGGGGCATAATTTAACCCGTCGTGTGCGCGTATGAATATTGCTTCAGACTAGGTCTTTTAAACCCCGTACACAACGCGTACTACGGGGCATAATTTTACCCGTCGTGCACGCGGATGAATATTGCTTCAGATTAGGTCTTTTAACCCCCGCATACAACGCACACAACGGAGCAAAATTTTACCCATCGTGCACGCGGATGAATATTGCTTCAGACTAGATCTTTTAACCCCCGCGTACAGCGCGCACAACTGGTCATAATTTAACCCATCGTGTGTGCGGATGAATATTTCTTCACACTAGGTATTTTAACCTCCGCGAACAATGCGCACAACGGGGCATAATTTAACCCGTCATGCATGCGGATGAATATTGCTTCAGACTAGGTCTTTAACCCCGTGCACAACGCGCACAACGGGGCATAATTTTATCCGTCGTGCGCACGGATGAATATTGCTTTAGACTAGGTCTTTAACCCCCGCGCACAACGCGCACACCGGGTCATAATTTTACCCATCGTGCGCGCGGATGCATATTGCTTCAGACTAGATATTTTATCCCCGCATACAACATGGCATAATTTAACCCGTTATGCGCGCGGATGAATATTACTAGGTCTTTTAACCCCCGCACACAATGCGCAAAACATGGCATAATTTAACCCGTCGTATGCATTGGGTACAATTTAACCCGTCGTGCGCGTGTATGAATATTGCTTCAGACTAGGTCTTTTAACCCCCGCACACAACATGCACAACGAGCCATAATTTTACCCGTCGTGCGCACGGATGAATATTGCTTCAGACTAGGTCTTCTAACCCCCGCGCACAACGTGCACAACGGGGCATATTTTAAACCGTCGTGCACGCGGATGAATCTTGCTTCAGACTAGGTCCTTTAACCCCCGTGGACAACGCGCACAACGGGGCATAATTTAACCCGTCGTGCGTGCGGATGAATATAGAGTCAGACTAGGTCTTTTAACCCCCGCGCACAATGTGCACAACGGGGCATAATTTAACCCGTCATGCACGCGGATAAATATTACTTCACACTAGGTCTTTTAACCCCCGCACACAATGGGTTGTGCACTGTGATGCATAATACAAACATCTAAACTTTATTATTACCGTGCACGATGCGTTTTGACTGTACCGCACTGTGCACGGGGAGTAATTTAATCCATCGGAAACATTTTTACACGACGCGCACAACATGGCATAATTTTACTCGTCATACGTGCGGATGAATATTACTTTAAATTAAGTCTTTTAACCCCGCACACAACACGCACAATGGGGCATAATTTAACCCGTCGTGCACGTGGATGAATAGTACTTCAGATTTGGTCTATTAACCCCCGTGCACAACGCGCATAACAGGGCATAATTTAACACGTCGTGCTCGTCGATAAATATTCCTTCAGACTAGGTCTTTTAACCCCTGCACATAATACGCACAACGTGGTATAATTTACCCTGTCGTGTGCATGGAGCATAATTTAACCCGTCGTACGTGAGGATGAATATTGCTTCAGACTAGTTCTTTTAACCCCCGCGCATAACGTGCACAACGGGGTATAATTTTACCCGTCGTGCGCACGGATGAATATTGATTCAGACTGGGTCTTTTAACCCCCGCGCACAACGCACACAACGGGGCATAATTTAACCCGTCGTGCGCGCGGTTGAATATTTCTTCAGACTAGTTCTTTTAACCCCCGTGCACAACGCGCACAACGGAACATAATTTTACCCGTCGTGCACGTGGATGAATATTTCTTCAGACTAGGTCTTTTAATCCCGAGCACAACACACACAACAGGGAATAATTTAACCCGTCATGCACGTGGATGAATATTGCTTCAGACTAAGTCTTTTAACCCCATGCACAATGCGCACAACAGGGCGTAACCCGTCGTGCGTGCGGATGAATATTGCTTCAGACTAGGTCTTTTAACCTGCGCGCACAACGTGCACAACGGGGCATAATTTAACCTGTCGTGCATGCGGATGAATATTCCTTCAGACAAGGTCTTTTAACCTCTGCGCACAAGGCACACAACAGAACATAATTTAACCTGTCGTGCGCACGGATGAATATTTCTTCAGACAAGGTCTTTTAACCCCCGCGCACAACGTGCACAACGGGGCATAATTTAATCCGTCGTTCGTGCAGATGACTATTACTTCACACTAGGTCTTTTAACCCCTGCGCACAACGGGTTGTGCACTGCGATGAATAATACAACACTCTAAACTTTTTTATTATCGTGCACGATGTGTTAGACTGTACCGCGTTATGCGCGGGGAGTAATTTAATCCATCGGAACCATTTTTACCCGACGCACACAACAAGGCATAATTTTACCTGTCATGCGTGCGGATGAATATTACTTTAAAATAGGTCTTTTAACCCCCGCGCACACCGTGCACAATGGGGCATAATTTAACCCGTCGTGCGCGCGGATGAATATTACTTCAGACTAGGTCTTTTAACCCACGTGCACAATGCGCACAATGGGACATAATTTTACCCGTCGTGCACGCAGATGAATATTACTTCACACTAGGTCTTTTAACCCCCGCACACAACGGGTTGTGCGCTGTGATGAATAATACAACCCTCTAAACTTTTTTATTACCATGCATAACACGTTAGACTGTACCGGGTTGTGCGTGGGGAGTAATTTAATCCACCGGAACCGTTTTTACCCGACGCACACAACTTGGCATAATTTTACCTGTCGTGCACGCGGATGAATATTACTTCAAACTAGGTATTTTAACCCCACGCACAACGCGGACAATGGGAAATAATTTAACCTATCGTGTGCACGAATGAATATTACTTCAGACTAGGTCTTTTAACCCCCGCACACAACATGCACAACAGGGCATAATTTAACCTGTCGTGCTCGTGGATGAATATTCCTTCAGACTAGGTCTTTTAACCACCGTGCACAACGTGCACTACGGGACATAATTTAACCTGTCGTGCGCACGGAGCATAATTTAACCCATCGTACGCGCAGATGAATATTGCTTCAGACTAGTTCTTTTAACCCCCGTGCACAACGTGCACAACTGTCACGCCCCGCTTCCCAAGTATGGAAGGCGAGACGTAAGAAGGTCCACTCGGACTTGGAGCTGTGAAGCTGCAGTCCGATAAGCGTCTGTGAATGACACAAATTTGCAGATTCTTGCAATGCGACGGAAAAACAACAATGATAAATGAAAACGCAGACATAGAAATATCCACCAAACATCCAACAAGTATTCCAACATCACAGAGAGAAGTCACAAGAGTACATAGTCTGAACAAAAGGCCTAAGACATGGCCGAAATATAAACCGAGAGAGATAGGTGCTACGCACCGAATCCTAACACCAACTACTAAAAGCAACAACTAAGGGAAACTCCAAGTGAGTCTAGGACTGGTCACCAGTGTCCTCAAACTCAGTCCCTGCAGGAACCTCGAACTCTACGTTTGCGTACTGCTCGTCCCCTGTAACTGACTCTGGCTCTAAACCTGACATGTGACACCCAAAGAGAAAAGGGCACATGTCAGCAAAAGTCTCCCAAAGGAAAACAGAGGACTTTTGTGCAAGGATCAAATAAAAGTAAAGCGACTAACAGTTCTAATATGATGAAATGGCATGACATTTAAAGAATGCAACAATTTAAAATGACATGATGAAACAAGCATGCACGTTGTAGCAGAAACTATGAAAACACTATTTCACGATTTCACTGACTTTCACATTGTGCACAGAGTTTACGCCTTACAGCTGAAGTGGCTGTACGGGCACACTTCTACGCTTAGTGGTCGCTTAACCCTACCCCTCCACGTGTATCGAGCGTTGGTTTCCCAATTACGTTGTGCTCGCTTCTGGATCACGAGCCATGAAGTGTTTTCATTTGGCATAGGGGTGCACCTATCTTCAATTGTTACAATTATTGTAGCGTGTGCTATGCAATTACAATGGAACAATTTGATGCATGACATGACATGACATGTCAATGAGCAGTTAAAAGTGTGTACCGTTAATTGAAAGTAAATGTGACAGGCAGCATGAAATAATAGTATAATAATGGTGTTGGATCTAGCTTCGTTGTCAAGCTAGATCTAGTAAGGGCGTCTAGGAGACTATCATTTCATTGCCTTATCTCTTTTATGCTACTATACAAATTGGCCTAAACCGTGGCCTAAACAAACACTGGCAAGTATCACTTGCCTGTTTCCGGTGGTATCGATTGTCATGGGTTCGTTTGGACAGGTACTACGTGTTGGTACTGCTGGTTCTCTGTTTCGGTTAAAGAATCCAATGAATTAGATTTTTCGTGAATAAACACTATATTAAAATAATCTCTAAAACGTGTTCGTCTAATTTTATCGGGTTCTCTGGATATGGTGATGTCTATATTATGTTACACTAACCTAATACACTTATTTTTATACTAATATTATTATCCTAATATTAGTTTCCAAATTGCTAACATGCTGAAATCAATTTAACAATTAAATAACACTAACTACTATTAACAACTAACTAATATTACCGACTAATTAATTAACTAGGCTAATCATATGGTTAAACATGGTATTAAATAGCACACATACTAAGTTTGACTAGGGGTAAAAGTAACATGGTTATAACTTAACATTATTGATTAAATAACCCTATCTAAGTCTCTTCATTCTTTAATAGGGTTCTGTCAATTTGTTTTATTATTGCCATGTTAGGCTGTCACACACTATCTCATTCTTTGCCCCTTCATTATTTAATATATATCCCTTAACCCAAGACTGTCTACTTCTTTACTCATTCTTTATTGCACTTATATCCCCCTAACACTCTACCTCTATCTCTCAGGCTCCCTATCTCTTTCTCTTACTGTCTCTTTGTTTTTCTTTTTCTTTTTGTTCTTCAAGGTTCGACAACAATCAAGCAATAGGGGCTCGTGCACAAATAAAAAAAGGAAGGGGATCTCTCACCTACGTGACGGCGGGGAGGAGGACAGGCGTCGGCAGTCGTCGGCTGTAGCTGGGGCGGCGCGTGCGGCGTTTTCTGGGCGGTGGCGGTTCCTCATGGCGGTGGCGCGCGCTGGAGGAGGCGGTGCAGGGCAGGCGTGGTCGGAGCTCCGGTGCACGCGTGGGTTGAGGGTGGAGGCCGGCCGAGGGTGGAGAGGGAGGAGGAAGATGGAAGGAGAGGAGAAGATCTGATTGAGGGTTTCTTGGGTTTTGAATCTGTATAGTTTTTTTGTTTTGATTTGGGGTTTCTTTGGTTTGAATTAAATCTGAAGTATGTTTCAGATTGTTTGTTGAAGTTTTGGGTTCTGGATTTTGATTTTTGTGTTTTCAGATTTGAGGTTGAATCTGAAATTGATTTGGGTTTCTGTTTGGGAAATTTGGGGGACTGATAGGGTTGGGGTTTGCAGATTGGTTTAGCAGTGGAGGATACGAGCTTAAAAAGATGAGCAGGGGAGACACACTTTCCCATTGTCAAATCTCATATTAATTAGATTGGGATAGGTGTAAACGCTATCTTTAGACTAATAGGTTGTAGAGACGTACAGCTTTGCTTAAACGAAAAGAGAAAGCCAACTTTGACTAACTGAGGAGAGGGATTGATTTTAGAACGTGTATGTTGTCGTTTAGGTAGGGTTAAGGCAATCACGTAATTAAATAAGTTTTAGATGTAATTAATAAAGTAATTAAAGTGATTAGGAATTTGTATTTAGTAAATTGTAATTAGCATGATAATTAAATTAAACTATTTTAGTTAATCTTGATGGTAAATAATGACGACATGGTAAACCGAAAACAGAGACGTGCTTGCGTTGACTCGTACGAACGAAAAGTTATCTGGATGACTGAAGAAAAATACAGGTACGCACAATCGAAAACACGTCTAAAAATACTGGCCGTTACAACAACGTGGCATAATTTTACCCATCATGCGTGCGGATGAATATTGCATCAGACTGGGTCTTTTAATCCCGCGCATAACGCACACAATGGTGCATAATTTAACCCGCCGTGCACGTGGTTGAATATTGCTTCAGACTAGATCTTTTAACCTCCGTGCACAACGCATACACCGGGGCATAATTTTACCCGTCGTGCACACAGATGAATATTGCTTCAGACTAGGTTGTTTAACCCCCGTGCACAACGTGCACAACGTGGCATAATTTAACCCGTCGTGCACGCGGATGAATATTGCTTCAGACTAGGTCTTTTAACCCCGCGCACAACATGCACAACGGGGCATAATTTAACTCGTCGTGCGCACAGATGAATATTACTTCAAACTAGGTCTTTTAACCCACTCGCACAACGCGCACAACAGAGAATGATTTAACCTGTCATGCGCACGGTTGAATATTGCTTCAGACTCGGTCTTTTAACCACGGCGCACAACGCACACAACGGGGCATAATTTAACCCGTCGTGCGCACGGTTGAATATTGCTTCAAACTAGATCTTTTAACCCCCACGCACAACGCATACACCGGGGCATAATTTTACCCGTCGTGCACACAGATGAATATTGCTTCAGACTAGGTCTTTTAACCCCCTCGCATAATACGCACAACGGGGCATAATTTAACCCGTCATGTGCACGGATGAATATTGCTTCAGACTAGGTCTTTTAACCACTCTGCACAACGCGTACAACGGTGCATAATTTAACCCGTCGTGCGCGCGGATGAATATTCCTTCAGACAAGGTCTTTTAACCCCGTGCACAATGTGCAGAACAGATCATAATTTAATCCGTCGTGCGTGCGGATGAATATTGCTTCAGACTAGGACTTTAACCCCCGCACAACGTGCATAACGGGGCATAATTTAATCCGTCGTTCGTGCGGATGAATATTGCTTCACACTAGGTCTTTTAACCCCCGCGCATAATGGGTTGTACGCTGTGATGAATAATACAACCCTCTAAACTTTTTATTATCGCGCACGTCGTGTTAGACTGTATCGCGTTGTGCACAGGGAGTAATTAAATCCACCGGAGCCGTGTTTACCCGACGCGCACAACATGGCATAATTTTACCCGTCGTGCGCGCGGATGAATATTACTTCAAATTAGGTCTTTTAACCCACGTGCACAATGCGCATAATGGGGCATAATTTAACCCGTCGTGTACGCAGATGAATATTACTTCAGACAAGGTCTTTTAACCCCGCGCAAAACGCGCACAACATGGCATAATTTAATCCTTCGTGATCGCGAATGAATATTGCTTCAGACTAGGTCTTTTAACCCCGTGCACAATGCGCACACCGGGGCATAATTTAACCTGTCGTGCGTGCGGAGTATAATTTAAACCGTCATACGTGCGGATGAATATTGCTTCAGAATAGTTCTTTTAACCCCTGCGCACAACGTGCATAACGGGACATAATTTTATCCGTCGTGCATGCGGATGAATATTGCTTCAGACTGGGTCTTTTTGTAGAGATATGATGCCATCGAGGCTATTTATCTCTGTGTGAATAGCTCAAACGTCTTGTTCGAAATAACAGTAAGTTGTTTGGTAATAATTTATCTAAGTTATAATATAGAAAACATTAGATATTAACTTAGATAAAGTCCTGAGACTTTATGCAAGGTCAAACTTGTACCGAGATGAGTATCTCGTTCATGGAGAAATGTTTGACCATCTGTAGCATAAGTCTAAAAGGTTCGTGGTCGTAGATGTTTCGAGACAAGGATATCAAAACATCGGATAGACCATTGTGTCTTAGTCTTCACCGTTTAGCGGTGACGATGATCTCATGATCGTTCGACTTGGCGAAGTCGGAGACGAGACACAGGTGCTCATTAGAGAATTAGTTCATTGAACGATCCACAAGAGTTGTCATATGGTTACATTGATCAATCTGTCAATGATAACTCTTAGTGATGATAGGCAAGTTGGTCTTTTGACTTGAGGTCATTTTACGAACCTATGCGTGAACGGTGCCACTTAGATCAACTGACCTAGCTTCGAGGCAAGGCCTATCGAAAGGTCTTTGATTGGGTGACACTTGAAGCGTATGAGGAGAGTAATGACCAAGAGAGGATTCGTCTCTCCCGGTCAATGGGAGTTAGTGTCGTAGGGTTAGTTCGGTCTTTAGTAATATCTCTGGCCAGAGTATGTTGGAAGAAGTCCAACATTATTTGACTAAAGATCGATAGAAACTAACTCGAGTCAAGTTATTGGGGTTGACAGTTTGACCGTACCCTAGACTTACTCTACACGACATAGTTAAGACGAAGAGACTATAACTGCGGAATTCATCACAGAAGCAGTCAAGATGGTCCCAACAATACTCATGTCAATGAGTCAACCACATAATGATGATTCCTGAAGAAGGGACGGCAACCACTGCTCGTAGTCACTGCCGTATAGGGCTTCGAGCCCAACCTATTGTAAGGGTCAGGCTGTAGGGTCTCATACAGAGTGCGACCTTCGTCTAGTAATAGGTAGAAATTAGTTAGGGAGAATAATTAGCATTTGATGCAAAGGAAGAGAAAATTGCATTTTGATGCAAATGATATTTAAGCCTAGATAGGGGACTAATTTGCATAAGATGAAAAATAGATTAAATATGTTTTAAATAGTTTAAGACAACATTTAATGATATAAACGCATGGAAAAGCTCACGGGTAAGACGGGAATGTCCCGATCTAGACCCAGGTTCGAACGGCGTCCAAATCGGATGCCAGATGCTCATGATACACCAAAAACAGCCAATTGGATCAGATCGGGTAAGACCAGGCTGTCCCAGGCCAGACTGGTCTGGCCTGGGCGCCTGGCCAGACCCAGACAGCCTGGGCGACCGGCGCAGGCCCAGGCGCAGGTCCAGGGGCTGGGAGCATGGGCATGCGCCCAGGCGGGCCTGCGCAGGCGCCCAGGACGCCTGGGCGCAGGCCCAGGCGCTGGGGGCCTGGGCCTGGGCCAGGCGCCTGGGCCTGGGCCAGGCGCCCAGGCTGGGCGCGCCAGTCTGAGCGCGCCCAGACCAGGTTCTGGCCTGGTCTGGGCTCGCCCAACTGGCCTGATGGGCCATGCAGAATAAGTTTTCTGAAACCTAGGTTGGGCAGTTTTTGACGGCTCAGTTTTTGCGAAAAACTAGCCGTGGGCTGAACTTTGAGTGATCAAGTGGAGGGTCAAACGAACTCCGATTGACGAACTATTTTTTCCTATGCGTTCACTGTTGAACACCATTCGTATTGATAGGTTGTATCGATCATGAAGCTCAACGGTGAGTGAGTTAAAATTCACGGAAGTTTACACTTTGTGAAGGGCAAACTAACTTGATTTAATTAACTCTAAATTATTAGTCCCACATCGGTTGTGCGGAAAAGGGGAGAGTCTGTCGCATATATAAATATGGGTCTCCCCCTTCCTCCAAACTCGTCCCAAGCTCTAAATCTGAGCAGCTCTCGTAAATATTGGAGCACGCTCGGATCTAGGCTTAAATTAATATTTCTCTTCTCCCTATATTTCTGCCTTACTCCTGAGGGCTCTAGCAAAGCCGCAAAGGAGTTCGGATTCAGATCCGAAATCTTGGCGAAGGTTTCACTCGCGTGAAACTTTATTCGACGCGTGGTTGGTTCGGCGACACGGGGATTGATCGCCTCGGGATGCGGAGCGGTTCGAGGAGCGGTTCAAGGAGCGGTTCGGGGAGCGGTTCAAGGAGCGGCTTGGCGTGAGACGGGGAGCGGCTCGGAAGACGGTGCGGAACATCTCGCCTACCCCAGGGTTGAGATTCCGGGTATGTGTTTTATTAGCATTCGTTTAATTTAATCGCAATAGCTTGGGATGGTAAGATCCATCCCGAGTCGGCATAGATCTTAGCTAAGGGTCTTGTACCTTAGGGCTAAGTTAAATAGTTTAACCGCATGTTAATTAGATTAACAAATCTTTCCGCTGCAATGTTTATGTCTATGTTCCGTCCGACTTAGGATTGGAATAGAGTTTTTGTGCCCTAAGGGTTCCCCAAATTCCCTTCAGTGGTATCAGAGCCAGGTTTGCGTAACGATGTAGCACTGCGATTTTGTTTAAATTGAAATGCTTTTTAAATACTTTATAAAATGTTTTAAAGTTATGAAAATTTAAAATGTTTCTAGATGCCCTTTTAAAATGTTTTAAAATTTATGCGATATTTTTAAAGATGATTTTTAAAGGATTTTAGATGTTGAAATATTTTATATGATAAAATTTTAAACATGAAAATTTTAAATTGGTGTTTTAAATTTATGTGATAAATTTAAAATTGATTTTAAGGCTTTGAAACTTTATGCGATAAGTTTAAAAAATTATTTTAGATGTTTAAATATTTTATGTGATAAAATTTTAAGCATGAAATTTTTTAAAATGATGTTTTTAAATTTATGAGATAATTTTAAAAACTGTTTTAAAAGTTTAAAATTGTTTATGCGATAAACTTTAGTCTATTTAATTGGTAAATAGCTGTAAACTTTTTATGCGATAAAATTAGTGTAACTTTATTTTAATGGCTATGTCATCTTGTCACTTATTTGATAACACAAGACAACCCTTTAGGTTAGCCATTAAGATATCATTAAAATTTATTAATTGATTTTTAATGACATGCTATGTTTAATAAAACTTTTAATAACCCTTTAAGATCTAATTTATGATTAGGTTAGTCCCTTTAATGATTTTTAATTCTAATTTTTATAATTAATTCTCATGAAAGGACTTCGCTTTTAGCGATGTTAATAAATTTATTAAAATCCTAATAACGATTAGGATAGCACGTGAACCTTATAGTTGATAAGGATTTATTAAAAGTTATTAAACAAATCCTAAAATTTTGAATTTAAGGATTCAACTAGTTGATATTATTAATTAGTTGTTAATAAAAGCCGTTTAGTCTATGGCACGCATATAAAAATGACAAGCTTCATTCAATGGACCATGATCCAGTCAATGTGCTTGGCTAAGTTTACTGGATCACCTTTTAAAGGATAGTGATCCTGGCTTAGTCAATTCACTGGCTGTGTTCCGCTGGACCACAATAACGCTAATCATGATTGTATGACACCCTGGACTATATCTAAGTCAAATACGTTAATGATCTTCTTCAAGATTAGCCGTAGCCCTCCTTGTTTTAGGGGTTGGAACTATAGGACCCGTGTTATAGTTGTTGAGATACACTCAAGCTGTGACATGACAATCTTATAGAAACCAATTTTGTAAATACATATAATATAGTCTAAGACCTGACCCAAACCGACGTGTCGTGAATACACCGAGCGCCGGGGCAAGTCAAGGCTAGAAACGAAACAAGGGTCCGACTAGACTAGACATTGTGATTTGGATTAGCACACTCATGATCACAAATGGCTAGGGGTAAAAACCGAATAAGAGAGTCATATCTGATATGATCGATGAAGAGTCATCTTCCGATTACAGAGTCCTACAACTTGTTGAGCTACACTCAAGGTTGTTAGGCTCAAGGTGATTGGACCTCTTCCCATTAATTTTAATTCGATTAAATCGTTCGTTATTAATCTTTGAAACGATCGGAAAAATAGTGGGAGGATATGGATAGATAAACGCCATTCTACCTATATTTAATATTGAACATATGCTAAACTAGGGCAAGACTATGTTTACCAAAAGGAATCAAAATCTAATTCTTTAATGGAATAAGTTAACTGGTCAATTAGGTTGATTAATTGAATATCAAGTTAAATTCTAATTGATAGAATTAAAACTATATTCTCATTGACATTAAAATGACCTTCTAAAAAATAGACTTAAGAAATATGATTTCATTAAGTTCTAGGTCCAACAAATAAATTCACGCTACATGTCACTCGTCTCTATATGAGGCAGCTTGAACATATAGGATATTCGAAGTATGTTTCTCCCTACAACTTGTCAAGCTACACTCAAGGTTGTTTGGACAAACAATTTTGATCCACAAAGTTCGAAAATTTGATCAAATCGTTTGAGTCGAATACGAGTGCATGAGCAGTGCAAGACTATGTATCCCAACCGGATATTGAGACAAGCAACTTCTTGAGCTACACTCAAGATTGCAACTCTCAGGCGTTTGGATACATGAGATGATTGCATAACTATTTATTTATGTTGGGTAATTTAATATCTAAATGTGATTTAGAAAAGGAAGAAGGCACTCCGAAAAGAGAACTGAGAAAGTTAGTTTAACAAAAGATTAACACATTTTGACGAATGTCGTCACATTGCTTCTGAAGCAATGAGTAATATGTATAACGATAATACAATATATATTAAATGTTAATATATAAATACACAAGATAGTAGCAAACTTATATGGCAATATAGACTAGGCCGTATCGAGAGACTAAGCTTCACAAGTCACATAAAGAGGGGTCTGACCTCTCGTATTATGAAGTCTACGGACACTTGTGAGTCTTACCCTCTTAGATATAATGGCCGAAACCCATCTGTAAGACAGTGGGAGAATGAGTTGTCGAACTCAGTCTCGTACATACTGATGTACCTGAGTCTAGATTAACCAAAATAAGTTATTCGTATATTTTATTAAGACACGTGTTCTTGATGAAACACAGTCTGATAAAATAAAGAACGAAATGAAAAAGTATTTAAACTGATTTGATTAGATCGAATGGTCAAATACTTAGCTAATTAAATCTTGCATAATTAAAAGAAAATATGATTTTCTCTCAGGTCAAGTCTGTTAACACATCGATGTGTTAAAAGGATATGAATCGCACTTAGTTAGACTTGGTGCGATCCATAGCCAGTGACTTTGGGTTATGTCCTCCCTTTGGGTTAAGTCCCAGATAGTAATGCCTAGGTTTTGTTAATGTTCTATAAGGACATTATCAATAAGATATTCATTAAATCAATCGTAAGGAAGTTGTATAATTGCTCGGATCTCATGAGACAAAGAGTCTAGTAAGACATCATAATTGATGATGACTTAGTCAACTTCCGGAATAAAATTCGGACTAGTAACTCCGATTTATAATCTAATGAAATCTGAACAAGTCCGTGTGCGTAAATAAATTTTGGAATTTAGTTTACGTGCCCAAGGAAAATGTTTCATCACTTTCTGTAAGTAAATCTTTAAGTTGAAAGATTAGGAGCAGAAAGAAAATAGTGAAGTACAATCATGGAAAATAGTGAAGTACAATCATGTTGTTCGAGAACGGTTTTTTTCTTAATTACTATAAAACGGATTACGATGAAACCATTTTTCGCCAGTAGATGTGTACAGATCTACTCGGACCAAACTCGATGTAAACGCTCATGTTGACCATGAAAATTGGGGCATTCACTTATAAGTTCATTTTTCTAAATATGATTTAGACGAACCAACTTATATGAATTAGCCAGAAAATTTTTAAGGTCAGTGGGAGCGTATAAATTACATACGAGGCATCAAAGGGATGGAATATATATTTTGACGAAGTGATCAAAGAGTTTGATACTTTATCAGAAATAGATATGAGCCCTTTGAAATGACCAATAACTAATTTAAAATTATTATCACAAGATACGATGAACTGGATAAGATCCAAGGAAATAAAAATATTATGGATTCCGAAAGACCAAGTGAATTATTTGAATGAGATTCAAATGGTTGGTCTAACATGAACATAGAAACCCCTTAAGTCTATACTGTAGACGGTTTAGCAGATCCACTCAAAAAGACTCTACCACAAGAAGTCGGGAAAACTTATGTGTAAAAACGGTATTAGATACCGGGATAAATGGGCCTGAGTGCAAGTGGGAGATGTAGAGATATGATGCCCTCGAGGCTATTTATCTCTGTGTGAATAACGCAAACGTATTGTTCGAAATAACAGTAATCTGTTTGGTAATAATTTATCTAAATTATAATGTAAAAAACATTAGATATTAACTTAGGTAAGTCCTGAGACTTTGTGCAAGGTCAAACATGTATCGAGATGAGTATCTCGATCATGGAGAAATGTTTGACCGTCTGTAGCATAAGTCTAAAAGGGTTCGTGGTCGTAGATGTTTCGAGACAAAGATATCAAAACATCAGATAGAACATTGTATCTTAGTCTTCACCGTCTGGCGGTGACGATGATCTCATGATCGTTCGACTTGGCGAAGTCGGAGATGAGACACAGGTGCTCATTAGAGAATTAGTTCACTGAACGATCCACAAGAGTTATCATATGGTTACATTGACCAATCTGTCAATGATAACTCTTGATGATGATAGGCAAGTTGGTCTTTTGACTTGAGGTCATTTTACGAACCTATGCGTGAACGGTGCCACTTAGATCAACTGACCTAGCTTTGAGGCAATGCCTATCGAAAGTTCTTTGATTGGGTGACACTTGAAGCGTATGAGGAGATTAATGACCAAGAGAGGATTCTTCTCGCCCGGTCAATGGGAGTTAGTGTCGTAGGGTTAGTTCGATCTTTAGTAATATCTCTGGCCAGAGTATGCTGGAAGAAGTCCAACATTATTTGACTAAAGATCGATAGAAACTAACCGGAGTCAAGTTATTGGGGTTGACAGTTTGACCGTACCCTAAACTTGCTCTACACGACATAGTTAAGACGAAGAGACTATAACTGCGGAATTCATCACAGAAACAGTCAGGGTGGTCCCGACAATACTCATGTCAATGAGTCAACCACATAATGATGATTCCTGAAGCAGGGACGGCAACCACTGCTCGTGGTCACTGCCGTATAGGAATTCGAGCTCAACCTGTTATAAGGGTCAGGCTGTAGAGTCTCACACAGAGTGCGACCTTCGTCTAGTAATAGGTAGAAATTAGTTAGGGAGAATAATTAGCATTTGATGCAAAGGAAGAGAAAATTGCATTTTGATGCAAATGATATTTAAGCCTAGATATGGGACTAATTTGCATATGATGCAAAATAGATTAAATATGTTTTAAATAGTTTAAGACAATATTTAATGATATAAACGCAAGGAAAAGCTCACGGGTAAGATGGGAATGTCCCGATCTGGACCCAGGTTCGAACGGCGTCCAAATCGGACGCCAGATGCTCAAGATACACCAAAAACAGCCCTTGGATCAGATCGGGTCAGACCAGGCTGACCCAGGCCAGAATGGGTCTGAACTGTGCACCTGGCCAGACCCAGATAGCCTGGGCGATCGGCCCAGGCACTGGGCACATGGGCCTGCACCCTGGCGGGCCCGCCCAGGTGCCCAGAGCGCCTGGGCGCAGGCCCAGGCGCTGGGCGCCTGGGTGCCCAGGCGCTGGGCGCCTGGGTGCCCAGGCGCCCAGGCTGGGCGTGCCCAGACCAGGTTCTGCCCTGGTCTGGGCTCACCCAGCTGGCCTGGTGGGCCCAGCAGAATAGGTTTTCTAAAACCTAGGTTGGGCAATTTTTAACGGCTCAGTTTTTGTGAAAAACTAGCCGTGGGCTGAACTTTGAGTGATCAAGTGGAGGGTCAAACGAACTCCGATTGACGAACCATTTTTTCCTATGCGTTCACCGTTGAACACCCTTCGTATTGATAGGTTGTATCGATCATGAAGCTCACCGTTGAGTGAGTTAAAATTCACGGAAGTTTGCACTTTGTGAAGGGAAAACTAACTTGATTTAATTAACTCTAAATTATTAGTCCCACATCGGTTGTGCAGAAAAGGGGAGAGTCCGCCGCCCATATAAGTAGGGTATCCCCCTTCCTCCAAACTCGTCCCAAGCTCTAGATCTGAGCGGCTCTCGTAAATGTTGGAGCACGCTCGGATCTAGGCTTAAATTAATATTTCTCTTCTCCCTATATTTCCGCCTTACTCCTGAGGGCTCTAGCAAAGCCCAAAGGAGTTCGGATTCGGATCCGAAATCTTGGCGAAGGTTTCACTCGTGTGAAACTTTATTCGGCGCGTGGTTGGTTCGGCGACACGGGGATTGATCGCCTCGGGATGCGGAGCGGTTCGAGGAGCGGTTCGGGGAGCGGTTCAAGGAGCGGCTCGACGTGAGACGGGGAGCGGCTCGGAAGACGGTGCGGAACATCTCGCCTGCCCCAGGGTTGAGATTCCAGGTATGTGTTTTATTAGCATTAGTTTAATTTAACCGCAGTAGGTTAGATCCTTCTTGGGATGGTCAGATCCATCCCGAGTCGGCATAGATCTTGGCTAAGGGTCTTGTACCTTAGGGCTAAGTTAAATAGTTTAACTGCATGTTAATTAGATTAACAAATCTTTTCGCTGCAATGTTTATGTCTATGTTCCGTCCGACTTAGGACTGGAATAGCGTTTTTGTGCCCTAAGGGTTCCCCAAATTCCCTTCACTTTTAACCTCCGCGCACAATGCGTACAACGGGACATAATTTAACCCATCGTGCGTGCATATGAATATTGCTTCACACTAGGTCTTTTAACCCTCGCGCACAATGGGTTATGCGCTGTAATGAATAATACAACCCTCTAAACTTTTTTATTACCATGCACGATGCGTTAGACTGTACCGCATTGTGCGCGGGGAGTAATTTAATCCACCGGAACCGTTTTTACCCGACGCGCACAACATGGCATAATTTTACCCGTCGTGCACGCGGATGAATATTACTTCAAACAAGATCTTTTAACCCCCGCGCACAACGCGCACAATTGGGCAGAATTTAACCCGTCGTGTGCACGAATGAATATTACTTCAGACTAGGTCTTTTAATCTCCGTGCACAACGTGCACAACGGGGCATAATTTAACCCGTCGTGCTCGCGGATGAATATTCCTTCAAACTAGGACTTTTAACCCCGTGCATAATGCCCACAACAGGGAATAATTTAACCCGTCTTACGCATGGGGCATAATTTAACCCATCTTGCGTGCGGATGAATATTGTTTTAGACTAGGTGTTTTAACCCCCGCGCACAACGTGCACAACGGGGCATAATTTTACACGTCGTGCGCATGGATGAATATTGCTTCAGACTGGGTCTTTTAACCCCCACGTACAACATGCACAATGGGGCATAATTTTACCCGTCGTGCGCGCGGATGAATATTGCTTCAGACTGGGTATTTTGACCTCCGCGCATAACGTACACAACGGGGCATAATTTTACACGTCGTGCGCACGGATGAATATTGCTTTAGACTAGGTCTTTTGACCCCCGCGCACAACGTGCACAATTGGGCATAATTTATCATGCGTTATTTGTGCTGATGAATATTCCTTCAGACTAGGTCGTTTAACCCGCGCACAACGTGCACAACGGGGCATAATTTAACCCGTCATGCGCGCGGATGAAAATTCCTTCAGACTAGGTCTTTTAACCCCCCGCGCACAACGGGTTGTGCGCTAACCTTTAAACTTTTTTATTATGGCGTTGTGCGCTTGAAGTAATTTAATACACCGTTTTTACTCGACGCACACAACGGTCCCGTATAATTTTTACAACAGCCCTGGGATCGTATGGCAGATACATTACTTAATGCACAGAATGGTTAGTAATTATGTACAAAGTTGCTTTGAAAAGGGCTTAAAGGGCGTGATGGTAATTGTACCAATAGTACTACAAAGTTCCTTTGAAAAGGGCTTAAAGGGTGCGATGGTAATTGCCCCAAAAGTTCTGGGTTGCTTAAAGGGCGCGATGGTAATTGCACCAAAAGTTCTGCAGGTTCCGCTTTTAATAACAGCCGGGGGATCGAAGCGGATGGTAGGGAGGGGTCGAGCGCAGGAATCGTGCCTGAGCTCAAGCGCATGTGCATTTTTCCCATATATATGTATATATATATATTATACGTTTGACAACTTTTTTGAATTCTAGGGCTGACTAGGACAAGATATAGAGTGTCTGTGATTTGATCTTGGTAAATCGATGGTTGAAAATGGATTTTGTGAAAATTTTAGTGGGAAAACTTAAATTTGGGGGGGGGGAAATGTTTTGGGAAACAAAACTTAAATACTAGGGCTGACTAGGAAAAGTGCCGACAAGTTCCTTCTTTTGATTCTTGAACTTGGACTTGTCTTTTCATGCTTCTTCCCTTTGCCCTTATAGGTATCTTTGGTGGGTTTGGAAGGGCATTCGGTAGAACGATGTCCTTTTCCTCTACAATTGAAACAAATAGAGTTATTAGACTTGGAGGCAAACTTTGAAGACGATTTCCCTTGCTTGCTTTTGAGGAACGCTCTCAGTTGTGTGGCAAGCTCCATGACTTCATCTCCACTAGCCTCATCTTATTCGTCTTATTCACTAGGAACTTCTTGATGGAATTTCTTCCTCCATTTGATTGGCTCCTCCTTGGCATGGAATACAACCCCCTTTTGCTTCTCTGGCTTCTCGGGCTTGGTTGGTTGAATCTCCTTCTTGTGTTGAAGCTTTACTTCATACGCCATGAGATTCCCAATGCACTCCTCAACAGTGTATTTGGACATGTCGTAAGATTCCAAAATACCATTGGCCTTTGACTCCCATTGAGATGTGAGCGAGTCAAGAATCTTCTCCATTCGATCCTCTTGGGAAATCACCTTCCCAAGTCCTTCCAAAGCGTTCACGATTTTGGTGAACCTTGTGAACATCTCCGAGATGTTTTCACCTTCCTGTATCTTAAACAACTCATATTTAGATCTAAATACGCATTGTTTAGATTTCTTTACCTTTGAAGTCCCTTCATGAGAAATCTCCAATGTATGCCAAATTTCGTTGGCCGTTTTGCACATGGAGATGCGGTTGAACTCATTTGAAGTGAGGGCACAATGGAATGCATTTATAGCCCTCACATTAAATTTGATCGAGTCCTTCTCCGCTTTTGTTCTCGAAGCCGCGGGTGTAGTAGGCTTCTCAAATGGCGACTATGTGATGTCCCAAAGGTCTCGACCCTCCAAGTAGATCATCATCTTGATCTTCCAACTTGGGTAGTTGGTTTCGTTGAAGAGCGGGGATCGAACGGTTGATAGACCTTCTTCATGAGACATGGATGAAGCGTTGTATGCCATCATTGTTGTATGCTTCAACCTCGCTCCGATACCAATTGTAAGGATCGCCTTACCCTTGCAATACTAACAACACACACTAGAGGGGGGTGAATAGTGTAATGGCAATAAAATTATCCAATTAAAATTAAACTTGCAAATGAGAAATAATAAATGCAAGATGACTATATTATTGACATCAGTCGCCTGTATGCTTATCTAGAGAAAGAGTGCAGCTCTTTGTTTTATTTCATCCCCTGCAGATAGTCAGGCGATGTAATACCTTCATCAGTCGTTTGTTTTATAAGATGGAGAAAAGACAGAGAGATGCAGAGATTGCACTTACGCTACTCAGACGACTGTTGGCCAATTCCCAGGCAACTGTAAATCTACAGGCGACTGTAAACTGAGCAGCAGTCGACTGTGCGTAAAGCTCAAGTTTGAGTCAATTGAAATGTTGACTTGAGCAGTGCATATCAGGCGACTGTAGAAGGATCTACAGGCGACTGGAAATCACCCAGTCGACTGCGTATCCTTCAGTAGGCGAATGATAGAGAGCCAGAGACTCCAAATGAGTCTTTGGACAGGATGAACCTATTGGGTTGGATTCTATGATAATCCTAAGGCTCACTAAGATGGTTAGATGCATATGCATGTATGAGTAGACCATCTAATAAGACATTACATTAAGCTAGACTCAAAAGAGAGAGAAAGCAATAAAGTAAATATTACATGGATTACATTGCTTTCCTTAGAGTCTAAGTCTTCAATCTTGATGCCTTGATTCTCCCCATCATCTCTAAGCTTTGGCACCCGAGTCCAAGCTTTGGCCCTTCTCCACTCGATGTCCATCCTTGCATCAAGTGATTAATCTCCAAGAAAGATATTCTTGAAATGAAACTGTGAGACTAAAACATGAAAGTCATTAGCAATAACATAATGTTGTGATCATCATCAAAATAAGATTGGTATGAAACATCAATACTCAACAATCTCCCCCTTTTTGATGATGACACACATTATGTAAAACACAAAGAATTAAAGCATAATGCTATTGAGCTCCCCCTACTTATATGCACCAATTATACAATGAGCTACACCAAGGTAAAATACTCATTCTACCAAATAAGATCATGGTGACATATAATAGGCATGGATTACATAAACCAATTGTAATGGAAAATATCATGCAAACGTGAGTGGTTTATCTAATCCCATATATCTCTCCCCAGAGATATATCTCTCCCCATATGCATATATATATCTCCCCCTATATATTTACATAATGCATATAACTCTCCTCCTTGACATCGTCAAAAAGGTGGACATCAAATATATCCCCCTTTGTCATCTTAACCAAGATGTGACAAAATGCAAGAAATAAGGAGATGTATGATACCAAATTGAAAATTTAGTGGGTATCAATCACTATCCCATGCTCCCCCTAGATCATAGAAAAGGTCAAGTTTTGACTTCTAGGATCTAATACCAATTATAAAGAAGGAGATTAGCAATCTCTAACAATTGAGGTAAATACCAATTGTAGAAAAAGAATCTTGGAAAATAATCCTCTTTACTAATTGATATACAAATAATGGAGCTATGGGCCTAAAGTGTATCAAAGTAATAGATATGGAAAAATCAAGCTTCAAAGATACACAAAAAATATTGCCAAAACAAATATAACATGAAACACCATGGCAATATCTAAGGGGTTTGGTTTGAGACCACAAATAACCAATTGTAAAAAAATGATCTCAAACACACCCCGAAATGAGAGTCAAAATATGTTTTAAAACATTTTAAACATACAACATATTAACTCCCCCATTGACATACATATGGATCAACAAATGCATGTATGTCAATGTCATCCCCAAGGTCCCCATTTTCATGAAAAAAAATAAGTTTGAAAACATTTTCAAAATCATGAAACACACACAAACAATGGGTATGCAAAAATAAACATTTAAGCACAATACCCATGCAATATGCATATGTGTGAGGAACCTAAACATTATGGAACCAAACCCAAGAGGAGTTTGATTTCCTAATGTAATCACATGAGATGAGCACATCCCTAACTAGAGAGTTGATGTAGATATCCCTCTCTTGCACACTAACCTTATTGGGAATCCATAAACTCAAAGATTTCCTAAACAAGGGTTTTGCCTTTGCAAGAGGGGTGGATGTGGCATACTTAGGTGTAGAAACGAATTTCTTGGCATGCAAAGAATGAGGATTTTGCTTCTTAGCAAAAAATGAAGATTTTTCATTCTTCCTCATTACCTCGTGATCTACATGCTGCTTGTTGATGTTATTGTTGTACAAGAAAGCATGGTGATTCTTCTTAGGTGCTTTAGAAATATTTCTTATATTTGTACCATAAGAGGAATTAGAGGTGGGTTTGGGTACCACATTTTGAATATAACCCAAACCTCCTCTATGGTTTGCCGGATGTTGTTTTTCAAGCAAACCGTGGAGTGAATCCCTAGAATAAACAAAGCTTTTGAGCTTTTGGGATTCCTCTTCGCATTTCAACGTAAGTTGTTGAATGAGAGTTTCAAAGCTAAGATTTTGAGCTAATAATTTTTCATTAGAAATACTCAAATCCTTAACTTGAGAGAGAAGTGTGTGTCTCTCACTAGTGTTAAAAACATGCAAAGCATCATTGTCATTTACACTAGTAGATTCTAAGGCATGCAACCTACTCATAGCATTTTTAAATTTTGATTTCAATTTAGCATATGAGTCGATGCACTTACTTGCCTCAATGGAGACCACATTGAAGCGGTATTCGAGCTCCTCGTAGGATAGCTTCTCCTCCTCAACTTCCTCATCACTTTTCACCTTGCTAGAGCTAGACGAAGACTCTTCCCCATTTGCCATGAATCACATTTCCTCGTTGGGGTTGAGCCATGCCTCTACCACTTCATCGCTTGAACTCGAGAAGATTGATGAAGAATCATCAAAAGCCACGAAGCACATATGAGCTCGCTCCTTGTCATCATCTTCTTCATCACTTGATGTGTCATCATCGGAGTCATCAAAAGTGCCGACAAGTCCCTTCTTTTGATTCTTGAACTTGGACTTGTCTTTTCAATGCTTCTTCCCTTTGCCCTTATAGGTATCTTTGGTGGGTTTGGAAGGGCATTCGGTAGAAAGATGACCTTTTCCTCTACAATTGAAACAAATAGAGTTGTTAGACTTGGAGGCAAACTTTGAAGAAGATTTACCTTGCTTGCTTTTGAGGAACGCTCTCAGTTGTGTGGCAAGCTCCATGACTTCATCTCCACTAGCCTCATCTTCTTCATCTTCTTCACTAGGAGCTTCTTGATGGAATTTCTTCCTCCATTTGATTGGCTCCTCCTTGGCATGGAATGCAACCCCCTTTTGCTTTTCCGGCTTCTCAGGCTTGGTTGGTTGAATATCCTTCTTGTGTTGAAGCTTTACTTCATACGCCATGAGATTCCCAATCCACTCCTCAACAGTGTATTTGGACATGTCGTAAGATTCCAAAATACCATTGGCCTTTGACTCCCATTGAGATGTGAGCGAGTCAAGGATCTTCTCCACTCGATCCTCTTGGGAAATCACCTTCCCAAGTCCTTCCAAAGCGTTCACGATTTCTGTAAACCTTGTGAACATCTCCGAGATGATTTCACCTTCCTGCATCTTAAACAACTCATATTTAGATCTAAATACGCATTGTTTAGATTTCTTTACCTTTGAAGTCCATTCATGAGAAATCTCCAATGTATGCCAAATTTTGTTTGCCTTTTTACACATGGAGATGCGGTTGAACTCATTTGAAGTGAGGGCACAATGGAATGCATTCATAGCCTTCGAATTAAATTTGATCGAGTCCTTCTCCGCTTTTGTTCTCGAAGCCGCGGGTGTAGTAGGCTTCTCAAATGGCGACTCTGTGATGTCCCAAAGGTCTTGACCCTCCAAGTAGATCATCATCTTGATCTTCCAACTTGGGTAGTTGGTTCCGTTGAAGAGCGGGGGTCGAACGGTTGATAGATCTTCTTCATGAGACATGGATGAAGCGTTGTATGCCATCGTTATTGTATGCTTCAACCTCGTTCCGATACCAATTGTAAGGATTGCCTTACCCTTGCAATACTAACAACGCACACTAGAGGGGGGTGAATAGTGTAATGGCAATAAAATTGTCTAATTAAAATTAAACTTGCAAATGCGGAATAATAAATACAAGAGGAAATAATTGACACAATCAATCCAAACGCAAACACAAAGTTTTACCCTGGTTCCCCAAACTTGGGTACGTCCAGCCACACCAATATCCACTAAAATTCTCACACAAAGAAGTGAATACAATCTACACACAGAGATACCTCACACAGAGGATATACGATTCCCACAAAGAGATATCCTTGCTTTCACACAGAAAGACTAATGCTCTCACACAAAGAGACTCAAACTCTCACACAGAGAGATCTCCACCAACCCTCACACAGAAGGTTATACTCTCACACAGAGAGTAACTAGATTTCACACAGAAAGCTATGGTTTCAAAGAAATAACAAAGTAAAACAAATACTCTAATCTATGCCTTGAGATGAACTTACTCATAAATGAATGCAAGGCATAGAAGAGGATCTCCAAGTGATGAGATTTGCTAGAATTGCATTTGGATGATTTCCCTTGAGCTTGACTTCAATGCATGAAGAGGAGAATGAGCTCTAAGAGGGAAATAAGAGAGCTTAAGAGTGGCTTAATTAAACACTAAGGATTTTCAATAGCATCAAGAAGTTCTAGAGATATATGCACACACATATATATAGGAACCCTATATCAACCCTCAAAACCCAAGAAAACAGCCATCAGCTCAAAGCTGCAACGACTAGAAACTGGGCGAAAACGATATCAACAGTCGACTGATGGTCAAAAGACAGTCGACTGATCAACGGCTAGAAAATATCCAACGGCTATAATCTGAGCCAGGACAGTCGACTGAAGAAGACAATACAGTCGACTGAAAACAGGACATGCACCTGTAAAACCTTCAGCAGGCGACTGTTGCAGGGGATGGAATAAAACAGAGAGCTGCACTCTTTCTCCAGATAAGCATACAGGCGACTGATGTCAATAATACAGTTGACTATCAGATAGTCAGGCGATGTAATACCTTCATCAGTCGTCTGTTGTATAAGATGGAGAAAAGACAGAGAGATGCAGAGATTGCACTTACGCTACTCAGACGACTATTGGCCAATTCCCAGGCGACTGTAAATCTACAGGCGACTGTAAACTGAGCAGCAGTCGACTGTGCGTAAAGCTCAAGTTTGAGTCAATTGAAATGTTGACTTGAGCAGTGCATATCAGGTGACTGTAGAAGGATCTACAGGCGACTGAAAATCACCCAATCGACTGTGTATCCTTCAACAGGCGACTGATGGAGAGCCAGAGACTCCAAATGAGTCGTTGGACCGGATGAACCTATTGGGTTGGATTCTATGATAATCCCAAGACTCACTAAGATGGTTAGATGCATATGCATGTATGAGTAGACTATCTAACAAGGCATTATATTAACCTAGACTCAAAAGAGAGATAAAGCAATAAAGTAAATATTACATGGATTACATTGCTTTGCTTAGAGTCTAAATCTTCAATCTTGATGCCTTGATTCTCCCCATCATCTCCAAGCTTTGGCACCCCTTGAGTCCAAGCTTTGGCCCTTCTCCACTCGATGTCCATCCTTGTACCAAGTGATTAGTCTCCAGGAAAGATATTCACTGTGAGACTAAAACATGAAATTCATTAGCAACAACATAATGTTGTGATCATCATCAAAATAAGATTGGTATGAAACACCAATACTCAACAATTAAAAGTGTATTGGGAAAGATTGTGGAGATTAAATTTTGGGGGGAAAAGTGTCTTGGGAACCAAAACTTTGAAATTAAAAGTGTCTTGGGCAAGATTGTAGAGAAACATGACCTAAACAAAGTAAAACAATTAAGGTAAAAAAATTCAGCGGAACCACAAACTAGCGTTAAAAATTTAAGTTAATACCGTCACCAAAAAATTCCATGAGGTTTGTTGTTCCACGCCGAAGGCACTCGCTAATTTTCTTACTCAAAAATTTGTTGTTCCGCGCCAAAGGCGCCCACACCGAATTTGATGTTCCACACAGAATGCGCTCGCACATTGTTCTGCGCCAACAAACGGTGCATGTGCAATTCTTTTACACTAATTTGGTGTTCTGCATTAAAGGCGCTCGTGCCGAATTTGTTTTTCCGCATCGAATGTGCTCGTGCGTTGTTCCGCGTCAAATTTGTTGTTCCATTAAATTTTTTACGCTAATTTGTTGTTCCGCGCCAAAGGCGACCGCACCAAATTTGTTTTTCTGCGTCGAAGGCGCCCATGTCGAATTTGTTGTTCTGCATCGAAGACGCTCATGCATTGTTCCGCACCGAAAGCTTCCGCACCGAATTTGTTGTTTTGCTCCAAAGGCGCCCGCACCGTTTTTGTTGTTCTGCGTCGAAGGCGCCCACGTGAAATCTTAAATCAATGGTTGAGATTTTTAAGATTTCCCCCGGGTCTTGGTAAATCTTAAATCAACGGGCACGGGTTTTGACTGAAATTTTGTCTTGGTAAATCAATGGTTGAGATTGGATTTTGTGAAAATGTTAGTGAAAAAACTTAAATTTTGGGGGGAAAGTATCTTGGGAACCAAAACTTTGAAATTAAAAATGTATTGGGAAAGATTGTGGAGATTAAATTTTGGGAGAAAAATGTCTTGTGAACCAAAACTTTGAAATTAATTAAAAGTGTCTTGAGAAAAATTGTGGAGAAACATGATCCATAATATTAAACAAAGTAAAAAAATTAGCCTAAAAAATTTAAGTTAATATCGTCACCAAAAAATACCTCGATGTTTGTCGTTCCATTTCGAAGGCGCTCGCGCAGAATTTGTCGTTCCGCGTATTCGACAAACAGTGCACGCGCCAACTTTATTTACGCTAATTTGTTGTTCCGCGCCAAAGGCGATCGCGTCGAATTTGTTGTTCTGCACATCGCCTGCGTCGAATTTGTTGTTCTGCGCATTCGACAAACGGCTCCTGCGCCAAAATTTTTACGCTAATTTGGTGTTCTGTGCCAAAGGCGCCAGCATCGAATTTGTTGTTTCGTACATTTGACAAACGACACCCGCGCAATTTTTTTACGCTAATTTGTTATTTCACACCGAAGGCGCCCGTGTCGAATTTGTTCCGCATCGAAAGCACCCATACCAAATTTGTTGTTCTGCATCGAAGGCGCTCCCACGTTGTTTCGCACAGAATGTGCTTGTGCTGAATTTGTTGTTTCGCGCCGAAGGCACCCATGCCGAATTTGTTATTCCACGCCAAAGGCGCCCGGGCCGAATTTGTTGTTCCACACCGAAGGCACCCACGCCTAAGGTGTCCGTGCAACTAAATATTTTTATGATAATTTGTAGTTCTTTTAAATTTTGGCTGTGAAAATAATTTTTTGGGGAAGAAAGATTTCGCGGGGGAAATCTTAAATAAACCGGGCCTGAGATTTGATTTTGTTAAAACAATGGTTGAGATTGGATTATGTGAAAATTGTAGTAGGAAAACTTAAATTTTTGGGGGAAAGTGTCTTGTAAATCAAAAATTTGAAATTAAAAGTGTCTTCTGAAAGATTGTGGAGATTAAATTTTTGGGGGAAAAAATGTCTTGAGAACCTTTGAAATTAAAAGTGTCTTGGGAAAAATTGTGAAGAAACATGATCCATTAAATTAAACAAAGTTAAAAAATTAGCGTAAAAAAATTTAGCGAAACAACAAATTAGCGTAAAACATTTAAGTTAATACCCTCACCGAAAAATACCTTGAGCTTTGTTGTTCCGCGCCGACGACACCCGTTAAATTTTTTAATGCTAATTTGTTGTTCCGCGCCGAAGGCACCCGCGCCGAATTTGTTGTTCGACGCCGAATTTGTTGTTCAGCTAAATTTTTTACGCTAATTTGTTGTTTCGCGCCAAAGGTGCCCGCACCGAATTTGTTGTTCCGGGCCAAAGGCACTCGCGCGATATTCCGCACCGAATTTGTTGTATCGCGCCGAAGGTGCCCGCCCCGTATTTGTTGTTACGCATCGAATTTGTTATTCTATGATGTATTAGTTGTTCCGCGTCGAATTTGTTGTTCCGTGCCGATGGCGCCCGCACCGTATTTGTTGTTCTGCACCGAAGGCACCCACGCCGAAGGTGCCCGTGCCGCTAAATATTTTTACGCTAATTTGTTGTTCTTTTAAATTTTGGCTGTATAATTAATTTTTTGGGGAACAAAGATCTCGGGGGAATCTTAAATGAATCGTGCCCGCGGGCACAGGTTTTGACTAGTATATATGTGTATATGTATATATTTGTATATGTATATATATGTATATATATGTGTGTATATATAGAGGTAAATCTTCAAATGAGAACATTTCGCACAGTGCGAAAATGTTTTTAGTTTTTTTTGAAATTTTTTTTCAAAACTTCTTTTTTCCACCCTCATTATATGTTGTTACACCCCCCTCAAAAAATAATCGTTGAGAAATAATGTCATTTGGCCTTCGATCAAGGCATTTCAACAAATTCGCACGTTTTGATACCGTTAAATTTGTAACGGGTGGATGGGTGCTCTAATGCCCAACGGGTTCACCAATTATTTTTCCTGGGGTATAAAACTGTATGGATTAAACATCAAAAAAAATTTGAACAAAAATTCAAAAAAATAAAAAAACATTTCGCACGGGTTTTCGCATGGGTTTTTCGCTATATATATATTTGAAAAGTAAGTAATTATATATATGCTGGTGTGTACAAAGTACGGGAACATCACAGCCGCCTTACCTGATTACAGACATGGGAGAGGCCAGGAAGCAGTCACCAGGCGCTAGTAATCAGGCAGATACAGAAGGACCCCAAGACAAGGCTAGGCACAAGCGCCAGCCCCCAAACATCAAACGAGCCCCAAACATCGAGAACCCCAAAGCAAAAATGCACAACACTCCCCCCAAAACAAACATACATGGCCAACAGCCTACAACACCCAATCACTCCCCCAACAGAGACAAATACGACAGGCAAAGAGACCACTCCACATGTCAAGCGTACCCATCCAACCACGAACACAACCTCCCCAACTCAAAGCTTCATATGGGAAAGCCCAGCAAACACAGAGCTAGCCGACGCCACTTTGGAGCGAGTGACCGGTGGATCCACTATTTTTTAGGCTTTGACTTCGAAGCCTCCGCCTTGGCATAGGCGCTATCAAATAGCGCCTTCCATTCCGGGTTCTCCACCTGTAACGACTGCTTTTCATGAATCTGGATATAATATAACATAATATATGTTTTGGTGGATTTTCTCCTCGTGTGTGGTTTTCGTCTCCGTAGCTTTCATTTTCGATCGATTCGTCGTATTTTCTCGCTTCTTCCTTAGGATTGTCGATTTCGAAGTATGTCACTCGTGACGGACTTCATAACGGTCGTATCTAACTATTAGATCAAGCCTAGGAGTCTTAGGAATCGATCCCGGGGCCCCGCGCTCCGTATCGGTACTTTTCTGTGCTCATTAGCCTGTATAAGAAGGGCCACCGACCGACTAGATGACGATCCAGTCGGTCGGCAATCCTTCTTGGACCGACTAGTTAGCTTTCTAAATTTCTCAGGAGTTACTGTTTATCGTTAGTCGGTCTAAGAACGTTGGTTGACCGACTAGGTTGCAAACTAGTCGGTCAGCAATGCTTCTTGAACCGACTAACTCATCATATTATTTTTGTATCAGTTACTGTTTACTCTTAGTCGGTCTAAGAACGTTCATCGACAGACTAGATGCCAAACTAGTCGGTCAGTACTTGTTCATGGACCGACTAACTCTAGAATCCTATTTTCATTCAGGAGTTACTGTTTGCACTTAGTCGGTCTGCGTTGATCGACCGACCGACTAGTTGCCAAACTAGTCGGTCAGTGGTTGCTCTTTGAACGACTAACTAGTGTTAAAACCCTAATTTCTGGGCAGCCGCCAGCTCAACCTATTTATACCCAACCCAAACGACTTCTTCTTCTCCAACACGACCCAAAACCCTAAGAACTTCCCCCTTCAGCCCCCATCTTCCTCCAAGCTTCATTCCTCCATTCCAAGCCTCAAATCCATCATCCAATCCAACCATTCACTCCATCTACCTCTCATCTTCCCCAAAATCTCATCAAAACCCATCAAAATCCCCAAATCCCCCAAAACCCTAGTTTCCCCAAACTTCTCCAATCTTTTCCAGATCTGATCCTAGGGTTCCCCGGAGTGTTTCTTCTGTCTCCTCTTGGTTAGAAATCGATCTACCGTTGTTTTCTTAACCTATTTATAATTTTATGAAAACCCTAATTAATTTCATGTTGTTTGTTGATTGTCCCCCAAAACAGCGATCTCCCCCGTAGATAGCATCCGTGTGACGAAGTGGTCGTCATCCCCGGTGCTAGGCAAGAGAAACTTGCCACTTAGGGTTTAGGCCATGTTTTAGGCCATTTGCTTGTTGTAGGCGTAAAAGAGGCTAGGCGACGAAATGATACTCGCCTAGGCGCAAATTGGGGAACTAGCTTGACAACGAAGCTAGTTCCGACATTTAGCATGTTGCACAATTACCATGTCATGTTTACTTTCAATTAACGGTACGCGAATATGTTCATGTCATTGCATTTCGCCTGTCACGTTTAATTTAATTAACGGTATGCAAATAAATTGTCATGACCTCGCATTCTTTAGGTGTTGCTGTGATTGCGTAGCTTAGCTACGACACTTGTGTTCCTGGCTCGTGACCAGAAGCGAGCATAATGAGTTGGAAACCCCAACGCTCGAAATGTATTGAATTGTGAACTAAGAATGCGAGCTCAATGTGCGGGGCAACCTCAGGCTCACTAGCTGAGCTCAATGTGCGGGGACCCCAGGCTCCATATCGTGTGAATATTGGGTAGTGTTTAGTGCCGATCGGTCTGAAATGCTATGCCATTCAGCGAAGGGCCTAAACACCTACAAAATGTGAATTGATTGAATTGATAGTAGCTTGGCTACTCTTTGTCTTGTCCCGATAAATTGTTCCCTTGTACAAATTGTCTTGCCATGTTTTAATTGTGCACTCATGTTATAACTGCCATGTCATGCATACTAAACTGCTAGGTTGCTAGATGCCTCACTTTCAGTTTCCTTGCCCAAGTCTTTTTAGACTTGCTGACATGTGCCCCTTTACTCTTTTGGGTGACACATGTTAGATCCTGAGCCCGAGTACCTCGTTGAGGACGAGGTGTTTGCTGACGCCGAGCCCGAGCTCGTGTTTGACGAGGAGTACGTGGACACTGGGGACCAGTCCTAGTGTCTTCGTTGTGTTTTAATTTTGTTAGACAGTTGTTTTGTTATCGGTGCGTAGCACCCGTACTTTGTTGTTGTCGTTGCTTTTGTTGGCCTTGTTCTGGGCCTTTAGACTCTTTTCTTTTAGCCTGGTGGCTTTTCTGGATGTTGGACTTTTGTTGATGTTGGACAATTTGTGAGATGTGGAATTTTATTTCAGTCTCTCCTTGTGTTATTATTGTTATTTCTGTTGTGGTTACAGGGACCTGTTTATGTATTGTGGACGCTTATCGGGTTTGGGGCTTCATAGCTTCTCTCCCGTGCGGACCTTTTCACGTCTCGCCTCCATTTTAGGGAAGCGGGTCGTGACACCACCGTCGCCGGTACCGGGCAAGACGGAGGACTCAAGGTAGCCGAAACACTACAGGGGTTCAGGATGAACCCAGGCTTACAGGCTTTCCCACCCCTCAGATTTCCACCACCACGACCCAAAGAGTCAGAAGAGGGCTTACCACGTCGGCCCCCGCCACGTCCTCCTCTACTGGACGCAGCAACGCAAATGTCAGGGCCCCAAGCTTTAAAGGACGAGGCAAAAGCATCATCCATCTCTGCAAATTCGTCGGAGCCTACGGACCCCGCATGCCCCCTAACCTCATCATCAGAGTCGCAACCCTCACTCTCAATACCACCGGTGTCAGGAGAAGTGGAATCCACAGAAATTGGGACGGAAGACCCGGCCGCAACGCAGGGGGCATCCACCTCAGTAACACTAGGAGAGGAACCATCCTCAGTAGTAGACAACGGCTCATCTGTCACCGCCCTCCCCCCTTCCGCCATGGACGTTATGTTCTCCGAAGTCTCGAAAGAGGCACGCCGGTCAATGGCGGCATCAAGAATAAAACCGATTTCCACAGCTCGGTCCTCGGGAGGCTTAGCCTCGCCACCGTCCATAGTACTCGGACCCCCACCTCTCCGCCCCCCTCCACAAGGGGGTCGGGGCACTACTCCAGTGAGTGGCCAAGGTGCAACCGCTGCTGCACCTAGGAGGCTCGCCCCCATATTCCACAGATTGGGCATGCGTGGATCCATCTTCGAAAAGAAGGGTGATATCCCTAGGAAGAGGAGAAGCGGCATCGAGCTCCACAAAGCACCTAACAAAATCCACCCTCTCAAGTTTCCTCGTCGCGGCATCCGTACAAATTGGCCTTCCGACAAGGCTAGCAGCAACACTAAGGATGTCGTTGGACCAAAGATTGAGGGGGAATGCTGGAAGGCGAACCCTAACCGGGACGCTCCTGAGGAGGTCACTACATACTCCTACGAGTATACATATATGCAATATGTGCAACTCATATATGCAATTACAAATACAACTATAAATACACTACATACTCCTACGAGAATACATACACACTACATACACTCTATATACACACTAATGGATACATAACATAACATTTCATACAATCTACACACACACACAGCCATACAACACTTCCAGCACACCTAAACAGAGTCACATGCACATATATATACATATACAACCATATATACACCCAATGTATTCCACCAATGAGGCATACATACACATAGCTCTAGATTTTATGTACAGAACCAAGTATACATGTCTACATATACACACACAATATCCAAGTACATACCATATATATATACACACATATACATATATATATACACACATATATATACACACATATACATATACATATATACATACATATATATATATATATATACATATATACATACATATATATATATATATACATATATACAAACATATATATATATATATATATATATATATATATATATACACTAGTCATAACCCGTGCATGAAGGGCACAGTTCATTTAAAATATTATCCCCCTTAAAATCATGGATGCCCTACTTTTAAACATACAACAATAATTAAATTGAAATATTGATTATTTAGTTCCACTTAAGAATTTAGTTCCCCGCGAACTTAAGCTTCCCACAAAGAATTTAGTTCCCCGCAAAATCTTAGTTCCCCTCAAAATTTAGTTTCCTCCAGTTATACTGTGCTCTAAACTTATGATCGTGCAAGAATTTTTTAGATTAGAGAGAGTTAAGTGTGAGGGATGGCAAGGGTTTTAGGCACTCGTTTTTAGGCAATTATTATTTTTAGGCATTTATGAGGACTGTTGCTTGGTTTGCGTGATAGAATTTTTTTCACAGAGCAGAGAGAGTGATTTGTAAGGGATGACACTCTTTTTAAAGAATTTATGATGGATTAGGTTTTTCCCCAAAGGCTTCCCCTCAAAATGCAAAAGCTTCTACTCATCCTAACAGTTGATTACTCAACATTAAATAAGAACCAACCTTCTATGAACACTTCTGTCCCAGTCAGCAAATCAATTCAAAACCATGCCTCAAATGTATAATAGATTCTTATTTGAAGGTTCTTTATGAAATATCTTAAATTTCATAACTATTTATCAAATGAAAGAAATGTAAATGATGGATGAAAAAAGGAAATAATGAACAAACGAAATTTAAAACAGAAATAAATACAATGGTAACGATGAGAATAAAAGGAAAATAAAAAAAGTGATTAAAACGCCTCACACTGGTTGAAACCAGGCAGCCTAAGTACTAACTTAAATGGCCTTCCAGACCCCATCACAACATGCTTCTAATAGTATTAGCCACTTCTTATTACACATAACATTTATGTTCAAGATTTATTAAAAAAAATTTAACGATCAAAATTCATATATACATATTTTGACAAAGGCATTTTGATAATTTTAGGAAAACAAATATCGACACTCGCCCTTACACCATTCTAATCAAATTCGCTTACTTCTACAACCATATTATTCATAATATCTACACTTGCATATTCAATTTTTAAACATCCACCAAAATGATGAAATTATAACTTTCTCACATATAAAAATGTGAACCCACTGAGATTATCCGTAAATTCACAAATCGCTTTTATTCCCAAAGAAAAATCCACACACAAAATAATGATAAAAACAATAAAGTAAAGGCTGAGGCAAAAAAACTGCCCTCTTTCACCTAGAATTCAAACTCAATTTTTTCGGGATGGAATAAATATAGGAGAGAATAGATCATCATGTATGCAGTGGTTTAAATATCAGTCCGCAATCCGATATATTAGCCGCAATATCAGAAATTGCACTGGGCCGATACGATATTGTGTATGTAGTTGTGGTTTCCGGTTTTGTGGGTAAATATCGGGTCGGAACCAGTTTCGCTCGCAATATCGGTCGATATTGCAGGCGAAACTTATCGGTCGATATCGCCTAAAATCGGTGTTCACTTTAGGCATTGGGTTATCGGGTCGGTCCACTGAAAAGTGGATCCGACCCGACCCAAACTCAATTACTATAAAGGCATGCGATTGGGTTTTTTGGGGGAAAACCCAAAAAACCCTAAAAATCGCATCTTCGCTTTCGCTGCCTCTACACTGTTCCCCAATGATTCGACGATTAGTTCGTCGCTTCATTCAGTTCTCCGATCAGTCGTCTCCTCGACGACTCGACGCTCAATTCATTTTGTCGACCCTTCCCTGCAAAGACGTCAACGACTTCGAGGAGAAGCTGCAAGCCGCAGAAGTGGGAGGAGAAGCAGCCCACTTCGACCGTTCGTCGGAGCTGCACACAGTAAGTAGCTGACTTCGACGGAGCTGCATGTTTTTAATTAATTGTTTTAAAAAAAATTTCTGTTTTACATGTCCGTGATCATTTATTTATCGCTACTTACAGTCACAAACGACGGTGATTGCCGTTTAGTCACGTCTCACACAGCATGTACCACAATAAATCTTCGTCTCTACAAAAAAATTCATTTTTTGTATTTTTTTCTGTTTTTTCTGTTTTTTCAATTATTTTTATTATATTATATCATTGAATGCTGATTGTGGACTGTGAGTGTTGAGGTCTTCGAATGAGTTCGAAAAATACTCCCGTTCATAATTTAATAGATTATAAATGAGCTTTGCTATTTCTTGCCAAAAAGCTTCATTTTTGTTATACTATATGACTCTTGCCGAGCCTTGGATTGATTATTGAATTATATCATTGTATGAACTATGAAGAACTAACACTTTTGCTTTTAAATATAGTGAATGAAATGATCTAAAGTTTCAACCCACACACAATATTTCAACCACCACAACACTTTAACTCGCATGGTTTGTGACTACTCAAAGAAAGCTTCATTTTTGTTATACTATATGACTCTTGCCGAGCCTTGGATTGATTGCTGAATTGTATCATTGTATGAACTATTAAGAACTGACAAATTTTATTTTAAATATAGTGAATGAAATGATCTAAAGTTTCAACCCACACATAACATTTCAACCACCACAACACTTTAACTCACTTGGTTCGTGACTACTCAAAGAAATACTCCACCGAGTGGATGGCCCGTATTCACTTTTAATGAGATAAGTATACCCAAAAAAATACTTTTATTTGAGTTTCTATAGTTTTTATCTTCTTTAGATACATCTGTGCTTTTATTTGACAACATTTTAAGCCTCCGATATGACAATCCGATACTTAGTCAATATCCCCGATATTCATGTTTAACGAAAGAAGTATACCCAAAACATAATTTTATTTGTGGTAATATACTTTATATCTTCTTAGATACATTTATGCTTGCATATGTCATCATTTTAAGCCTCCGATATGACACTTCGATATTTAGTCAATATCCCCGATATATCCCCGATATCCGCAATCCGTTAGCAAATTTCCAAGGCAGATACACGACCGATATCTGATATTTAGAACACTGCATGCATGTCTTCCATAAAAATCCAAGAAATAGATTAAACCTTTTGGGAGGTTTGAATCCATATACATTAACACAATGGACCCTGATATAATGAAAACTGATCTTATTGTGAAGAGACAAAAAACAATAATAATAAAAACTTTTTCTTCCTGCCAATTTCAGGAATAGCAAAAGGACTTGTTTCTAAGCTATGATAATTCTCAAGATCAAGCCAGCTGTCAGGAACTGTTTAGTAAGTGGTTTAGACAAAAATGGGCAAGGATCTTCTTTGGTGCAGAAAGGCATCTTTTAATATCGAAAGAATAAAAACTCTTATTTTTCATGCAAAAAATGAAAGGTCCATGAAATTCAGCCATCCACCGTCACAAAAGGTGCTTCCGTATCTGCAAGTATAAACGAGATGGTATGATCAGCATCATAAAAAGGCATTTCTTAAGGAAGAGACTGCCCAAATTTCTTAGATGCAAGTAATATGAAGTGAGACTCCAAATAAGACTATATGGTTATACCAAATAAAAAGTAAACTTGCCAAATTGTAGCTTGACCATGAATTTAATATTCCATGACATCATTACCTGCTTCTAGTGGAACAAGAGATATAAGCTCAAAAATAGTAGTCACGTTATCTTTGGGCATCGCCATCTACATTTTTTCTAGCAATTCCACCTTGCAGTGATATATGCAGTCCACATGTAGAATTGAGGCCCATAATTTGTGAAAAATGCCGTGTGGCGAACACCTTCATCTTTCGTAAGAACATATATCTCTGCCTCAAATTACATATAGGTCTTGAGACTACTAGGCTTGCAAACGCCCTACACTTAGTAAATGCACCATAAATATAGTACACAAATTTATGTAAATATGAACAAAACTGAAAGATTATTTTACTTCAAAAGTATGTGTTAGGTGACTAAATACTTGAAGCATACATATGGGTTTTTAAAAAGAGAAAAAAGCATAGGTAAACTTACCGATGTTATGTCATGTAAATATGATTAGAACAAACTAAAATCAATTTGAGACTGAAACCACATGTCTCTTGTTAAAACAGAGGAGATTATCAACTAAGAATAGAGATAAGTGAAAGATAATAAATTTGTAATAGATAACCAATTCCTCGCCTGAAGTAACTTGCAAAAATAGTCAGCCAAAAGTCAAAATGAATAAGCAAGAATTTGAGTCAACAACAGGTTGTAAACTTTGCCTCTAATATTACTGACTTGGCCACTTTGTACATATCCACATTTTAAACCATGTAGAAGCAAACCAACATTTTCGCCAGCCTACAAAAACATAATGAACAAATGTTAAAAACATAAAATGGATCTGTTTCGGGGTGTTTTCTCACCACATGTTGATAGTCTGGAGGCCCGGATGTTGTAACTTTCACGTGAGACAGAGATGACCTTTGGGGTCGATCGGTGGCGCGTTCGCTTGAGTATGAAGGTGCAGATCCGTGCTTTGGTTTACCGAGGGGTAGCCTCAGTAGGACGACAACCTTCGGGATCGGTCGAACGAACGGGCTTTGGCACGAGGGCGGTCGGATCCCAGCGAGGGATCGCTAAAGGGAAGCTTCGACGGTGGTGATGACTCCTTCGATCTGCAAGATGAAGAACTCGTCAGGGGGGTCAGACCTTGGTTCAAACCAATTCCCTTCCGATGCAAAAGTCAGATCGGGTCTAAAGGATGCTCGGTGGGATCGAGTATGGCTCATGAAGAGGCCGATATGCGAGTCCTCGTGCCGAGATTTGGAGGAGAATGTAAAGTGTGGAAGAAGGTGTGAGAGTTTGTATATAATACATCCCTTGTAGATCTCGGATATCCGCCCCAGAGATGATGCCTCTCCCTTCTTCATTTAGGCGAGTCATCCCCCTGGTGTAATGGGCCATGATTGCCGTCATTGATGGGGACATGCTAAGTGGGTAATGTTGACCCCAATAATTGCCATGTTTTATGAAGAGATGAATGCCATGAAGGTGGAGTGATGGCCATGAAGTTGGAGTGATGTCATTGAGTGGTTGATATAATTGTCGAGTGCTCTCTTGGTTTGGGGAGCAATTTCCTCCCCTATGGATAGCGGGTGGTCTTTTGGGCCTTCGTCTTGGGTGGAGGAGCGCGACCCCCCTGTGAGGTCCTTGGGCCAGAGCCCAAGGCCGTAGTGGGTTGGTTGACTGGTCGTGGTTGACTTGACTTCTCTGGACCTGGTCAAAATGATTGTATCAATTGCCCCCATCTTCCGAGCTCTTTGTTGAGGTTGAGGTCGGGAGATGTAGTATAATGGGGAGAAGTGGCTCCTTTTGTAAAGTTGGTCCGAGAACCTGCGAAGTCGACTAGGGACAACAGTTAGTTAGTCCGAGATTCATTTGGTGGCTAGGGGAGTGACCCCTCGACTTACGGCCGACGAATGAGTGGGTCGGCCAGCTGGGGGAGTGGCACTCAACCTTATGACCGATTTGTTCGTTCGGTGGCGAGGGGAGTGGCCCCTCGACTTACAGCCGAGGAATGAGTGGGTCGGCCAGCTGGGGGAGTGGCCTGCAGCCTTACGACTGATCTATTCGTTCGATGGCCAGGGAAGTGGCCACTCGACTTACGGCCGACGAATGAGTGGGTTGGCCTGCTGGGGGAGTGACCCTTAGCCTTACGACCGATTTGTTCGTTTGGTAGAGAGGGGAGTGACCCCTCGACTTACGACCGATAAATGCATGGGTCGGCCAGCTGGGGGAGTTGCCCCACAGTCTTATGATCGATCTGTTTGTTCGGTTACAAGGTGAGTTGCTCCTCGACTTATGGCCGACGAAGGAGTGGGTCGGCCAGCTGTGGAAGTTTCCCCCACCCTTACGACTGATCCGTTTATTTGGTTGCAAGGATAGTTGCCCCTCGACTTATGACCGATGAAGGAGTGGGTCAGCCAGCTGGGGGAGTTGCCCCCAGCCTTACGACCGATCTATTCTTTCAGTTGTGTCACGCCCCGTTCCCCAGAATACGCGGCATTTAAAATTTTTTTTCAAGTATCCTGAAGAGTGAGGGTGATGAGGGAGGAAAAGAGAGAGAAAAAGGAGGAACTGAATAAGCAGGCCACTGCGCACATGCTGGGATAGTACACGTGCAGCTTCATTAAAATATCAAACAACTCATGAATAACATAGAACAACAACAAATTTATATAACAACTTTCATGTACATACATAGCCTAAGTGCACCACTACACATACATTGCCACTCTCCACCTCCCAAGACAACCATGTCACACCACAACTACAACTCATATTAAATGCTATCCTAGAAACCTGACTCCAAGTCACCACCAACCATGCTGCCCCTGCTACCTGGAAAATAAGGAGGAGCATGTCAATACGTGTCCCAGTAGGAATCCACTTGAATTTGGAACACCAGTTTAAGGTTATCAACCACTAAGCAAGGCATGAGAAATAAGACGTGTAAACTAAATAATACAGCGGAAAGTAAATAGCTAAGTGAGGGATCATACCTGCGGCTTGATGTCGAGTTACGGCAAGAAAAGGGTTAGCACGAATAATAATACAGATATTCAAGCAAACATTATCTAATAAGATAAGTACAAGTGCTAGAGGTATGTCATAGCATCACAAGGAAAGCAGGTGAAAGGAAGAGGGAAGGTGCCACCAACAGGAGAATGTAACATGTGCAATTCTTATTTTTATGATTGAGTAAATTAATATAATTAATTGGAAACTTGGGTAAACTGTGTGATACCAGGACCTGGACTTCACCCCAAATTTGGGTTGAATATAGCACACGGAGCAGTGGACACGGGCACTGTACGACACCGGGCCTCTCAGCTCCCCCGTCCTTAGCAGGAGTGAGGCTCTCCCACAATAACACAACCTCCATATGTCCCCTCCACGCCCGGTAAAGGCGAGTGGGTATAAATATCACAAATCACATAATCATTTCCCCCAACTTCTCAGTCCAGGCCTCATATCCACAATTGACTCAAATCCCACATAAACCCGGGTTTTGCTAACTCACCCTCATTAGAGAGGATTGAGACTTATTCAATTTATAAGTTAACATCATAAGTGACACGTTAGGGGTCATGATGGCATGGGTATGCACATATCACCTCAGCTGTCCATCATTAGACATAGGGTCATGCACTCACGTGACATGCCATCTATCACAACACATCATCCATTCACAATTACAATGTATCCATGCCATTCAAGCCTCTAACTTCACCAATTATCAATGTGGCTCAAGGACAATACTAACACATGCATGTTACTCAAATTATCGGATATTGCCTTCATTGAGGCATTTCATCGAACACATGATGGAGTCATTAACATAGCCATTATAACATGAGTAAATCCAAGAGAAATTATCACAATGAACCCCGACTTCAAGCAATAACAATGCACATGCATAATAAAGGAAAATTTAACATCAAGTCTTAGTTACACCATCTCTTAAACATTTCAGCTTGCTGGAAATTGTAAACAGTCATTACAATTGACCATATATCATCAGTTTTCAGTGAGAATTTGATAAAATTTTCCAAATGAAAGTAGTAAATATTCAGTCCTGGATTCAAAGATAAAATTTCATGCAAAAATATTAAGTAGGTGATTTATGGTGAATTATTTGGTGAATTGTGTTAAGTCTATTTTCTAGACAGATTTCTGAGCCTATAAAGATTGCTGTTTTTGAGCATGTTTTAGCTAGAATTTCGAAATATAAGCAGACTGATGAAATTATAGATAAACTTGTTAAGTTTTCAACGAGACCAAGAACATCAAATTCCATTGTGTGTGCAAGTATTTAGATCAAGTTTGCTGAACTGTGTCAAGATTGAAGATCAAACAGACATGTTGTAAAGATGGAATTTTTGCTCTTAATTTATGAATTGAATATATATCAAACTTTATATGATTTTGGGGTGGAACTCCAAGATCTACATGGATATATTTTTCTGAACCCTAATTCGATCTACAGTAACCAGAATCAAGGCTACAACAGACATCAATATTTCATAATTTCAAAGGGGACAATTTTGCTAAGAATTTCCAAGGGGAAATTCATGAAAATTGAATCATAGCACTTTAATTTGATTACCAATTCTTCATATTGATAAAACATGGTTTAAAAGCATGATAAAATGAAACCCTAATTAAATTTCCAAATCCAAGTTTGATTCCTACCTCAAGAGAGTTCTTTCTTCTCCTCTTCTCTTCCTCTTCCTCCTCCTGCTCCTCCTCTTCTTCTTCTTCTTTTTTTTGGAGAATTTCGGCCATGGCAACATGGAGAGGGGAAGGAAGAGGGGAGAGAGAAGATGGAGAGAAAAATGAGAGAAAGAGAGAGAGGTTTCTAGTCTCCTCTCTTCTTTTCTTCTCTTTTCTTATTTCTTTTCTTCACTTCCAAGAAAGGAGTATTCCAAGGGAATATTCCATAAGGAAATGACCAAAATACCCCCTATCTTATAGATAATTACAAGTTTGTCATTACTTTACGTATACACAACTTTAGTATGTACGCACAGCAACTTTAATCCAAATGATCGTTTGCCCCTAACCCTTCTAGAAATTTACGGGGGTTGCCATTGATCCCTAACCCCTTTCACACTAACATGGCTCTCCATACACACATCCACGCACATCCATGCATGTATACACATGCATACATGCACCACACACACGTCCAACACATTCCTATTGTTTTACACCCACGACGTCATTCGCACTTCTCCCGCACTCATTCTCGTTTTCTCATTTCTTAGCCACGTATCACGGCCCAATCCCCCTTGTACTAGGCTACATACATCGATATCTACGTTTATTTCATGCCTACCCACGTATCGTAAGTAGAAATACAACGTGTGTTTAGTAGAATACACGTATAGTTCAAAATAGGGCATTATATCCTACCCACCTTAAAATAAAGTTCATCCTCGAACTTTCTAGGGTGTGAACCTTGTCGAGGTCAGCTAGGTATGATGGTCGTACTACCCATGAAGTACAAGCAAGAATACGTATCTACACCATACTTATATACACTATATGCTTCCCTATCATCCATACACATCCGCATCACACACATGTCACAGATACATCCTATTACTCATCTAGTAGCACATCCATATCACTATATGCATCATTACACACACATATGTATATGTTCTTCACATAAACATTTAGGCACACATATTCACACATTAACATATACATCACACACCACAAATAAGTCTCTATACGTATTATTACACGTATTTAGATCACTACTCATATCTATATGCATATGATATCACACCATATCTATATCACGATACATAAGGCATTCATACATGGCATGCTTTCAGATACATCACAATACATTCAAGTATAAACGATTTATATTCTATCTCTTTATATATTTACATATAAGTCTACATCCATGCACAAACACCCAGCAATACACATTAATCTACACACCGTTGCTTGATAAACAGGGTCACTATCACGGTGTCACACCGTATGTACCCCGGATCCATATACTCCCAATACTTAGTCACATGGGCTTACTCACATTCATAGGCACATAAATATCTATATACACACAATATTTAGTCCCATACATACATACATTCATATGCACGTACTAACACATGCATGATCAAGTCACATAAGGTTCACAATCATAACTATAAATAGGTATATACATAACCTCACATCCATAGTAGTGCACCTACTGCCTCACACAGATAGGTACATATACCACACACAATACACACAAGAGTGCACAAACATAATACGTTCCCCCCATATGTTATATATATAGCCACCCTTGTATATTCTACGATATACTGCCATATTAGTCAAATAAATATAAATATCCATCTACACTCCACACATGCGTATACATATACAAACATTCACACACATCTGAATACCTAAATACCAAACAGTTTCATTCACTTATATTCATCAAATATGTGTATATACACTTATATTCCATATCTAGTACATTTACATCCACATTGCATATTTATATACATACACACATGCTCTGGTACAGACCCATGTATACACACATACAAACAAGAATACATTTATCTGAGGCACACAGAGATACAACTGGATAGACAACCCTATAGGATACATCAGCAGGTAAACAAACAAAGATATGTACCAGTATATATATATATATATATATATATATATATATATATATATATATATATATATATATATATATATATATATATATATATACTAGTCATAACACGTGCCCACGGGCACGGTTCATTTAAGATTTTCCCCCGCAAAATCGGTGTTCCCCAAAAAATTGTTTCCACAGACAAAATTGAGCGGAACAACAAATTAGCCTAAAAATATTTAGCGGCATGGGCGCCTTCGACGCGGAATAACAAATTCAGCGCGGGCACCTTCGACACAGAACAACAAATTATGCGTAAAAAATTTGGCACAGGCGCCTTCGGCGCGGAACAACAAAGTAGCATAAAAAGGCGCCCACGCCTTCGGCATGGAACAACAAATTAGCGTTAAAAGAATTTAGCGGCGTGCGGGCGCCTTCGGCGCAGACAATTATTCTCATCTTTCCTCCATGCATCGAAGAGACGGTGAGCCCCGCATTGAGGGAGAGATCATTCGATCTGCAGCATTAAGTGCTAATTAAAGTCTTTTCCCAAATGCATTAATTGCGTGCACTATGTTATTCCCCAGAAAGTTTGATATCTGGACTTTATATCAGATTGCCACATCAAGATTGCCATATCAAGACTTTATGCAGACTTAATATAAACTTGATATAAAAGTCCTAAACTTTGACACGAATGTTCTAGCTTCAGTATTCAGAGTTGACGTGCATGCATTCATTGTGTGAGGTCCATCCACATATGCTAAACAAAAGGCTTAAGGAACTTCTTTTAGGCAGTAGTTTCCAATATAACATTTTAGAAAATGCGTACTACACTAGACATTTAAATATAATCATATGAGAAGAATCTAAAATGGAAAATATTGCCCAAAATATATAACAACACACACTTCATCTCGTATTATTGTGTTCGAGAGGAAAACCCGTGTATTATTTTTACCCAATTGTGGTCTCTGGTATCACATATCAAATTAAGCTTGCCACAATTGAATACACAACTTTACATGAGGTTTCATGTGCTCATTGCACACAACTTTACACTTCCCCAATCAAACACAATGCACACAACTTTCCTCCATGTAAACATGCAATGAACAGGTTTTCATGTACTCGATGCTTACAATTTTACATACACCTTAGTAAAGGTGGTTACAAATCTTAGTTTACATACAAATTTACTTACAAATTTTCATGTACACATTGCATTGATCACACAACTTTATTAGAAATGGTTCCAATAATGCTCAGAGAAGAAAAGTACAAGCAGCTCAAGCAGCTTGTCTGATGCAAACACAATGCACACAACTTTTGGAACCGACATTTCAACAAACAGCTTGTCTGCAATCCTTCAAGAAGATGCTTCAAAAACACATCACTTTGTACCAGGATACTCTTCTATATCCAAAATGAAATATATCCAGAATCCAAGACAAAACCGATGATGGGTGATATGCGGCCTCATCAATAACTCTAACCAAGCACATCACTGAACCAGTCTGCACATAACTGTTATGCACATATCTGTTCTGCTCACCAAGAGCTACAAATAGAGGCTTCACTATTGCAAAAAAAAAGTAGCCTCGCCTGCCACCCCGCCATTAGGTGAGCTTCCGATACTGCTGGTCGCCAAAACACCAGCTGTCTCAACACAAGCATCCCTAACAACCTAATCGGAATCCTTGATGCGCTTAACAATGCTGACCACCATCATCTCGGTGTGCGAAACCAAAAGGGCACCATGACAGCGAGCTAGCACATGACCCTAACCCACTCCTTGCAAACCTTGTGAACCACAGTCTTCTGTTCGGCATCAATGTCGATAATGCAGGATAGGAACGGAGCAACCCCTTCCGGGTTAGTCCTTGGGCCATCTTCTCAGGCTTTTCGACACCGATCTGGTGAGTGTCACTATCTGCAAGCTTGTTAAGGGAGAGGATTAATTTATGATTCAGTTCGAACGCCGCCTGCTATGGCATTACTACAGCCCCAGTGCATGTCTTCGCCTTGGAAAGCATAAGAACGATCCATGCTCATATTGTTAACCTCTGTCTTGCAAGTAAAACAAAAGAAAACTAATAAGCTTAAGCCAAGCCACCAAATAATATAAAATCACGGAAAAATGTCTGGACAGTTTTGCGCAACGTTTTTGAAATCGATGAACGGAGGCTCAAACGGTGTCGGATTGACCTGAAATTTTGTGGGGAGCTTCATAACAAGTATATCTAGCTACTGCAAAAAAAATTTTCAAAAAAAAATATTTAGAAACCCCGAACAGAGGGGGCGTGCGCAGGTAATTCTACCTGCGCACGTTCTCAGGCACATTTGCCCCTAATAATAATATGATAGTTTTCTTTGTATCAGAGTAATTAATCCTAGAGTTGTCCTGGGATCTTTGCTTCAAGAATTGCAATCAAATCGAGAGGATCCATCCTGCATCATCAAAGATGCATTATCTTTACTTTAAGAATTACAGTCAAATCGAGAGGATGCATTCTGCATCATCAAAGAGGAATTCAAAGCTACGACACAAAGAGGAATTCAAAGCTAAGTCATGAGTCTGCTGATGCTGATGCTGCCGCCAACCATCTTCCCATTGTATCTCCCAGTTAGCAACGCCATCCAGCAGCACGCCTGAAGGATCCTTTGTATTTTGTTGAGAATTTCACAGAAAAAATCCCATCAACTTACATTTGTTTAAATCCCTATGCATATTCGTATGAAAGTAATGTGTATCTCCCACTTTTAGATTACTTACAAACTGCTTTTGGGCCAAAATCAGCTTCAGATGGAGCAGAGGGTGCATAAATTTGGTTTTCGCAGTCAGTTTTAGATGCCACTGCAGTACCATGATCCATATTCGTGCTCTCCATATAAAAATTGGTAATAATCTGATGGACGAAATGTTCAACTTGTTCGTGTCATCCATATATTCTACAACCCAATGAAATCATTAAAACCTACCAAAAATCTAACTTCTTCAAGAAAAATTCTGGAAATTGCAAAGCACAACTCACCTTATTCATTTGGTTTACAATATAACAATTTGGGATAAAATGAAGACTTTTCAGTAAAAATACTAATAAAAAGTACTGAAGAACAACAATTTTTTATCACGCTTACCTAATTTCATCATCTGGATCCTTTGATTTTGCGACTACGTGATATCCACTAAAATAGTTCCACTGGATGGTTCATAATAATATTGTGGATTGGGGCTGTTCATCTAACTCTTTTTGCAGTATCTCTACTGACCGAAACCCTTGTTTTTTCCAGCTTTTACTATATTTACATTTGAAATCAAATCACTACAAACCATATACAAATTGTCTGGGTTTGTATTTACTCTAATAATAAGAAATTCTAACCATTGATCAGATTCGGTAAATAGACGCTTCATGAATTTAACAGCTCATTTGGAGGCTATTAACAAAACTATCCCAGACTGTGCTCATTTGGAGGATATTAACAAAATGCACAGTGATCAAGTATGCACAGTGATAACAATTAGTGCACTATTTTGAAGTTTGCTCAATGACTGATATTTATGCACAATATTTTGAACTGATATTTTGCAGTTCTAATATATTGATTCTAACTAAAAATACATACATTTGACAAACTGCAGTTGCAATATTTTTGGATGAAGACTAAAGCTAAAACATCATGGATTCTAACTGAAAATACATACATTTGACAAACTTCAGTTGAAGTTCTCACCTCCTTTGGAAGATAACGCAAGCAACCATAAACTTAGAGCAGTCCGTCCCTGCAGGTTGAAATTCTTCATCATATATGCATCTTGAACAGCCTCATTCTAGACATATCGACAGCTGCCAAATTGGAGAGAAGTAAAGAAGCCAGTGAAATAGAAGCAAAGTCGGAATGGACCTAAATCTATCCGTGTTTAATACAACCCTAATCATTTTGGAGTACTTGCTGGATTCTGGTGGTCTTCCATCAAGATAGAAGAGTACTTTAGATCAGGAAAAAAATTAAACTAATCAAATGCTTTTCGATATAAGAAACACTAAGACTGGTGATGGTTCAAGTCTGTCATGTTATATGTAACACATATCCAACATATTTACTCAAATGTGTCATGTTATATGTGTTGAAAATGTGAAGTTGGTGATGGTTCAAGTCATAGGAAATCCAAATATTTATTCAAATCTGTCAAACATATGCTTGCTAAAAGTTGGAATATTATTCAAATCTGTCAAACATATGGAAAGTAGCATATATGTACCAATTAAATCGTCAATCCCACCATCAAAAAAGCCACTAAAAAGGTGCTTATATGTTATTTTTGAATTTGATATGAAGAAAGCAACAACATAATTTCAACTGTAGGAACCGGAGTTCATTTGAGTTAATCTATTCTGATATTTTTATGTCCGTATCGAGTTATATACCTCTTCTAAATATTGTCATTTCCTTGGTTTTACTGATAATTTTTCTAAAGCTATTTAGAAATATTTATTAAATGATGGAACTCAAGTTCCACCTGCTATAACAAATATTATAATGAATGTATCAATTTGAATCTTGGGTACTGATAATGCTCTTGAATCTATGAAAAAAATAGTGTGATTTTTATGTATCACGTGATCTTTTGCATCAAACAACTAATCTTCACACATCCAAACAAAATAAGTAGCTAAAAGAAAACATTGATATCTTTTAGACATTACAAAAAATAATGTTCCTAAATATCTCAGAGTTGATGTGGTTCTTTGTGCATGATATCTAATAAATTGAATGTCTTCTACTGTGCTTCATAGGGGTCACTCATTTCTCACGTTTCATGTTTGTATCCTGATAAGCTCCTTTTCTTAGACATTCATATAGTATTTGGATGTGTGTTTTGTTCATAATCAGCAGCCTAGTTTGGAAAACCTTTCCCATGAATCTATTGCAGATTTAATAGATTTCAAGATGATGTTTTAACTCTCGAAATAGAGTAATTGACATCTAAACATGGGTAAAACTGACAGACTATCCTACTTTGAGTCTTACAAATAACATAGTTCCTAAAACATGATCAATGTAATAGCTGAGATATCATGATCAGAAAAAAGGTACATTCGATGGGCATGTTGCAAACGTGGGCATCTGAAATGGTGCATCATCCTGTAATATAGACATTGAGTTTCTTGCTGGTCCAAGGAAGTCATGTGTAACCAACCCTTCCTGTTTGTCAGACTGGACAACACCAGGAGAGCTTGCTGTCACATAGCATCTACATCCATAATCACAGTTTCATTCCGATTCATGCATCTCCATAATCTGTCATTTGCACTGTGTTCCTTTTATATTCTAGATCTACTGATATAACAACAGAAAACAGTTTATAACGCATCACCTACAGAAGCAAAATGGATTCACTACATGATATATTTACTGATATATTTACTGACATGTCTGTGAGTAGAAAACAATTTAGGTCAATACATGATATATTTACTGATTATTAAATGCATGAAATGAACCCTGGTAAAACAATTTTGGTGGAAAATTAGATAAATAAATAAACTCACCTGCCAAACTAAATGTGGAAGAAAAAGTTTCGGGCGTGGGCTTCCTCAAGGCCTCTCAATGAATGTGATGTGTTCATTATTTGCCATGTCATAAACTTTTACCCCTGCATTAGTAGGCCAAGCAATCAGACGGGTCCTCCACTTCACTGTATGTATTGAACCTTCACCATCATGAAATACCAGAAACAAAGCATAAAATGTCTAACAGCAAATCATTCAATGCAATTAAGAAACATAATTGATTTCTCTAGAAAATTTGCACACCAGAAAAACCTGTTTAGAGTAACCTAGCCGGCTTTCCATATTCAAAAAAATTGACCAGCTAAACCACCAGCAGAATATCTTCTTGGCATCTTTCCTAAATAATCATGGTCGGAACATGACTGAATGTTTTCGATGGGCTTCCACTTGTTGGCACTCTCTGGCCAAATTCGCCTGCAATTTGCAACAAATTTGAAAGGAAAAGAAATTGTTGAGTCTACAATTTGAAAGGAACAAATTTGAAAGGGACAAATTTAAAATAAAATGAAGAATTCCCATTTGGGCTAAGGTCATTAGATGAGGCTTGCTGGATGAAGCTCGCTGGTGTTTGGTGGCGACGCTAGATGAGGCTCACTGGACCTCCGTTTTTGCTTCCGGGTCGATTTCTGCAACATGAAACAATAATGGGTCAATAACCCAAAAAAGCCAGAAACGGGAAAAAGTGTTTTAATATTTTGGATACCTCTCTTCAAATGATTTCGATGGGCTCCCAGTTGTTGGCACTCTCCGGTCAACTCGCCTACAATTTGCAACAAAATTTAAACGAAAAAATTTGGGGTTATACAACATGCAGACCATCTTCTTTCAAAGGCTTATACTAAATTAGGCATCGAACTTCAAAATCCAATAACATTTCGAATACATGTCCTAATTATCAAACTACATTTTAATTAAACCACAAACTCCTTTTAACTCAAAAAGGTTACGAACCAGAAAACAAAAGAAAGTGACGAAGAATTCCCTCAAAATCCAATCTTCAAGCATGCCAAATCTCAGGGAATCAGAATTTTATTTTCTACTAATCAACATTCTGAAAATGCAAAAAGAACAAAAACGAAAATACAAAAACGAAAAGAAATCATATGAATCTCAACAGTAGCTTCATTCGTTCAAATCATTTTAAACCCAATAGTAGCTTCATTCGTTCAGGGCAATTTGCCTGCAATTTGTAATCTATCATATGACCTCGAGATTATGGCAACATTCGAAACAAAAACGAAAAGAACATGGAATCAGAAACATAAGCTACCATGATCCTAATTACAAATATCAAACCCATGACATTCACAGTCACCAGGAAGATAGCACATACTACCTTACATGAAAGTTACCTGTAACATAGCCAATTGTGATGATGAAACATACCTAAATCATGAATATGTATTAGTTTTTGCAGTTAGTAGGTAAATTTGCAGCATAGTTAAGGAACATAAGTAAAAGCATATGTGGAACTCGTTAAGATATTTCAACAAACATGTATTAGGCACAAAGATCACTTCCCTTCTCCATATTTATAAAGGGCTTTAACTGATATATTATGCTTCCAAAGATAACACAAAGATCACAAAAAAGAGAATTACACCAGATCATAAAGATCAAAAAGATCACAAAGATCATAAATTCTAATGTCCAAAAAGAGAATTACAAATGACACCAGAAAAAAGATTCAGCTTTCTTCATTTAAATCAAATACCTCTCATTAGTTCTGATGTGAGCCAATGACTTATTAAAGAGAATGACAGCCCTACAATCAATATTTCCCTACTACCTGCTATAATTTCTCTCAACTAACTGAGAACTGGCAAGAAACTTAATATTAACTAAGTTAAACCCTGGGAGACAGCGCAAAAATATACATAATGTTAAACTCATAGCATTCCAGCTACCTGAAGAAATATGGTCATAGAGATCAGGTGAGGCAAATGGGGACTTGTTATGGACAGGAAATTGTTGTTAATGCCAATAATTAAAAGAAGAAGAAATCATCAAATTCAAATAAACTATAATATATACATGAGAACAATCTGATAATCAAAAAGAAAAAAATAAACAAATAAACAAATAAAAGTCTCAAAAAATACCTAATCTGTGAAGAAGAGATCGCGAAGTACGGCTAAATGCTTCTTTTAAATACCTGATCTGTGAAGAAGGAAGATCAGAAATTCCCAGATTAAATAATAAACACCTGAATCTATGTACTTAACGCCTGTGTATAGGACTAATAAATTTGCAGGTGTTAACAAATAACAAAACAGCAATAAAAATTAAAATCCAAAATTGAAGAAATAATTTGATTGGGCAATAGACCAAAGGTTCCAATTCACATGAGTAGCCCAATTCCAATCAAAAATAAGCATTCGCATTCAACATCTAATTTATTTTAAAAAAACAAAAGCAAAGACAAAAGATTTTTATTAGATAGAAGTACGATTCAAAAGGAGAATAAATTAGGAAACCGTAACCCTAATAGCATACCTAATCTTCTGAATCGAACTTTCTTTCACTTGCAGTACCTATTTGCCTTCTTCTTGACGCGATCATCCAGCGCCTCCTCGATCGAGATTATGGCAACATTCGAAACAAAAACAAAAAGAACAGGGAATCAGAAACATAAGCTACCATGATCCAAATTTCAAGGTCCTCCCTAAACAAAAAATTGCAAATAGATCGACACCGAAAATCAAAGTCTTTCAGCTCGCCTGAACCCTAGATTGAGATAAACTGGAGAAAAAAGAAACCCTAATTCTTACCTTAGAGAGGAAGAAAAGAGAGAAGCTTCAGGAAAGAGAAATATTTGCGACATCCATTGGAAAGGAGAGAGGGAGAACAGAGATCTCGTAAGGTTGGCTTCTTCTTCTTAGTGTTCTTTCGCTGCTTCTTGCATCTGGGCGTCTTCATGGTGTGGGTTCTTCATGCTGTTCTTGACCAATTCACAACATCCATTGGAAAGGAGAGAGGGAGAACAGAGATCTCGAGATAGAGTTTCAGGCCAGATGTGAGAGAAAAACGTGACGACTCAATTTTCAATGCTTTTGTTTTCCCCCAAAGCATTTCTTCCCAAAATTCAAACTCAAAATTCAAAACTTCCTCCCAAATTTTTCTCAAAACATCATCTCAACCATTCATTCTTGAGATTAAATCTGAACCGTCTTTCTATCAACCCATTTGTCATAGTCAGCCCTAGGATTCAAAAATCGCTATCAAATGTATTATATATATATATATACATCCAATATACATATCATTACATATGCTCTTACTACATACTACATACACATGAACGCATCCTTACACTCCATTGTGACATGTATAATAGAAATTCATACAACTAGGATACATATTCACGTATACGCAACAAGTAATACCCCACATAGATATTCCATAAGCACACACTCGTTATACACCCACAGATGTATAAATATCAATACCATACATAGATTTCTGAATCTGCATACAGCCAAATACATGTACACACATACAGACAAGACAATTATACTAATAGTAGATATGCACACAGACATACATATATATACGTATTAGGACCCATGCACCATGCACACACACATTAACATATATGGGCACACACCCATTCACACACACCATACATATCCTACTGTTACACACCCATACAGTCAAGCTACTCAAATTATTCTAGCAGGTAGTTGGTAGCTACCCATACCATTACATACATACCATCCCATATATCCACACTTTTACTAGCATACTAGTACATACACAAATAAGTATATTTCAGTATTCATACACATTGAATACATACCCTCATCCACTATAAGTACACAGCCATATACGGATACATGTATATAAGAATAGGGATCATTCACATACATATACATATAACCACTCATAAGACATACACCAATACATATTCAATAATAACAACATATGCTCACAATCACATCACACTTGCTACAACACACCTACATACATACGAGTATCTCATACACCAATACACAATTCCCCCTCATGCCACCATATAAAGAAGAATACATACACTACATATATATATATATATATCCAAATAGTCCAATAAATGCCATTCGACGTGGCACGCATACACACACATGTATATACTATAACTCCACTTAACCATGCAAACCCACAATCTGTCCATGTATACTTGCACTCTATGGTCTCAAATCCTTACATCCATCACATCCTACATGTGTTACATGTCATACATATATCCTTATCCCATAATAGGCTCGGTATAAGGCTAATAGTTTAAACTTAGGGTGGATGAGTCTAAAGCACCAATACCCACCTCAGGACACATCTATCCCAAACACTCGGGAGCATTACTCGTATTATCCATACGTCCATTACTTATCTATATCGCTACATACGCACCATATATGGCCATAGCGCAACACCTATCTTCACGTAATAATACAACCCACAACCGTATACCAAATTAAGACAATATATCGGTTCATATCGGCATATAGGCAGCACATACACATACTCACAGTTATTCAAATCTAACACATTAGGAATTTATACACTAGCAATGCAACACTAACGATATATATACACCAATATCCCAACCTATATCTACACCACCTACTCATATAGGCACACAAATATTCACATGCACGCACTTTCCCACATATGTCCAAAGACAATGTGGATACCCCACTACTCTATCCATACAAGGATAGACACACGCATAGGAAAACACTTACATGCACTCATATCACATACGTACACACCCTCGCCCACGTCTCTACAAACATATAATATCCCCGCTAGCTGATATGTACCCACCAGTATACATCCACTAACAAACATATACTTATCACCTATACCTCAGAGTCACACAAGTGTAACACATACCTACTCATATAACGGTATCATGTATCTATGTATAAATGCCCACACATATCCATACACCACTATAACCATTCAGGATACATGGAACTTTCATGTCATTCAAATATAAATACATATACTGACTATAAGTATGCCACAACATATATAATTCTAATGTCCAAGCACAACAAACGCACTTATACACGCGGATTCAAACAATTATAAAAACACCAGTATATCCACAAATACTCATCTATAGTATAATACATCGCATGAAGTTCATCCCCGAACTCCCAAAAGCTAGGGGTTCAATGGTGAATCACTTAAAACTTTAAGGTCACTAAGGTCTCTACCCACCTTAGGCTAAAGTATCCCAATCAAATATTGAAGCATTACATGTTCTATCCTTACGCACATCGCAATGCGGTGACCGCATGGGCCACCAAAAACAGTCACGCCCCGTTCCCCAGAATACCCGGCATTTAAATTTTTTTTCAAGTATCCTGAAGAGTGAGGGTGATGAGAGAGGAAAAGAGAAAAAAAAGAAGGAACTGAATAAGGAGGCCACTGCGCACATGCTGGGATAGTACAAGTGCATCTTCATTAAAATATCAAACAACTCATGAATAACATAGAACAACAACAAATTTATATAACAACTTTTATTTACATACATAGCCCAAGTGCACCACTGCACATACACCGCCACTCTCCACCTCCCAAGACAACCATGTCACACCACAACTACAACTCATACTAAATGCTATCTCTGAAACCCGACTCCAAGTCACCACCAACCATGCTGCCCCTGCTACCTGAAAAATAAGGAGGAGCACGTCAATGCGTGTCCCAGTAGGAATCCACTTGGATTTGGAATACCAGTTTAAGGTTATCAACCACTAAGTAAGGCATGAGAAATAAGACGTGTAAACCAAATAATATGGCGGAAAGTAAATAGATAAGTGAGGGATCATACCTACGGCTTGATGTCGAGTTACTACAAGAAAAGGGTTAGCACGAATAATAATACAGATATTCAAGCAAACATTATCTAATAAGATAAGTACAAGTGCTAGGGTATGTCACAGCATCACAAGGAAAGTAGGTGAAAGGAAGAGGGAAGGTGCCACCAACAGGAGAATGTAACATGTGCAATTCTTATTTTTATGATTGAGTTAATTAATAGAATTAATTGGGAACTTTGGTAAACTGTGTGATACCAGGACCTGGACTTCACCCCAAATTTGGGATGAATATAACACACGGAGCAGTGGACTCGGGCACTGTACGACACCGGGCCTCTCAGCTCCCCCGTCCCTGGCAAGAGTGAGGCTCTCCCACAATAACACAACCTCAGTATGTCCCCTCCACGCCTGGTAAAGGCGAGTGGGTATAAATATTACAAATCACATAATCATTTCCCCCAACTTCTCAGTCTAGGCCTCATATCCACAATTTACTCAAATCCCACCTAAACCTGGGTTTTGCTAACTCACCCTTATTAGAGAGGATTGAGACTTATTCAATTTTATAAGTTAACATCATAAGTGACACGTTAGGGGTCATGATGGCATGGGTATGCACATATCACCTCAGCTGTCCATCATTAGACATAGGGTCATGCACTCACGTGACATGCCATCTATCACAACACATCATCCATTCACAATTACAATGTATCCATGCCATTCAAGCCTCTAACTTGACCAATTATCAATGTGGCTCAAGGACAATACTAACACATGCATGTTACTCAAATTATCGGATATTGCCTTCATTGAGGCATTTCATCGAACACATGATGGAGTCATTAACATAGCCATTATAACATGAGTAAATCTAAGAGAAATTATCACAATGAACCCCGACTTCAAGCAATAACAATGCACATGCACAATAGAAGAAAATTTAACATCAAGTCTTAGTTACAACATCTCTTAAACATTTCAGCTTGCTGGAAATTGTATACAGTCATTACAATTGACCATATATCATCAGTTTTCAGTGAGAATTTGATAAAACTTTCCAAATGAAAGTAGTAAATATTCAGTCCTGGATTCAAAGATAAAATTTCATGCAAAAATATTAAGTAGGTGATTTATGGTGAATTATTTGGTGAATTATGGCAAGTCTGTTTTCCAGACAGATTTCCGAGCCTGTAAAGATTGCTGTTTTTGAGCATGTTTTAGCTAGAATTTCGAAATATAAGCACTCTGATGAAATTATAGATAAACTTGTTAAGTTTTCAACGAGACCAAGAACATGAAATTCCATTGTGTGTGCAGGTATTTAGATCAAGTTTGTTGAACTGTGTCATGACTGAAGATCAAACAGACATTTGTAAAGATGGAATTTTTGCTCTTAATTTATGAATTGAATATATATCAAACTTTATATGATTTTGGGGTAGATCTTCAAGATCTACAAGGATATATTTTTTCGAACCTTAATTAGATCTACAGTAACCAGAATCAAGGCTACAACAGACATCAATATTTCAGAATTTCAAAGGGGATAATTTTGCTAAGAATTTCCAAGGGGAAATTCATGAAAATTGAATCATGGCACATTAATTTGATTACCACTTCTTCATATTGATAAAACATGGTATAAAAACTTGATAAAATGAAGGGTTTTTAGCATATTTGTCCCTTAAATCTTAAGTATTTTGATATCTGTCCCTCAAATCTTCATATTTGCCCTCAAGTCCCTCAAAAGTTAGTATTTAACCTTAATAGTCCCTCTCACTAACTATCTGTTAAAATCTTAACGGAAATCGGAATATTCCGTTAGTATTTAACCTTAATTTGCCCTCAAGTCCCTCAAAAGTTAGTATTTAACCTTATTAGTCCCTTAAATTTTGAACGTTAACCTTAATAGTCCCTTAATTTAACAGAATATTCCCATTTCCATTAAGATTTTAACAGATAGTTAGTGAGAGGGACTATTAAGGTTAAATACTAACTTTTGATGTACTTGAGGGCAAATATGAAGATTTGAGGGACGGATATCAAAATACGCAAGATTTAAGGGACGAATATGCTAAAAACCCTAAAATGAAACCCTAATTAGATTTCCAAATCGAAGTTTGATTCCTACCTCAAGAGAGTTCTTTCTTCTCCTCTTCTCTTTCTCTTCCTCTTCCTCTTCCTCCTCCTCTTCTTCTTCTTCATCTTTTTTTTTGGAGAATTTCGGCCATGGCAACATGGAGAGGGGAAGGAAGAGGGGAGAGAAAAGGTGGGGAGAAAAATGAGGGAAAGAGAGGGGTTTCTAGTCTCATCTATTCTTTTCTTCTCTTTTCTTATTCTTTTCTTCTCTTCCAAGAAAGGAATATTCCAAGGGAATATTCCATGAGGAAATGACCAAAATACCCCTATCTTATAGGCAATTACAAGTTTGCCATTACTTTACGTACACACAACTTTAGTATGTACGCACAGCAACTTTAGTCCAAATGACCGTTTTGCCCCTAACCCTTCTAGAAATTTACGAGGGTTGCCATTGACCCCTAATCCATTTCACACTAACATGGCTCTCCCTACACACATCCATGCATGCATACACATGCATACATGCACCACACACACGTCCAACACATTCCTGTTGTTTTACACTCACGACGTCATTCGCACTTCTCCCGCACTCATTCTCGTTTTCTCGTCTCTTAGCCATGTAACACGGCCCAATCCCCCTTGTACTAGGCTACATACATCGATATCTACATTTATTTCATGCCTACCCACGTATCGTAAGTAGAAATACCACATATGTTCAGTAGAATACACGTATAGTTCAAAACAGAGCATTACAGGTTGTGAGGGGAGTTGACCCTCGACTTACGGCCGACGAATGAGTGGGTCAGCCAGCTGGGGGAATCGCCACAGCCTTACGACCGATTTGTTTGTTCGGTGGCAAGGGGAGTTGCCCCTCGACTAACGTTCAACGAAGGCATGGGTCGGCCAGCTGGGGGAGTTGCCCCAGCCATACGACTGATCTGTTCGTTCGATTACGAGGGGAGTTGCCCCTCGACTTACGGCCGACGAAGGAGTGGGTCGGCCAGCTTGGGAGTTGCCCCTGCCTTACGATCGATCTATTCGTTCGATTGCAAGGGGAGTTGCCCCTCGACTTACGACCGACAAAGGAGTGGGTCGACAAGCTAGGGGAATTGCCCCCAGCCTTACGACCGATCTATTCATTCAATGGCAAGGGGAGTTGCCCCTCGACTTACATCCAACGAATGAGTGGGTCGGCCAGCTGGGGGAGTTGCCCCCAGCCATATGACCGATCTGTTCTTTCGGTTGCAAGGGGAGTTACCCCTCGACTTACGGTCGACAAAGGAGTGGGTCGACAAGCTGGGAGAGTTGCCCCCAGCCTTACGACCGATCTATTCGTTCGGTTGTAAGGGGAGTTGCCCTCGACTTACGGCCGACGAATGAGTGGGTCGGCCAGCTAGGGGAGTTGCCCCCAGCCTTACGGTCAATATGGTCGGTCTGCTGGGGGAGTTGCCTCCAGCCGTATGATCGATGGGTCGATTAGCCTGCTGGGGGAGCTACCCTTAGTCTTACAATCGATCGAGTGATCAGCCTGCTGGGGGAGTTGCCCCCAGCCTTACGGTCGATGTGATCGGTCTGCTGGGAGAGTTTCCCCCAGCCTTACGATCGACAGGTCGATTGGCCTGCTGGGGAGCTACCGCCAGTCTTACAATCCATCGAGTGATCAGCCTGCTGAGGGAGTTGCCCCAGCCTTACGGTCGATGTGGTCGGTCTGCTGGGGGAGTTGCCCCCAGCCTTACGATCGATGGGTCGATTGGCATGCTGGGGAAGCTACCTCCAGTCTTACTGTCAATCGAGTGATCGGCCTATTGGAGGAGTTGCCCCAGCCTTACGGTAGATCTGTTTGTTCAGTGGCAAGGAGAGTGGCCCCTCGACTTACAACCGACGAAGGAGTGGGCTGGCCAGCTGGGGGAGTGGCCCCAAGTTTTATGACTGATCCCTTCGTTCAGTGGCAAGGGGAGCAGCCCCTTGACTTACGATCGATGAAGGAGTGGGTCGGCCAACTGGGGTAGTGGCCCCAGCCTTACGATTGATATCTTCTTTCAGTGGCAAGGGGAGTGGCTCCTCGACTTACGACCGACGAAAGAGTGGGTCAGCCAACTGGGGGAGAAGCTCCCAGCCTTATATGCGATCTCAGCTCTTGTCTGGATCTTAGTTTTAGCTCGAGCTCCAGTCTGGTCAGCGAAGGTTCTGTGTCACCGCCGAGATTCTGCACGATCGGGGGAGCTTGGAAGGCGGAGGTAGTACTGGTCCTCTCGTCCACGTTATCATGGCCCCCTCTGCGACTCGGGTTTGCCCAGGAAGGTGGGAAACTCGAGTCGTCAAAAATTTGATCGTGTTGGTGCAATTCGACGGGCTTGGACTGAGGTAGGTCTGCTAGCTCGGCTGGTTTGGACAGGGGCGAGCTCGGCTTAGTCGGCAGCTCCATCGAGGTGGGGAAAACTTTGTAAGCTGACACGGAGGCCTGGTACGGAGGCTCAGATGCTTGGCATGGATGCTCGACTAGGAGGATCAGATGCTCGGCATGGAGGCTTGACATAGAGGCTCAGATGCTCAACAAAAGGCTCGGCAAGATGGCACGGAATGCTTTGCTACCCTCAGTTTGTTCGTTGCGCTTTGCTCAGTGCCGAATGTTCAGCTTGGTAAGAGGAGCTCAGCATGGAGGATCGGATGCTCGGTATGGAGACTTGATATAGAGGCTCAGATGCCCTACATGAGGCTTGGGTGAGGTGGCTCGGAATGCTTTGCTACCCTCGGTTCGCTCGGAATGGAAGCATGGACTTGGAAGTAGACCTGGTAGGTGCCGATAAGTTGCACGATGATGGCAGTAATATTCAGCAACCAGAACAGGTTGTAGAACCTGAAGCCCAAGCACTTCGACTCCAGTGGTTGTGTAGCCCAAGCGACCGCAGAGTATGTAAAAGTCGGTGGCAACTGCGACGCTAAGCAGTGTCGTCCTATTCATGACCTGGGAATGGGATGAACCATTGATGGAGCTTTCTTATGCATTGTTAGCTCGTAGAGTTCATCCATGTGCAACTTCTTCAGCGCCTGGCCATGGGGCAAGGTCCAATCAAAAGAAGCGGAACCATTCTCTTCTGAAGCGAAGACCTTTTTGACGACACTTGGAGCTCATCCAATACGATCGACCAAACTTCTAAAGAATCCACCCCAGCACAATCTTTCTGCTCATTCAAGGCGAGCACATCAGAAATAGGTTTGAGCCTTACCATAGGGAGGTCCGAACTTTGGAAGCTTGTTTTAGAGGGAGGTCTGAATGAACTGGGATCATATCATCGTCGAGCCCAGGCTCACCAACATCGGGCGCTGTAACGAGCTCAACACCGAGTACACCACCAACAGTTGTGCCAGGGCCAACGGTGTCAGGCCAATAACAGTGTGCATGGTGGCAGAGTGGAATGGTGGTTGAGGTGTTTTGTGAGCAATGTGGGGTTTGGGATGTCGATTCGATCTGTATGATCGATCTTGATCGACCTGGGCATGCTGAGTCTCAGTATGAGCAGGGGGTATCTTGGCAAGAAGCCAGATCACCTGTTAGATCGATGACTATGTCAGTTCAATACCATTAAGCTCGACAGGACCGCCGCCCTCGCAAGCTCGGCATCTCCAATGGATCGGCATCCCCGTGGTAGCTCGACATGGAGTGCGACCGGAAACTTGAAATGGAGGCATTGGGCCTGGCAACTCTGCAAGCTCAGTACCCCATGACTCGGTAAGATTGGCAGCCTTTGTAAGCTCGGTTGGTCCGTTGAAGGGCGTGGGGGCGACATCACGGTTATTGACAATAATTCCTCTGTAACCTCCGGGTTCTCGATGTAAGCTGAGCAAGGAGAAGTGGAAGTTGCTTCTTTCCCCCTGTAACTTGACACCGAGAGGGGAAGCAACGAGGTAAAAGATGATCCAATCAACGTTCGTCATCAGGCCGCCAACTGTGTAGCGATCCATCATCTGCGTCTACAGTGGCACTACCAAATTTGTGCACTATCACGCAATCATCCTCCTTTACGAGAATTACATCTAATATTAAACAAGTTTAACTATATTTTGAGGGAGACGAGGAGAATGAGAGAAGATTGATGTTTCTTATCTTGTGCTCTTTGCCAATCGAAAGGGGTTTCTCCCTTTCGCTCGGCTGCTGGGATCTGCCCCTCTGGTGTCCGATGCTTGGTTGTAGGAACTCCACCAAGCCTGCCAGTTAGCAGTTTGATCCTCAGCTCGGAGAAGAAGGAAGCCGCTTGCTCAATAAGGGAGTTCGTAAGTCCGGAGGATGGCTTCGGGAGCCCAGAAGGGACACATCCATAGTCGAACGGGCCTTGAGCTCGGCTTGCTCCATAAGCTTGTCGTGCTCCTCGATCTCGACAGTAACATCGATAGTGAGGTTCTTTGTAGTTACCTTGACTGGATCGAACGGAGGCAGGAGCAGTTCGGTCGCCTGACAAGTGGCGGCTCGTCAGCTCGGCGCACTACAGCATGACTAGAGAGCTGCTAGGATGTTCGGACTGAGGCGGCCTGACTGCCTAATCAATTAAGTTAGCTGATCGGTTAGAGGCGGTTCGACTGGGTCGGAAGACCACATGCTCGGTAAGATCGATGAGAAGATCTCATTTCTTTCAAATCCCCATTACCAACTGAGGGAGATTCGGATACCGAACTTTGAAACCTTAGTTGAACTCCTAAGGATCCCTAACTATAACATTAGAACAGTTGAAGAAGATCGAACGAGAGCTCTTCATGCACTCCAAGGGGCTGGAGCTAGTTCGAGGGGTTCCTCAATCTAATGGAACCCATCGGTGCATCCCGACCCAAGGCAGAGGGGCACTGCATCATTCTTCACGGGATCGAAACCCTTAAATGTTGGATCTCCGATACTGACGTCATCTACTTAGTGACCTTAGATCTGACAAGTCTGAGGCATGAGGTGAAGGAGACCTTGCTATGCACATGCGGAGAAGATGATTCTTCTTCGAGCTTGTCATCAAGGTCGGTGTTGGAGGTTCCAGCGGCTACCAGAAGCAGGGGGACTCGTTTCAGGCGAGGGAACTTGGAGCAGAGTTGCTTGCCACCTGAACCCATCTTCATCGTATGCTTCATGTCGTTGATTGATCATCACGGGATTGGATCGGCGTTCATTGGGCTCGATCTTGGAGAGGGAGAGCGTGCCAGTGACGGGGGTTGTTGGGATCCACATCCTAATTTAGGATCTGGAATGAATTTTAGACCTTCCTTTCTTTTGTTTCGTTAGTACCCTTTTTTGTCATCTTGCTCTTGGGAGGGAAGAAAGACCCAAGGGTCAAAAACAAAGTAGGTTCCAAATACCTTACATGGCTGATCAAATGATCAAGTTTTAAAGATCTGAATGTAATCGATCCAGGGCACTTGGACATTATAGTGAACAGGTCCTCTCCTATCGGTGTTGGCGATGGAGAGAAGACCGACCGGGGGGGTGAGATTATGCAAAGCGGAGCTACGACGATTCACTGTCGTGCTATTCGATGCTCCGTCGGGTGTTGGTCTTTTAAGCCTTTGATTAGATGAAAGAATCATTGTCGATGTGGTTGATGACGTGAGTATTGATTCAGTTCCCACAGACGAGGCCAAATTTTTTGGGGTGTTTTCTCACCACAGGTTGATAGTCTGGAGGCCGGATGTCGTAGTTGTCATGTGAGACGGAGATGACCTTTGGGGTCGATCAGTGGCACGTTCAATTGAGCAGGAAGGTGCAAATCCATGCTTTGGTGTGCCGAGGGGTAGCCTCAACAGGACGATAACCTCTGGGATCGGTCGGACGAACGGGCTCTGGCACGAGGGTGTTCGGATCCGAGCGATGGATCGCTGAATGGAAGCTTTGGCGGTGGTGACGACTCATTCGATCTGCAAGATGAAGAACTCGTCAGGGGGACAGACCTTGGTTCCGACCAATTCTCCTCCGATGCCAAAGTTAGATCTGGTCTGAAGGATGCTTAGTGGGATCAAGTATGGCTCATGGAGAGGCCGATACGCGAGTCCTCGGGCCGAGCTTTGGAGGAGAATGTATAAGGTGGAAGAAGGTGTGAGAGTTTGTATATGATACATCCCTTGTCGATCTCGAAGATCCGCCACATTGAGATGATGCATCTCCCGTCTTTATATAGGCGAGTCATCCCCCTGGTGTAATGCACCATGATTGCCATCATTGATGGGGACATGCTAAGTGGGGAATGTTGACCCCAATAATTGCCACATTTTGTGAAGGGATGAATGTCATGAAGGTGGAGTGATGGCATTGAGTGGTTGCCATAATTGGCGAGTGCTCTCTTGGTTTGGGGAGCAATGTCCTCCACTACAGATAGCGGTCGGTCTTTTGGGCCTTCGTCTTGGGTGGAGGAGCGCGACCCGTCCGTGAGGTCCTTGGGCCGAAGCCCAAGGCACTAGTGGGTTGGTTGACTGGTCGTGATTGACTTGACTTCTCTGGGCCCGGTCAAAATGGTTGTATCAGAATCAAAGGTAGTCTAAAAGTTCATTCATAGTATTTATACCTCTCCTTATCAATAATATTCTTGAACATTTCAACACTAGTAATAGTAGTCTTCAAGGGACCACCCTGTCAAAATAAAGGAATTTAGGAGTATTGTCATCTACTTTTCGGTATATCTGTCTTCTTATCTTCAAATATCACCAAAAGAACACTTGAAAACAATGATTCTATTTGCATTCTAAATTCCATATTTCATTTCTCCAACTTTATGTGGAAAATGTAAAGTAGCTTCATTTATTTTGTGAAATCATGCAATGCTGCAAGATATTATCATTTACTTACAAATACTGGGAGTTCAGTCTACTAAAAAGCCTACTAAAAAGCCTACTAAAAAGCCTAAAATTTATGGTAACTGCTCCGTTTTGAGTGTGGATATTAATTAATGGATGAATTTTGATCTTTTGTATATACCATTTGTTTTATCATAATTAGATTGTGGTTGTAGCGTGCACTTTGTTATTGAATACCGAATGGATGAAACTTTATAAAGATGTGACCTTGGCAATTAATGAGCATTTAAAGAGTTGCAGCAGTGGATCCGTATCAAAGAGAAGAGGTTAGGTACTTATTTTCGATTCATAGATTTTTTTGAACGTCAAAAAGTAAGCTATATCAACAAAATTGCAATGTGCGTTTTGTTGTGCCCTATAACAAAATCAAGGTTAAAGCATCAATCTCTCGAAATCCAGATTCAAACATACCGAAAACTTGACAAAATTGTTTTAGGTAACAACAATCAATAGCCTACTTACCCCAAAAGAACCATCTTTATGAATTCAAAGAGAAAGAACTCCCAAATTTCAGATTAAAAAGGAATTTTAGGGAAACTCACAGGGCCTGGTGAAGCAGTCAAGGGGTCCTGACATTTGCCACTAACACATCCAAAAATATCAGGCTTAATCGATCATATAAATATTTAGACCCCTTAAAATAAGCTGAATCATCATCAGAACCTAAATTTAACAACCAAACTCTCCATTAGAAAAAAACAAAATCCCTTACGAATTCAAAAATTCCATTTCTGGTGGCAAGGCTGTTGATTACCTCAAATTGGGTAAGGAGTCAGAGCCCGTCGATAGTAGCTGATCCAAAGGATGTTTTCAAGCAAGATCACAGGATGCCTACGAAGTTCAGACATCAAACACCCATGACAAAGATGCCCACACCATGAGAATCTCGAGAGCATAGTCAATATTGTGAGTCTCACGGAGAGAGACCTTAGATTCTCTTTCATATTTATCTTCTCTAGCTAGAATACTGTGAGTCTCACAGAGAAGAACCAAAACTGCTAAAACTGAGCCTACTTGAATTCAGACTGCTGTTAGGACCATTGCAAGATACATGCACACAAAAGAACATTGAATCAAAAATAACAATAAATATAACAAAATATGCATACAAATATAACAAAAACGATCAGAATATTGCAGCTAGGAGTGCCCATAATGTCAAATGGTAGGTCAACATCACAAAAGACATCAGCAAAGGAACTGGCGGTACCTACCTTTGGTGAGAAGAAATACCTTTTGGTAATATCTGGAAGCTAGTTTGCTTTATAGTTCATTCTTTTGACCAAGTTAATTAGTTACTTGTTCTCTTTCTTCTGTTGAGATGATACACTAGAGACTTACAAAAGCTTTCAAAAGAGTTGTCTTGGGAACATATTTGTAATCTCAATTTGTTCAGGAAAAAGAACTATATATGGAAAGTCATTCCAAATTTTGATCTAGATTGTTTGTTCGCAGATTTTATGAGGAGATGGTGTTTGCTCACAGATTTTTTTCCAGCTGGAAATGTGCCTTTCAGCAGCACAACTTTTGCTAGTAACATGATTCTTATTGACTAAAGTGTCTAGAATTTGATCAAAATTCATGTTTTCATAATTTCATATGTAAGCAAAATTTGAACTAACCTTCGATATGACTCACCTGGCCGCTCTTCTCATGAAGCTGTCACCATCCTGTTAATATAACCATTTGCCTAGTGAATTAGATGAAACATTGACAATAAACACTAATGAAGAGATGCCCATCAAAGATCAATAACAATAACTCAAAATGGTTGCCGCAAAGTAACAAAATTCAACAAATTAGCACCCCCAGGCTCTCAAATTTTTATAATTCAGCAAAATAACTAAATTAAAATTTTGACAGATAATAACGACCATGTTATGAATCATCAATCTAGGAGGAGACCCCAACTCTTTATTTACGGTGGATGGAGGAGCGTACAAGGATAAGGTACAATAGATACGATCTTATCCTATGGATAAGACGTAATGTAACGACCGGTTTTCGTAATGACTATTTTATATGAATAATATTGGATGTTTCCTTCTTTGTGTGTTCTTCCCGTTAGAAAATCCTTACGATTAACTTCATAGCGTCTTAATCTTAGTGCTAGGGTGATCCTAGAGGCCATAAGAATCTTCTCGAAGCTTCGTGCTTCGATTCGGCACTTTCCGTGCATCTTAGTCGGTTCAAGAAGGAGAGCCAACCGACTAGATTGCAATCTAGTCGGTCGAAAACACTTCTCAGACCGGCTAGTTCTTGTCAGTAAATTTCAGCTAAGTTACTGTTTACGTTTAGTCGGTCTAAGCTCATTCCTCGACCGACTAGTTCCCAAACTAGTCGGTTAGGATTCCTTCTCTGATCGACTAACTCTCAGTGCTTAATATCCATCTAATTCTACCCTTAGTCGGTCTATGAACGATCACCGACCGACTAGATCCTAAACTAGTCGGTCGATGGGCCTTCGCAGACCGACTAAATCTGCCTACCCTGTACCGACCATGTTCACTGTTTGATTTTAGTCGGTCTAAGTTAGACGACCGACCGACTAGATCCTAAACTAGTCGGTCGACAACCCTTCTCTGACCGACTAAATCCTAAACTAGTCGGTCGACAACCCTTCTCTGACCGACTAAATTGCCCAGTAAACCTAGGTTAAGTCGCAGCCGCCACACTTTTTCTCTATTTAATCCCTTCGATTCTTTTATTCTTTCTTCATTCTTTCTGAGCCAATTACTCCCCCAAATCACCCCCAACATTCATCAAGCCATTTCCTTTCTCCTCGTAGCTTCCCTCTCACCATTCCTTACGCCAGCCCCTCTCTAGGCCGCCGGGATCTCGATTTCAGCCGTAGCTTCCCGGGATCGTTCTTCCGTCGCCAAAGCTAGATCTGTTTTGGCGTCATTCGTTCGCTGCTCTTACGGTTAGTGAATCTATCCCCTAATCTCTTTTAAACCACACCGTAATTAGAAAACCCTAATTAAAAACGGATCATTAGACGATATAGGATCCTATTATGAAATCTGATTTGGTGATCGTTTTAATGTTGTTTTGCCTTAACAGTGATCGTCCCCGTAGAATAACGATTTATGTGACAACCCTCATTGAACAACAACTTCGGTATCAGGCAAGTGAATCTTGCCAACCCTTTTTGTTTAGGCCATGTCCTTAGGCCATTCTTCTTCTCTTAGCGTAAAAGAGACTAGGCAGTGAAAGGATAGCTGCCTAGACGCCCTTTGATCTAGCTTGCCAACAAAGCTAGATCCGTCACCTTCATCATGCTTACATGTCATGTTTAAATTCAATTAACGGTACGCGAAATATCTGTTCATGTCATTGCATACATTGATTGTTCATCGTGATTGCGTAGCACACGCTACTTTAAAATGTAAGCTGCGGCGAGTAGGATCTCGAATCCTACACAGTGATCCAGCTAGGTGCACCCATATGCCAAAAACACTTCTTGGCTCATGATCCAGAAGATGGGCACCAGTCCATATACACGTGGAGGGGTGGGGTTAAACGTTCGCTTGAGCGTAGAAGTTAGCCCGTACAGCTACTTCAGCCAAAAGACGGAAACTCTGAGCACAAAGTGAAAATCGTGATAAGTGATTCGTGCATTAGTGATTTGGTAGCTGTTGGCTACATCGTGCGTGCTTGTCTTTTCTTTTAAACCGTTGCATCATACTTAAATGTCATGTCATTGCATAATATTATAACTGCTAGGTTGTTAGTTTACTTTCAGTTTCCTTGCTTAAGTCTATTTTTAGACTTACTGACATGTGCCCCTCTCTCTTTTGGGTGTCACATGTTAGATCCTGAGCCAGAGTTTGTTGCTAGGGACGAGGTGTTTGAGGACGTCGAGCCTGAGCCAGTGGTTGACGAGGACTTCGTGGACACTGGTGACCAGTCTTAGAGGCTGTTTAGAGTCGCAGGTTAGTTGCTGTTAGTTGTCGGTGCGTAGCACCATTGTTTTACCTTGTACTTTTGATCGTTGGCCGTGTTTTGGCCTTAGACTCTTTTCGTTGTAGCCTGGTGGCTTTTCTGGATGTTGAACTTATTATTTATATTTGGACAATTTTGAGATTGAAATTTATTTCTGTCTCTCCTTTGGTTATTATCTTTGTTCCGTTCATGGTTACAGGGACCTGCATATGATTTAGTGACGCTTATCAGGCGTGCAGCTTCACAGCTCCACGTCTGAGCGGACCTTCTCACGCCTCGCCTCCATTTTAGGGAAGCGGGGCGTGACACGTAATCCCAAATACAAATATATTATCAACATCTGTTTACAACACTCCCCCATATCTAGCCATAGGTGTAGACTTTGCTCATGAATACTTCAGGATTTTGAGTGTTATAGGAGTCTCACATGGGGTGGATACTTCAGGATCCTGAGTTGATGATGTTTGCCTCGTTAAAACCTTTGGCTATAGAAAACCATGTGGAAAAAACCATAGTTAAGGGAAGAGAGTACAAACATTCTCTAACTCCCCCTGATCTGTGCAAGCGCTTAGGCTTACAGATCTCTTAGGCGCCTCATACCAATTTTCTGTAAAAACTTCCTAAAGGTAGCAGTAAGAAGAGATTTAGTGAACAAGTCTGCCAGGTTATCATATGATTGTACTTATCTAATATCGATCTCGCCATCTCTATGTTGCTCATGCGTCTAGAAGAATTTAGGGGAAATATGTTTCCTTCTGTCGCCTTTGATGTAGCTACTGCATAACTGAGCGATGCAAGCAGCGTTGTCCTCGAACATAGTAGTAGGTTCAAGGTCCCCAGTCTTCAATTCGGTCGTCACCAGGATGTGATTTAAAACTGACCGTAGCCAGACACATTCTCTGTTTGCTTCATGGATGGCGATGATCTCTGAGTGATTGGATGAGGTCGCCATCATGGTTTGCTTGATGGATCTCCAGGAAATGGTTGTCCCACCATAAGTAAACACGTACCCTGTCTGTGACTTTGCATTGTAGGTATCAGGCCTGTAACATGCATCAACATAATCAACAAGTGTGGAGGATAATCCATTTTTGTAAAAGAGTCCCAAATTTGTTGACCCTTGGAGGTAGCGCAGAAGGTGCTTAACCCTGGTCCAGTGGCACTGCGTGGGCGCTGCACTGTATCTGGCTAGTAAATTTAATGCGAACACTATATCGGGACGCGTGCAGTTGGTCAGATATAGAAGTGCTACATTAGCACTCAGATAAGGGACTTCCGTACCAAGTATATCGTCCCCCTATTCCAGCGACCGAAAAGGGTCTTTATGTGCATCCAGAGATCGCACTACCATTGGTGTACTAAGTGGATGACATTGGTCCATAAGAAATCTTTGCAACATTTTCTTCGTATATGTGGTTTGATTTAACAGGATTCCGTCTTCTAAATGTTCAATCTGTAAGCCAAGGCAGAATTTCGTCTTGCCTAGGTCTTTCATTTTGAATTCTTTTGTTAAACTTACAGATATCTCAGTGATCTCTTCAGGAGATCCAATGAGGTTCAAATCGTCTACGTAGACTGCTATTATGACGAATCCTTTTCCCTTTGCTCTTATAAAGATGCAAGGGCAAATTTCATTATTGTTGAATCCTTGTTGTACAAGAAATTCACTCAGTCTGTTATACCACATTCTTTTTCAATAGAAATAGACGACCCGAAGTCTATTCAGGCATTTAAGGAAATATGGAATTTATCTTTACCAAGATATCCATAAGGGTATGCCGTCATAACATCCAATAGCAGCATATCCAAAATTTCCTTTGCCAAATCATAAGGTATTTGCATTGGATAACTTAGAAAATCTGATGCATCATTTATATATGAGTCATGCTCATTTTAATTTGTTTATTCTCGTGTTTCAGCGAAAATATCATTGAGCTATAGGTTGTACCTTATAGCATACGATTTTGTACTTATTTTTTCTTATGTGTGCAATACTTATTTTACCCACAGGTTTGACACCTTTTGGTGTCTGGACTTCAGGTTCGAACACTTCACGTTTCATAAGCGAGTCCAGCTTATCTTTTATTGCCTCGTTCCATATTTGACCAATCTCTACGTTTGCATTTTAGCAACGGAGTATGGAACGATATTTTATAAATATCATCGCTTTTGCGATGTATGTGGCAATATAATACGTGAATATATTGTCGACACTTATGTTCTTATTGTCCAACACATCCCCAGTATGTACAACATTTACTTTCATTTCAATTTTTCCCGGCATTTTCTCTGCAGTGGATCCGGGAAGGTGAGGGTGTGGATATGAGCTCATTGTCCTGTGGTAGTATTGTCTCAAGGTCTCCAGTAGTTTTTTCTCTTCTTTTTCCTTGGATTTCTGTCCTTGGAGCCTAGTGGTCTACCTCTTTTCTATTGAGGAACAGCCACTTCTACTGCTGGTGGATTGCATCCATTCTCGGGGATGTCAATCCTAACTGGAGTATTTGCAGCAGGGATGACAATCTTCTGGTCGTCAATAAATGAGTCCGGTAACTGGTGAATAGTATGCTGTATGTGGAGGATCTTCAAGATCTCATCTTTACACTGTTTCGTTACCGGATCATGGTGGGTCATAGTTTTTGTATCCCGCTGTATAATTTGATTCGCTCCAGATTTTTCAGTATCTGTGCCCATTTTGGGGAAATTCGTCTCATCGAATTCAGTGCCTTAAATGCGTCCCCGTTTGGGGTTCTAGGTATCTTATAATTGAGGGTGAGTCAAACCCTACATAGATACCTAGGTGACGTTGATGACCCATTTTTGTCCTCCGTGCTGGTGCAATGTGGATGTAAACTGCGCAACCGAAGATTTTTAAGTGAGACATGTTCGGTGGCATTCCATATGCAAGTTGCATTAGAGAAAGACTATGACCTACAGAGGGTTTTATTTTTATTATCGATACAGCATGCAAAATTGCATGTCCCCATGAATCCACCAACAACTGGGATTTCATTAACAATGGATGTGCAATTTATTTGAGTCTTTTTATCAGTGACTCTGCCAACCCATTTTGGGTATGAACATGTAGCACTGGATGTTCAATTTCAATTCTCATTGCTAGGCAGTACTTTTGAAATGACCGGGAGATAAATTCACCAGCATTATCCAGACGTATTTTCTTTATTTGATTGTTTGGAAAATGTGCCCGTAACTTTATTATTTGTGCCAATAGCTTTGGAAAAGCTGAGTTGCGGGTCGATAGTAGACACACATACGAATATTTCAAGTATGCATCAATTAGTACCATAAAGTACCGAAATGGCCCACTGGGGGGGGTGGATAGGTCTACGTATATCTCCTTGTATTCTTTCGAAGAAGCTTGGAGATTCATTATCCACTTTTAGTGGTGATGGCCTTGTTATTAATTTCCCCTTGAAACAGGGGATGCAAAGGAATTCTCCCTTCTGAAGAATCTTCTGGTTCTTCAAGTTATGCCCATGGGATTGAGATAAGATTCTTGTGCATCATTACTGATCCAGGGTGGCCAAGTCTATCATGCCAAAGTAAGAACTTGTGTGATGTCGGGCACGTCAAATGCTCCGTTAAATTAGCTTCCTCTCACCGAATCTTTGTATGATAGAGGTCTGATGAAAGGCTCTCAAAACGTTCAAGTATGGATTTTACTCCTTTTTCTTGAGACGTTATATACAGAATTTCTTTTTCGTTTATAGTTGCTGTTTCCAGATGGTATCCATTTAAACGGATGTCTTTGAAACTTAGAAAGTTTCTATTTGGAATTCGGAGAGAATAATGCATCCTTTATTTTTATTTTTGTGTCATCTGGGAGCAACAATGTTGCATTCCCAGAACCTTCAATATGGCCCTGATATTATATTTATTGGGCTTTCATATGCTATGAAAATAGCATTTGTATTAAAGGATCGTAAGTCTTTATTTATCGTCTGCTAAGCAGTTATGAGAGAAGTTCATCTATTAAAAGATGAATCAGCACATTTACTTTTCAGAAACATAATCAATTTTATTCAAAACAAATTCAGAATTTTCAAATTGCTCTCATAACATTTTCTGAAAGATAAATAAATGGCTAATCTAGCATGTCATCTTTCTCGAAGTCGTCAGCTGTGAACTTGACTGGAGCATTTGTGATCACCATGTTTGTTTCAGCTTTCTTTTTCTTATTATCTTTATATAGATCCTGGAGATGTTGCGGAGTTTGACACACTCTAGACCAGTGGCCTTTCATGCCACATCTATGGCACTGGTTTTCCTATTCCCTCTTGGGTGGGGGTGCATCATTTCTGTTGTTGTCATTTCTGCGTCAGGTGAACTTCTGCCTCCCTTTATTTCTTCGATGTTGGACTTGGCCTCTGGCTCTTTTGTTCTGTCCCCCTTTTTGTGGTCTTTATTTTATTTTATTATCTTTCTTCTTTCTAGAAGAAGATGCATTGTGAGGTTCTGAGAGGGGGGCAGTGCCAGGGGACACATGTTGTGAGTGGTAAGGAGAAGCTCTCTATTTTGTTCAGCCATGAGTAAACATGACAGCAGCTCAGAATACTTGGTGAATTTTCGTTCACAGTATTGCTACATCAGTATCGCATCCTTTTCGTGGAAAGACGTGTACGTTTTTTCCAGCATGCGATCATCTGAGACCTTTTCACCACACAACTTCAGGTATAAGGTGATGCTAAAAAGAGCTGAGTTGTACTTAGCTATGGACTTAAAGTCCTACAATCTTAGGTTCTTCCACTCATTTCGTGCCCTTGGAAGTATAACATCTTTCTGATGTTTATATGTTTCCTCAAGAGCAGTCCACAGCTCAAGTGGATCTTCGACCGTAAGGTATTCAGCCTTTAGGGTCTTGTCCACATGGCGACGGATATAGATAATGGCTTGCACCTTTTCTATACATTTGCATTACCATCTTTTGTCACAACAGAAATAAGGGACTTAGCCAGCATGTGAAATTTGACAACGAGCTTCTAGCTCAAATAATTCCTCTATGATGCATACATCACTTCGAAATCGACGCTTGTGATTTTTTCCATTTTATCCAGCAGAGCACAAATTTGCATGAATTAATAATACATCAAACATTTTCATGTGGAGGCAATTTTGAAATGAAAAACTAATTACGTGGATCGGCTAGTCCCACATAAATAAAAGAGTCCAAAGTCCATATTACAGTCCATATTACACAAATGAAAACGAAAAAAGAAATTACAACTTTGGAAACCCCATGGGTGCCATTTATAAAATCTTTAGCTTCAAGAGTGGCCTCCGCCTCCATGAAAAGTAGTCCTCGGTCTGGGCATTACATAATTTCCTCACTACAAATTTCTCTCAAAAGGAAAAGAAAAGTGCAGGTAAAGTAAAATGAGGGACTTAACCAGTCGATCCAAAACCACAATTAGCCATCCATGTAAAAATGTGTGCTCATCAAACATTTTCATCAGACATTTTCATCGCATGCATTATATACATCACAGATTCACAGAAGGATAAACATGACAATTTAAATACTTAATAATTATTGGACCACTAAGCAATGTCATATACCGCTAGGTTAGGTGACTAACGGCAGAGCGGTCGCGGGATCTTCTTAATCATTAAGTTAATATTGCACAACAGAATATAAGTTTATCCACAGAATGAGCCTTTAACAGTGATGCAGTGCATATAAGTACGATCCTAGAAAGGCATCATAAAATGCAAAATGTTGTGCATGATGGGATTATTCAAAAAAATTTGAAAAGAGCCAAAAATTACATGTTCTTCATGGAAAAAGGAAGAAGTTTTCCTTTTTATATACCCCCAATCAATCCCCACAAGTCCCCAAATGACCCAATAAGTTCCATTTCAGTCCCATATTTTTATCAATTTTTTTGCAATTTTTAGGACCCCGATAGCCTGTTTCTTTGTATTTTATAACCCCCTCACTCATACAGTTTCAATTTCTTTCTGTTTTTTTGGCATGCGGGCCTGAAGCCCGCAGTGTGGCTGTGTGCTTTAGGCCCGCAGCCTTCCTCTTTTTTTGTGGGCCTTGCAGCCCAGACTGATATCGAGAGAGAGAGAGAGAGAGAGAGAGAGAGAGAGAGAGAGAGAGAGAGAGAGAGAGAGAGAGAGAGAGAGAGAGAGAGAGAGAGAGAGAGAGAGAGAGGGCGGTTGTTGGCCTATTTAGTTCACTAAATAGGTCATACGAGTTAATTTTGATGATGACAAACAAGTCGTGTGACTAACGTCTTTCATTAAGTGATTACTTGGAGCAAAGCGCAAAATAGATTTTATTTGCAAGAGGAATAGTATATGAGGACAATGGTGCAAAAAGGAAATAATCTTACATTATCAACAATGAAGATGAAGTTTTGGAATGGATACTCAAGGGATTTTCCACTTGAATTCAAACTCCATGTTCTCATCCTAAACACATCACACTTGGTCTCCTATTTAAACTCCTATCCAAAAACTATCTCAAAAGCTCAATCCTTTATCATGCAACAAAATTTTCGAATCAAAAATCTTTTCTGTCGCATCTTTGAGCTTGTTGTTTGTTTCTTTTGATCTCATCTAATTACAAGCAGATGCATGTTTGTAAATAAAAAAACCCTTGACACTGCCGCATCATTAAAAAAATCACGCACAAAAGTTTTGAAACACACCAAACAATTTTGAAACGCACGAAAATTTCAACAGCACAAATTTTTTGAAATGCACAAGTAATTTGGAATGCACAATTTTTTTTGAACGACCCAAAAAAAGTTTTATAAAATTTTTTTTGCTCTCTGGTTTTTTGCTTGGGGCCTTCTGGAAAAATAAAAACACGCACAAAAAGTTTTTGCGTAAGTCTTGGTTGCATCTTCTTCTGTCAAAAAAATAGACGCAAGTGCTCCTCTTCAATCATCAAGTTCAAAGCAATATCAAGGTTCTCAACTTCAAGCCAGGATCACAAGAGGTGCTTACGGCAAGGGGTTCTTCAAGCAAGTTCAAGATTTCAATGTCTACAAATCTGTCTTTATCGTGCATTCGACTTCGTATGCTCATATCTACTGATCCAGACGTCGGATCGACTTTCTGTTTGCGCCCACGTGACCACATCTTCATGCCCTTCGCAATGGTGATAGTTTTCATTGCTCAGTCCACAGGATCATACTCAGTTCGGACATTTTTCTACAGATCAGCCACTGTAGAATTTAGATTCGTGCAGTCTTCTTCCGAAGAATATATCTTCCAATCCAGACATCGGATCAGCGAACCGTTTATGCCCATGTGATCACAATCTCACAAACTTTATCATGGTGATATCCCTCTGATTTTTCACTGCAGTATTAAAGCTATTTGAATCTATTTTTATTGTGAGATTGTATTGTGAATAGCTTTACTCTGAAGCTCTCTGCGCTTTAACTCTTGAACTATATCTCAGTACAGTGAGATCACTACCCATAAGTGTGATTAGTTTTATTGAGTGAAATCCTCATAGGTCTTGGGGTCGGAGTTTTTGCAGGGAGCCACTCCGTTAAAAAATATATGTGTCTGATTATCTCTGTGATTGTGATTTATTTTTAAAATTTGTGCCACACACCCTATTCACCCCCCTCTAGGGTGTTTTTCAGCTGTGACATGCATTTATATTTTATATATTCACGCACGTCTTCTCCGTCGTTTTCCATCGCTTTTCGGTGTTTCGTATCCATTCCTTTGTGTTTTTAGTTCCTTTTTACTTTCATTGTGTTTGTGTGTATTTACAGGACATTGCTAGCGCATAGGACATATACGACCAACATTATGAGTCCCTGGAGCAGCGGGAAGTGTCGCACGAGATCCCAAGAGCCATTCGTCAAGAAAAAAATCATGTATCAGCTCTCAACCGATCAGGTGGAATAGCCACCCGATCGGGTCATGCGATCCATGTCAGTGCTGAAGAAGAGACAGTTCCACCCGATCGGTTCAGTGATCGGGTGGATGAATAACAGAGGGCAGTTTTGAAGGCCAAATCTCACCCGGTTGGTTGACTTGTCAACCGATCGGGTCACCTGTAGCTGCTGCTTCCCATGCTCAAGAAGTTGAAGACTCACCCGATCGGTTCAGTGATCGGGTGAGATTTATCAGAAGCTGAAGACACAATTTCCTGTCGTTTCACCCAATAGGGTGAAGTCTCATCCGATCGGGTGAATGTCTATTTTTGTCTTTTTGTGGGAATATTCACTGGCATCTTGCCCATTTGTATAAATAAGGCTAGGTTTTCCCCGAAATGCAATCCCCATTTTAAGATGTTTTTAGGGATTTTTAGATGCTTGGAATTAAACTCGAATTGTAAGTTCTTTGGTCGTTTCTATATTTTGATATTGTGTTTATGCTTCCATTTGCTACAGTAAACAATTGCTTGATTTCTATTCTTATGTCTATATCTTGTTTTATTGCATTTCATACCATGCTTAGTGAGTAGTTCTTCAATCTGGGACATTGGTGGAAGCCCCTTCGTGGATTCTTCCTAGAACGGCCGTAGGTCTAGGGATCCAATTGGATCTAGGGATTTTGATAGTTACGCGGGGACGTTTCATTGTCATTGGCGGGTAAAAGACTGCCTTTGACCGTTGGGCCAAGAGGAAATAAAACGGGAGTTTGATTCTATAGCCATAGCTCACCCCCTAGCGTAGACATCGAGTCCCTGCATGTGGGAACAGCTTGGACGAAATGTTGGGAGCGATCATTGCGAGCTTAGTGCTCCCGGACTCGGATGGTGATGGACATGGGAATGCCCACCGTCTGAAGCCAAGTAGACCTAGTGTATCATCTTAGGCATCGACCGGAATATCGGGCCCATGGGACGCTATGTATCACTTTTAGAGGCAACGTCTCACCGCCAAACCCTAGCATTCGGTCACATTCCTATCCTTCGGTTGTAATAGTGAGAATCCATGATTAGGGCGCAAGCCAAAGTCCTAGGTTACCTTTTTACCTTTCACATCCTTTCTACTAGTTTACTATCGTGACAACCATCTGAGAATCGGATAGCTCATCTACCGGGTGATTCGGTTCCTGAATGTTTACAAGTACAACACACGCCTCTCTGTGATCGACCCCCAAGCCACACTTCGACACCGTGCGCTTGCGGTTTATAAATTCTAATTCTAGTATCCCCGTCCCGATTTGCGTGTCAAACAGACGGCCGGTCAATCTTTATGGAGTCGTTGCCAGGAGGCAACGTGCTTGTTACACTTAGGACCTTGTTATCCTTGAGACTAGCTCACATCCTCACCCCGTGATCATTTTCATGTTCTACACTTTTGTTTTTTATTTGTTTTTATTTCGTATCATACCGTACGTGCTTCACGATATATCTTAATTTTTCATGTGTAGGAACTCAAGGAGTCTCGACGCCTTAGTTCCTTTAGATCCCGAGATCAACGCTACCCTGAGGCGTTTGAACGCAGAAAGAAGAAAAAGAGAAGAATTTGCCGCCATTGCAGGAAACGTCACTCCTCCAAAGTCTTTGCTCAAATATTCGATGCCGTCTATTGGGTCTACATCCAGCATTCAACCTCCAGCCATTACGACCGAAAACTTTGAGTTGAAGCCATCACTTGTGGCTTGGATCCAACAAGACCAAATTTCTGGAGCTTCCATGGAGAATTCCATCGAGCACTTAGACTCTTTCTTGGAGAAGTGTGAGACATTTAAGATCAATGGTGTATCAACCGAGGCTATTCGGTTGAGATTATTCTCGTTCTCTCTACGGGATAAAGCGAAGCAATGGCTAAGTGGCAAGGACCCCAACACATTCACTACTTGGAAGAGGCTTTCGAATGCATTCCTGAACAAGTTCTGTCCTCCGAGGAAGACGATTAAGCTGAGGAGTGATATCTCCTCTTTCTCCTAAGCTAGCCATGAGTCGCTACATGAAGCGTGGGTGAGGTACAAAGAAATGCAAAGGAAGTGTCCTCACCACGAGCTCCCCCGTTGGCATATCATCAATCTATTCTATAATAGACTGAGGGACGATTTGAAGTCCTCTATGGATGCCGCAGCGGGTGGATCTTTCATGTTGAGAAACGAAGTGGACGCCAGACCTATCTTGGAGAACATGGTGTCCAACAACGAGAGGTGGAGTGATGAGCGTGCGACGCCAAAAGCTGGTGGCATGCATCGGATTGAGGAAGTGGACATGCTGTCAAGCAAATTTGATTTTCTTTCCACTCAAATTTCAGCATTTATGGTTGGAGCTGGTGCCGCTAGCCCATAGCAAGTAGCGGCCGTGGAAACCGAAGTGAACAGGGAATTCGGTGTTAGGGATATTTCGGTGCCCGTGGATCAAGCAAGTGCCTTATTCTATAATCCTACGGGAAATGTGCCATATCCACCAAGAACAAGTTCTAACCCTGGATATTCTCCCAACAATCGGAATCATCCAAATTTTAGCTACAAGATAACCTACCAACAATTTCAGCAACTTCCTCATCAACAACAATACCAACATCCTCCGCCTCAACAAATGTATCAACATCAACAGTACAATCAACAACAACCTCTGCCCCATCAACATCAACAGTACAATTAACAACAACGAGTGATCTCTTCGGTAGAGAATCTTTTAGCTCAATACATTTCAAATTAGGAGAAGATCACTCAACAATTACAACTTTGACAGAAATCCTTGGCCGACCAGGTAACCCAATTGGGGTTGCAAGTAGCCAACCTCCAAAAGGCGCAAGGACAATTGCCCGGTCAACCGGAGGTGAATCCTAGAGCACCGAGCCAGAACTTAGCCTTGAAACCTAGTCAATCGAATGTTTCCGCTATTGTTTTGAGGAGGGGAAAAGAGATCCCGGCACGGGAGGCTGAGAAAGATAAGGAAGCGCCCATTAACATTGTGCAACCGCAGATGGAGATGAACGACAATGGAGCTCTAACATCAAGTCACGTGACTCCGGAAGAAGATTTTGAGAAAAGGAACAAGAATGAGGGTGAAGACTTGAGGGTTTTCAAGCCTTCGGTCCCATTTCTACAAAGGCTTGCCAAGGCTAAGATCGATGAAAAGTATGGCAGGTTCTTTGAGATGGTGAAAGATCTAAGTCTTCAGATCTCGTTCCTGAAGCAATTGAAACTATTCCTTCATACGCAAAATTTCTTTAAGATCTAGTGACGAAGGGAACAAGGAAAGAAAAGGTGGTCCTTATGGTGGAGTGTAGCGCCTTGATTCAACGAGCCAATCAGTCGAAGCTTAAAGACCTGGGAAGTTTTTCGATTCCATGCTTTATAGGGGAAGTCTCTATTAATAGAGCACTTGTTGATTTAGGAGCAAGTGTGAGTCTGATGCCCCTTTCACTCTACAGAAGAATCAACATGGGAGAACTGGAACCTACGAGGATGACCTTGTAGCTAGCAGATCGGTACGTCAAATATCCCGTGGGAGTCGTCGACGACCTACCAGTTAATGTCCGCGGTGTACATGTGCCGGTGGACTTTGTAGTGATGGATATGCACGAGGATAATCACACTCCGATTATTCTCGAAAGACCTTTTATGGCGACCGCTGGTGTGCTTATCGACGTAAAGAAGGGGAAGTTGTCTTTAAACGTCGGTGATCAAACGATGGAATTCTACTTAGCGTTGTCCATGAAGCTACCACCCGAGGAATCCAATTGCAACCTTCTAGAGATTGAAGAAGAGAAAGCTAATAAAGCGAGATCATTAGAAGTTCTTTCTAGAGACCCTCCTGAAGACTTGGATAGCATAGAGGAGCACTCTAGGCTCGACGGAGAGGAAATTCTTCAGCCGGAATATGTCTCCCAGTCAACTCCCCTGGATTTGGAAACAATGCTCAGATGAAAAGCAAGGGCAAAGACCCTTTGGTGCTCACCGCTGACAAAGTGCGAATCTTGAAGAGAGTGGCGTGTGTCGCCAACACTAAGGAGAAGCCCCCGTATATTACCAATGGGGGAGTGATTGAGACTATCCATTTGTCACCGCTGTCAACAACCGGAACTTTAACCCCAACCGCTGAGAGGACGCCAACCATCGAGCGTCACCCATTCAAGCCACCTTGAACATCTTATCGGGAGTCGAGCGAACGATTATAAAAAAGAGCGCTTCAGCCCATGTCCTAAACTTTTACTCGCTTTTAATAAGACCAGTCTAATAATTTTAGTGTATATATGCTGATGTGGGGATTATTTATTGGGAGACTTAGTAAATTTGATTTTTTGTGCAGGAATTGCCCCATCCGATCGGGTCATACATTAACTGATCGGGTGGATTGTTTCAGTAAGTGACCAGGTTTCAGTCGAAGAACCAACCGAGCGGGTGATAAAGTCGGCCATCGAGTGACTGATTGGGTGAATTAAAACAGACACTTGGGAAGTTTTTCGGAGAGCGTTGAACCGATCGGGTGAGTTCTCACCCGATCAGGTGACCTGTAGCTGCTAATCCAAGAGAATTTTTGAAAATTGATCCAACCGATCGGGTGATTTCCACCCGATCAGGTCGCTAAAACCCTATATAACCCCACCCCCCAACCGACTGCCATTTGACCCGACCTCCAAAAACCAACTTCGAGCCGTTCGTTTGGAATTCTTCCCAAACGATCCTCTCCATCACTCTTACTATTAATAATCATCCTCCCATACTTCCTCCACTAATCTCCCACCATTAAAGCCCCTTCATCGACCACATTCAAGCCGCAAATCCCTTGAAACCATAGCCCTAATTTTCCCCCATTTTCAAAAAATCTATTTTCTTCGGATTGGTGTGCGACGGCTCTCCGGATCATCAACTCACGCGTTGAGGGAGCTTTTGGAACTATGAGCCGCATCGTTTGCTGGGTAAACTCGCTCCGTGACTTGGTTGTGATATTGCCCAGAAAATTTTATTTTATCGCTTTGTCATTTGTTGTTGTCACGCCCCGCTTCCCAAAAATGTGGAGGCGAAGCGTGAGAAGGTCCGCTCAGACTTGAAGCTGCAAGCTCCAAGCCCGATAAGTGTCAATCAACAATAAATTGGCAGGTCCTTGCAACGTGATACGAAACAAAGATAATAATAAAGGAAATGAGACAAAAGGCAATCTCAGAATATCCATCGTATTAAATTCCAACATCACAGAAAAAGCCACCAGGCTTAAAGAGGAAAGAATCTCCGGGCCCAAACACGGCCAACAAAAGTACAAAGTACAACAAAGGTGCCACGCACCGACAACTAACAGGAATCCTAAAACAAAAGGAAACAACAAGATCCTAAGAAAGATCACCGGTATTCTCAAACTCCTCCCCAAACAACAGAATCGGGCATGAACTCCACGAACTCGTCGCCCTCAACAACAATCTCTGGCTCGGCAACTAACATGCGATACCCAAAGAGAAAGGGCACATGTCAGCAAGTCTAAAAAGACTTGGGCAAGGAAACTAAAGGAAAGGTAAACTAGCATCCTAGCAGTTATAGTATGCATGACATGGCAAGTATAGTATGGAAGTGACAAGTAAAGGAAAGTACAAGTAGCAAGTAGCAAGTATGTCATGGATAACAAGTTTTACAAGTAAAACACGGACAAGTACAAGTCAAGTGGTTCACGTCAAGTGATCACGTCAAGTAAACACGTCAAGTAAACAAGTTGTGCACAGAGGTTCCGCCTGTTGGCTAGAGTGGCTGATCGGGCCAGCTCCTAAGCTCAAGTGACCATTTATCTCTACCCCCCCCCCCCACGTGTGTCGAGCCAGGGCATTACCCCGAACACGGAATGCTCGCTTCTGGAACACGAGCCAGGAAATGTGCTTAACACGTATGTCGAGCCAGGGCATTACCCCGAACACGGAATGCTCGCTTCTGGAACACGAGCCAGGAAATGTATTTCACTATGGCATAGGGGTGCACCTAGCCTCATGGATTCGGGCATTGGGGTTAGCAACTCATGTAGCCCGCTTCTGGAACACGAGCCAGGTAATGTATTTAACACATATGGCATAGGGTTATGCCCACGAAAAGTGGGTGCCTGGCCGGAAACAAGTAGATCGGGCATTGGCTATCAACCAACACATGGCCTGCTTCTGGAACACGAGCCAGGAAACACAAGTATTGTAGCGTGTGCTACGAATGCGACATTCAACATGGATGGCATGGCATGGCATGTAGTAATGAGTACAAATAAGGAATTAGACATGGCAGTTTAATATGCATGAACAACAAGTTAAAAGGGTTGGATCTAGCTTCGTTGTCAAGCTAGATCAATTGAGGTGCCGGATCTAGTTTCGTTGTCAAACTAGATCAAATAGGCGTCTAGCCAGCTATCATTTCACTGGCTAGTCTCTTTTACGCTAAAACAAGTAAATGGCCTAGAGCATGGCCTAAAACCCTAGGTGGCAATTTTCACTTGCCTAGCATCGAGGAAGACGATCAACGAGGCACGTCTCACAATCGCTAATCTACGGGGAAAGTCGCTGCCATGGCAAAACAACATTAGAACAACATCCAACCTAGTTTATTATTAGGGTTTCAATAAATTCACAAGGAGAGTTATGAGAATACCAAAGGATCGAACCCTACCGTATAGAAGCGGAAGATCGATGCCGAGCAAGCACGGCAACGGAGGAACGATCCGTAGAACCTACGGTTCAGATCTGGAATGGATGGAGAAATCTGGAGAAAATAGGATTTTGGGGGTTTTGGGAGTTTTTCGGCGACCTAGAGGTGGTGGCCGGCCAAAATGGAGAGGAAGAGGAGCTCTTGATGAATGAGGAAGGCTAGGGGAAGATGGATGATGATTTGGGGAGAAGGAGGCTCAAGAGAAATGAAGGAAGAAAGAAAAACGTTTGGGGGGTTTAAATAGGCCCAAAAATTAGGGTTTCTGGGTTGATTAATCGGTCAAAGAAGGGTTGTTGACCGACTAGTTTAACAACTAGTCGGTCGGTCGACCAACTGTGACCGACTAAAAGCAAACAGCGAAAGAAGGAATAAATCTGGAAAGTGAATTAGTCGGTCTGTGAAGGCCCGTCGACCGACTAGTTTGGAATCTAGTCGGTCGGTGAGTGTTCATGAACCGACTAACGAGGAACAGTAGCTTAGGTAAAATAAATCAAAGGAACTAGTCGGTCTGAGAGCAAGTTCTGACCGACTAGTTTCACATCTAGTCGGTCGGTAATTGTTCTTAGACCGACTAAGAGCAAACAGTAACTCCTGTACATTAGATTCAATGAACTAGTCGGTTTGAGAAGAGTTCCTGACCGACTAGATCTCAATCTAGTCGGTTGGTCCCCCTTCTTGAACCAACTAAAGTGCACTAAAAGTGCCGAATCGAATTGCGAAGCTTCGGGAAGATTTCTATGGCTTCTAAGATCACTCTAACTCTAAAATATGAGTGATTTGAAGCTCGTCACGAATGACTTACTCCAAACCCAATGATCAAAGGAAGAAGCTAGAAAATCACAACGAAACGAATGGAAACGAAAGCCACGGAGACGGAAAATCACACTCAAGGAGAAAATCCACCAAACATATATTTTTAATATCGATAATCCAATCACATGAAAACCAAACGTTACATCCTACCCACCTTAGAATAAAGTCCGTCCTCGGACTTTCTAACATCTAGTCGCTCTAGTAACTACCCCAAATCATTTCACGTCATACTTTCAACCAGAGGTAGTCATTACATGTGCTTATATATATACACTAGATAGTCAAACATTAGCGCTCCCAACGATAGTATAATTAAGAATACGATTCGATCGTTTTCAAAATGTCGCAAAAGTCTCCTAGAACTTGTATGGTAATTAGTTCAAAGTTGAAATTTAGAAGGTTCTCATAATGAAAAGGTTCTCTTTTTTTTATAAAAAAAACATGAGTTATAGAAATAATCATAAAACAAATTAGTAAATAGAAAAGATACTTATAAACATACTTATGAAATACGGATACGTGTATAATCATGGCACAAATTATGGAAGATCGTAACGGTAATACGTACCTATAGGAACAGGTCGCTACAAGCTACAGCTACGGTTATAGGGAGAGGAAAGTAGGAGAAGAAGGAACAAGAAGTGTGAAGAATATTTTGACCATTTAAAATCCTTAGACTATTTAGTGATGCTAAGTGATCTCTTTTTTTTTTTAAAATCATTCCCTTATACCTATCATAGTCAGTCAAAAGCATACACGTATTTCCATCACATACACATACATCCTTATATAGCTATTACTTACCTAGCACCAAACATTAGTCCATATTCTCACAACCAATTAAATAGTTCACACTAGTAAATACCATCGTAACAATCTACGTTAGGTAGCTACATATGAACAAGGCAATAAGAATACACTACTCCCTATATCTCCTAGTATACATCCAATACCAAACACGTCAACACACGTAATCACACTACACCATCTAAACTCAAGTTATTATATTTAATATACTTCCACCATCATTATAATTTCACAATTTATAGCCATTCCAATACATGCAAATATTTCACTATAACTTCACATCACACACGGCCCTATAATTATACCCACGACACGCCACACATATTATAGTCACCAAAACTTATAACTAAGCACATACTTATCCGTGCATGGTGCACACCCACACACGCTAACATTTCATTCACATTTACCAATCATACGATTATAAACTCAGTACATCGACACGCTTAGTTTTTAGCTAGCATATATATATATATATATATATATATACGCAGGCAAGCCCCCTAATAAATAACTATACCACAAGACCAACACCTATAACTATATACTGGTTTAGTGACCCACAATCATGTGCGCAACACAACCGGACACAAACAATCCAAACATTATACATACATCATCCATCACTATAGACCAACCACATACAAATACACCAACGCACCTAGAGTATACACACTCAAGCTTGAGTGAGACTCAAAATCATAGCAGAATAATTCCATATACATAACACAGCATCCATACATATACCAATACTATCTAATGCATACACGTCTACCAACATAACCATATACATATCAAAATGTCAAACAACCTTAATATCTAATCAGGTAATATCACATATTTCAATCACTTCATATACCATGATATTATTACAAACATCAACACACCTATAATTACAATACTCTCCCTAATAAATGTTGTCATCGTATGGTCACATACATGCATCATATATTCATACCATATCCATCCATCAATAATTGGTACATCAATACATTTACTTCATCCATTAGTTAAGATATGCAGTAGTCGGGTATACCTCATGGTATACACGCATACGACATCTCATAAAAACAAGTAATACCAATCAACAATTATAATCCCACTATCATATGTATATCACACTTATACTCATGCAGCTAATACATAACTACCTACACACAACATACCAATACCAACCACAAACAACTTCACATGCTTCATGGAATTTAATACACTATGACGACACATCAAATTACGCTAATGGGGCCCATCAAACTATACTAAGGTTGACACGGGCGACGACAAGCTCTATTGGCTAGACAAAAGGAAAGAAACTGAAATCAAAAGCGTAACGAATAGAAGGATCGAAAAGCATGAGAACGGTCGTGTAATGATGTAATGATGCTCCATTAGGATACATGGGAAACAGTGTATAAAAGATATAAGTTAAAATGAGGAGTACGAACCGGTCGATAAAATGAGTTGTTCAAAATAAGTTTGAGTCGAATATATATAATAAGAGGAAATGATTTATTGGCTTAACGGAAATCATTATGAAAGGAAGTAAATCGTTCATACGAACATTAAGGACGTAGTTTAGAAAAATATCATACGACAGCATTTCAATATTATTTTGGCAAAAATTTTGAAATTCAAGAATGAATGAACTGAAGAATTTTAAGTTCATGTTAAATACTTTCAAAGTCTTTAAGCTAGAGGAAATTTTAAAATAACCAATATTGAAAACTACTTTTCAGAGGAACCGGAATTTGCCAAAAAGAAACTGATTTATACAAGGTTCTTACCATACGAGCACAACGAGCATGGTATGGATATGAAAATAATTGAAATTCTATTTAGTTTAGAATTTACTCCAATGCATATTTGGAGAATGGAAAGATAATAATATTTTGGTAATAAAATTATCAAAATTTGTAATAAAACTTTAAAACCAAATTATGGAAAGTCTAGATCGGGAAGTGGTTACGAAAACGTAATTTTCCAAAAATCTGTAGTCGGGAAAATGTTTGAACATAACTTTGATTTGTTGAAAGCTGAAATCATCTGTGACTTGAAAAAGTATATTAAGGAAGCGCGACGAGTCATTTGAATAACATAAATAAGAAAGGAAAATTCATAAATCGAATTTGGAAAATAGAATTGCGGCTCAGAATTAAATCGATTTATGAAAAGGGACAAGATATTTAAATAGGTATGAAAAGTAAGGGCTGGAAAAACATTATAAATCAATAATCAAAATCTCGTCAAAACCTTCGAAATTTAAAAATAAATTTAAGTCAACGAGATAGTATGAGATATAAGTATACATATAATAATTGAAATTCCATTTAGCTTGGAAAAGATTTTTTTTTAAAGTATGTATGCTATGCGATTAAAATGGAACTCATAGTTAGAAAATGGTATATCGAATTTTTTTCAAAATAGTAATAGAGTCTTTAAACCGAAATGCAAAATATAGATTCGGGAATGGTTACGAGATAGCAATTATAATTACAACCATTAGACTCTGAAATCTACAAGGAATTTTGACTCAATCGAAAAGTGAGAAATTTAAGTATATACGTAACGGGTTTAAAACAAAATTTAAACTTAGCGAGAACTTTAATAAGGGAAATCAAAAAATAACTTTAAAAGAAATTAAGGTTTGCGAATGAGGACATTCGAAAGATCAACGATTATCGAAACGTGGTGGTCATGGGAATCGAGGCAAGGAATTTGGTCGAATGATCAAAGCATGAATACGCCTAGGATATGACTCAGGAAAATCTACGGGAAACTCATACGGTCAACCAACTAAAGATTAGGGAACTAAGCGCTAAGACTTTCTAAGGGCTAGACGGTAACGAAATGAGTTCAGCTTGGTCTGAAATCGATGAACCCAATCGAACGACAAAAGAAGTCTTAAAAGTCTAACACGGTCAGAGTTAGGCAAGAACCACTATGGTAACTCCTACGACGACCAAATCAACTCCTAGCAGGGAGTCTAACTAACAATCAGGGCCTCTAACTAGCAAGCATGGACGTCTAACTAAGTCTTCCTACCACCTAGTGACATAGGAAAACTACTAGACTTAAGGATTATGACTCGGATGTTGCAATTTATTTAATGGACATTCCCTAGTTATTATCGTTGTTCCAATAACTCGCAGTTGCAAGATGGACCTGCATGGGCCACCACTAAAACCTGTCACGCCCCGCTTCCCAAAAATGTGGAGGCGAAGCGTGAGAAGGTCCGCTCAGACTTGAAGCTGCAAGCTCCAAGCCTGATAAGCGTCAATCAACAATAAATTGGCAGGTCCTTGCAACGCGATACGAAACAAAGATAATAATAAAGGAAATGAGAAAAAAGGCAATCTCAGAATATTCATCATATTAAATTCCAACATCACAGAAAAAGCCACCAGGCTTAAAGAGAAAAGAATCTCAGGGCCCAAACACGGCCAACAAAAGTACAAAGTACAACAAAGGTGCCACGCACCGACAACTAACAGGAATCCTAAAACAAAAGGAAACAGCAAGATCCTAAGAAAGATCACCGGTATTCTCAAACTCCTCCCCAAACAACAGAATCGGGCATGAACTCCACGAACTCGTTGCCCTCAACAACAATCTCTGGCTCGGTAACTAACATGCGACACCCAAAGAGAAAGGGGCACATGTCAGCAAGTCTAAAAAGACTTGGGCAAGGAAACTAAAGGAAAGGTAAACTAGCATCCTAGCAGTTATAGTATGCATGACATGGCAAGTATAGTATGGAAGTGTCAAGTAAAGGGAAGTACAAGTAGCAAGTAGCAAGTATGTCATGGATAACAAGTTTTACAAGTAAAACACGGACAAGTACAAGTCAAGTGGTTCACGTCAAGTGATCACGTCAAGTAAACACGTCAAGTAAACAAGTTGTGGACAGAGATTCCGCCTGTTGGCTAGAGTGGCTGATCGGGCAGCTCCTAAGCTCAAGTGACCGTTTATCTCTACCCCCCCCCCCCTCACGTGTGTCGAGCCAGGGCATTACCCCGAACACGGAATGCTTGCTTCTGGAACACGAGCCAAGAAATGTGCTTAACACGTATATCGAGCCAGGGCATTACCCCGAACACGGAATGATCACTTCTGGAACACGAGCCAGGAAATGTATTTCACTATGGCATAGGGATGCACCTAGCCTCACGGATTCGGGCGTTGGGGTTAGCAACTCATGTAGCCCGCTTCTGGAACACGAGCCAAGTAATGTATTTAACACGTATGGCATAGGGTTATGCCCACGAAAAGTGGGTGCCTAGCCGGAAACAAGTAGATCGGGCATTGGCTATCAACCAACACATGGCCCGCTTCTGGAACACGAGCCAGGAAACACAAGTATTGTAGCGTGTGCTACGAATGCGACATTCAACATGGATGGCATGGCATGGCATGTAGTAAGGAGTACAAATAAGGAATTAGACATGGCAGTTTAATATGCATGAACAACAAGTTAAAAGGGTTGGATCTAGCTTCGTTGTCAAGCTAGATCAATTGAGGTGCCGGATCTAGTTTCGTTGTCAAACTAGATCAAATAGGCGTCTAGCCAGCTATCATTTCACTGGCTAGTCTCTTTTACGCTAAAACAAGTAAATGGCCTAGAGCATGGCCTAAAACCCTAGGTGGCAAGTTTCACTTGCCTAGCACCGAGGAAGACGTTCAACGAGGCACGTCTCACAATCGCTAATCTACGGGGAAAGTCGCTGCCATGGCAAAACAACATTAGAACAACATCCAACCTAGTTTATTATTAGGGTTTCAATAAATTCACAAGGAGAGTTATGAGAATACCAAAGGATCGAACCCTACCGTATAGAAGCGGAAGATCGATGCCGAGCAAGCACGGCAACGGAGGAACGATCCGTAGAACCTACGGTTCAGATCTGGAATGGATGGAGAAATCTGGAGAAAATAGGATTTTGGGGGTTTTGGGAGTTTTCCGGCGACCTAGAGGTGGTGGCCGGCCAAAATGGAGAGGAAGAGGAGCTCTTGATGAAGGAGGAAGGCTAGGGGAAGATGGATGATGATTTGGGGAAGAAGGAGGCTCAGGAGAAATGAAGGAAGAAAGAAAAACGTTTGGGGGGTTTAAATAGGCACAGCCGGCGGCTGCCCAAAAATTAGGGTTTCTGGGTTGATTAATCGGTCAAAGAAGGGTTGTTGACCGACTAGTTTAACAACTAGTCGGTCGGTCGACCAACTGTGACCGACTAAAAGCAAACAGCGAAAGAAGGAATAAATCTGGGAAGTGAATTAGTCGGTCTGTGAAGGCCCGTCGACCGACTCGTTTGGAATCTAGTCGGTCGGTGAGTGTTCATGAACTGACTAATGAGGAACAGTAGCTTAGGTAAAATAAATCAAAGGAACTAGTCGGTCTGAGAGCAAGTTCTGACAGACTAGTTTCACATCTAGTCGGTCGGTGATTGTTCTTAGACCGACTAAGAGCAAACAGTAACTCCTGTACATTAGATTCAATGAACTAGTCGGTTTGAGAAGAGTTCCTGACCGACTAGATCTCAATCTAGTCGGTTGGTCCCCCTTCTTGAACCAACTAAAGTGCACTAAAAGTGCCGAATCGAATCGCGAAGCTTCGGGAAGATTTCTATGGCTTCTAAGATCACTCTAACTCTAAAATATGAGCGATTTGAAGCTCGTCACGAATGACTTACTCCAAACCCAATGATCGAAGGAAGAAGCTAGAAAATCACAACGAAACGAATGGAAACGAAAGCCACGGAGACGGAAAATCACACTCAAGGAGAAAATCCACCAAACATATATTTTTAATATCGATAATCCAATCACATGAAAACCAGTCGTTACAGTTGTGTGCACCATATATCATCTTGCATATCACATCCAATCGCCATATTATCATGGAAAAATACAAGGATAAGGGTAAGCAACCCATGGTGGATGAGGAGCCGTCTCGCAAGAGACAATGACCCACATGTCCTACATGTGGACGCGCTCCTCAACCATCGCCTAGCCAACCACCACCCCCACCTGTTGTTCCAGCGAGAGGCCCACTACTTGGACCACTTGGTATTTGCTATATGAGCCAAGCCCACAAAGATTTTTTCTCTCGCCTCGACCAACGTTCTCACCTCGCCACCAAGTTTGCACATGACCAAACCTTATTCGCTCTCGGAGTTTTCTCGGAAGTCGAATCATTATTCGTGAACTTGGGATGGCTTGGTTTCCTCCATGCCCATGCACAATCCTACCCTGTGCTTACACTAGAATTCCTCTCCACGATCAAAATCGAGCCGAGGTCAAACATTGTTTTTCGCATTCGGAACCGAAATTTCCGTGCTCCTTTGACCACTATCAATGATATCTTTGGGTTTCCTAACCTTGAAGGTAGCTCCCTTGCCAATGAATTGCATGCCGACTTTGACGTCGACTTCTTTTGGCAATGTATCACATTGCATGATCATATCTTATGGCCAGGGCCAAGGCCTCTTCGATTATTCACCCGGTCTTCCGCCTCGCCCATTGCATTATTTCCAGCACTTTCTTTCTACGGGATGAGTCCGGCACCGTGACCATCCCAGATCTTTGCATTTTATGGGCGATGACTTTTCCTTTCATTCCCGGTGTTGACGAGATTACTTTTGAGGCACCGCGCGTTCGCATCAATGCTGCGTCGTGGCTAATTCAAAAATTAGTTGACATTAGCCGCACGAATAAGGGCAAATATTGATGCGGTGGACTCATCATGCTCATTGCCCAGTATCCACCCTTCAACATCGAGTTTCCTCCCGATTTGATACGTGCCCCATGATCTACCCATCTTGACATCGATGTCCTGAGGCACACTCACATGATCAAGCCGCTCGGCGGTGTCGATTTGCTTTCCACTATGGCCATCCCCCTGCACCTTATACCATTCTGCTGAACCCTGATCGCGTCACTATTGAGCTTCCGATAGATTGTTCATTCCCTCCTGACCCTGAATTTATGGGGGGGGCTGCACCCTCAGTTCCATATTCCCGACGCTCCGCGTTCACCTTACCATGCCGCCCACTTTGGCATGCAGGATATTCCTGAGTTCCGAGGAGACCCTGAGGCTGGACCCAATGCCACCACCCCGGCTACTATAGTTGTTTCTTCTAAGGCTCTGACTACAACCCTGCTTGGCCTAGCCTCTCGTGCTGGTATGACCACTACCGCCGGCACCCCTTCTACTGTGCACAGTGCCACTTCTGCTCGCCTCGCTCTCGAGGCCGAGATGGCTGCTTTACACGCTGGCACATCCTCCTCTACCCCCTCGGATCCATCTACCTCTTTTCTATCCCATCCATGTTTCCTTGCTCTCGAGCGAAACATAGCCGCCATTCTCCATCTTATGACCCATATCCATGGTGCTCCACCACTATCTCCACCACCATCACCTCCTCCGTCACCTCCTAGACGATCATCCCCTCTCACCACCACTGTTTCCCCTCCCACCACCACTACCGTTGACCTGCCACTTCCACCACCTTTCACCTCTATGACCACTGCCTACTCGCGTCACAAGAAACAGGTCGTTGTGCGAGCGAGATCATTACCCCCACCCTCTTCATCAGTTGACATATCCCTACCACCCTCCGTTACCACCGACACCCCACCCATCATTCACATCCCCACCGAGCCCATCCGTTCACGATCTCCATCTCTTTCTCCAGTTCTTCACACACCCGTCACCTCTCCTGACCACACCCCTCCACTCTCTTCCGAGGAGGATGAGGAGCCTTCTGCTCCTACATCTTGATTTCCTTTTTTCTGATTTTCTCCCTAGCCAGTTTTTTTCCAATTCACCATGATCATATCTTTTTTCACGCATTGTTGGGATCAGCTTGGGGGAGATCTATATGTTGTGCTTGTGGTCGTGTCATTTGTTTGTCGTGTGCTTGTTTTGTGTGTTTGTGTGTGTGTCTTTTGTCTAGTTGGTTTCGGTCTTTATTTTCTTTATTTTTCTACGTCTCGTTTCCTGTGTTTTTCATGTTTTCCGTTTCTTTGGCTGTGTCTTGTGCATACTTCCATCCCATCTTTCGTTGTCCTCCTGCAATTCATCCTATTACATTGAGGGCAGTGCAACGTTCAGCTTGGGGTAGTCGCACTATGTGTGTCAGTCGTGTCTTTTTTGCAGTTTTGAGTCGTTTTCGTTGTATTTTTCTTTTTTCCCATCCTTTTATTCTCCCTCTCCTAGAGATGACCCCGCATAATGAAACTGCCACTACTACACACTTATTTAAGCTATAATAACTATCTTCACTAACCCTAGGAAGCCAAGTTCCATTACATCATATGCTCCATGGGTTCACTTCGCCTTTTGTGTTGAGTTATGTGTTGTGACTAGCTAGTTGGTGTGCTTCTAGGTCGTGATTTGGTTTTATATACATATCCTTAGATGACCCCTAGACTATCATGCTTTAATTTCGAATATGCGGTATATTGCTTCTACGTCCTGCTTCATTATGCATGAATCATACTATATATATACGATTCAAACCGCATATATCGGGACCCTACCAATAGGACTAGGATAACCCATGTTGCTTACGCTCTGATCCGCAAAAACGCTTTTTGCCAATTGTTTAGAATTCAAATTCTTTTTTGTTTTACTTGATGCAAATCCCCTCGTCATGTACTTAACTCCCACTTGGGAGAGTACACAACTTTGCCACATACTAGCGCATCGTTCTCCCACTTTTGGGGAATGCGCATTTTCCTACTTCTAAAAAGGGGAAAGAGAAGATTGGAAAATCCAAAAAAGAAAAAAGGGGAAGAGAGGAGAAAAGAGAGAATATGTATAGCCAAAATCCAAAAAAAATATCCAAATATCCAAAACCCTAAAAAAATTCTGTTGTAAATATTACTCCTACCGCCGTGAATAAAGGAAATGCGAGAATTTGCACCAAGTGCTCTCCTTCAAATCTACTCAACCCCTTTCGTTTTTGAACACACTTGGCATAGGAACTTTCTAGCAATCATCGCGGCAATCGTGCGGCGACTTCCTAGTTTATAGCGGTAGAGTCCCGAACATATGACATGTTTCTATTCTTACTCTATTCTCATGCATGCTTGAACTATTATTCCACACAAACTCGAATTGATTGGATAGTTGGGTCGTTCCATGGACATGTGTATATGGAGCTTCATCGCATGATTTAGATAGTTACACCGTTGGCTAGCTCACAACCACACTCACTCGCGCTTCACCTCGTGGACCCACGACAATAGTAGGGACTTGTATTCTTGGGCTTAGTGTTATGCTTCTCGCATGCTTGCGTAGTGTGTTATGTTTGTTTCCGTTGGCTCTGACGGGTAATCTAGGATTTCCTTTTCTTTTTCTGTTTCTCTCTTTCTATTTTCTCCTGCCGGGCTTCTATTCTCACTCGTCTTCCTCGAGGACGAGGAAGAGTTCAGCCTGGGGGATTTTGACACGCGTTTATATTTTAAATATTCATGCACATCTTCTCTATCGTTTTCTGTCGCTCTTCGTTGTTTCGTATCCGTTCCTTTGTGTTTTTATTTCCTTTTTACTTTCGTTGTGTTTGTGTGCATTTGCAGGACATTGCTAGCACAGGGGACATATACGACCAACATCATGAGTGCCCGGAGCAGCGAGAAGTGTTGCACGAGATCCCGAGAGCCATTTGTCTAGAAAAAAAACCATGTATCATCTCTCAATCGATCGGGTGGAACAACCACCCGATCGGGTCATGCGGTCCATGTCAGTGCTGAAGAAGAGACAGTTCCACCAGATCGGTTCAGTGATCAGGTGGATGAATAACAGAGGGCAGTTTTGAAGGCCAGATCTCACCAGGTCGGTTGACTTGTCAACCGATCGGGTCACTTGTAGCTGCTGCTTCCCATGCTCAAGAAGTCGAAGACTCACCCGATCGGTTCAGTGATCGGGTGAGATTTATCAGAAGCTGAAGACACAATTTCCTGTCGTTTCACCCGATCGGGTGAAGTCTCATCCGATCGGGTGAATGTATATTTTTGTCTTTTTGTGGAAATATTCACTGGCATCTTGCATACTTGTATAAATAGGGCTAGGTTTTCCGAGAAACGCAATCCCCATTTTAAGCTGTTTTTAAGGGATTTTTAGCTGCTTGGAATTAAACTCGAATTGTAAGTTCTTTGATCGTTTCTATATTTTGATATTGTGTTTATGCTTACATTTGCTATAGTAAACAATCGCTTGATTTCTATTCTTATGGATATATCTTGTTTTATTGCATTTCAAACCATGCTTAGTGAGTATTTCTTCAATCTGGGACATTGGTGGAAGCCCCTTCGTGGGTTCTTCCGAGAACGGCCGTAGGTCTAGGGATCCGATTGGATCTATAGATTTTGATGGTTATGCAGGGACGTTTCATTGTCATCGGCAGGAAAAAGACCGCCTTTGAGTGTTGGGCCAAGAGGAAATAAAAAGGGAGTTTGATTCTCTAGCCATATCTCACCCCTAGCGTAGACATTGAGTCCCTGCACATGGAAACAGCTTGGACAAAATGTTGGAAGCGATCGTTGCGAGCTTAGTGTTCCCAGACTCGGATGGTGATGGACATGGGAATGCCCATCGTCCGAAGCCGGGTAGACCTAGTGTATCATTCGGGGCATCGAACGGAATATCAGGCCTATGGGATGCTATGTATCACTTTTAGAGGCAACGTCTCACTGTCAAACCCTAGCATTCGATCACATTCCTATCCTTCGGTTGTAATAGTGAGAATCCATGATTAGGACAGAAGCCAAAGTCCTAGGTTATCTTTTTACCTTTTACATCCTTTCTATTAGTTTACTATCGTGATAACCATATGAGAATCGGGTAGCTCATCCACCGGGCCGGTGATCCGGTATCTGAATGTTTACAAGTACAACACACGTCTCCCCATGATCAACCCCAAGGCACACTTCGACACCGTGCACTTGCGGTTTATAAATTCTAATTCTAGTATCCCCGTCCCGATTTGCGTGTCAAACGGACGGCCGGGCAGGCGGCGGCTAGGGTTTGCCGCCGCCGCCCCCTGCAACGTCGTTTATGGCATAATAGAGGGCCGGGAGTGGGTAGTCCCGCTGTGAGGCAGGGATGACACTATGGAGGGCCCATCGTAAGGAGGGGGCATAGGGGTTTGACAGCAGCAGCCCCCCTCTGCTGTGGGGGGGTGGGACGGCGGCCCCCACGCCGTGAGGCGAGGGGTGCGAGGGACAGCAGCCCTCGTTAGTGGGGGGTCGGAGACATCGGCCCCCCACCAAAAGGGGGGCATGGGTGAAGCCCCACCATGAGGCGGGGTCTGATGGCTCAGCCTCGCTGTGAGGCGGGGTGGGGGGGTGGTGGGGTGGTGGTGATTGGGTCGATCCGCCTTTATGGCGTTCATGATAACGAGTATATTTTAGAGAATACGAACCCTAAAATACGATTTTTTTTAATGGTACGAAAACATGAATCGATGAATAAATCGTCATTTTATACTATTAGCCGAAGATTCCACTCGTTTTATACTATTATTCGAAGATTCCACTCTGATCTGGCGAGATCGATGGAAAAACTAATCATGCACATGCTTAAAATTGAATTTTTTGGAATAATACCTCTAGATTCATCCTCCAGATCTAGCGACGGTTGACAAAGCCTACGCATGGATGACGACGCACGTTTGAGTTAGACGAAGCTGTACGCGTGGATCACCCGCCTTTTCTTCGCTTTCACAATGATCAGTTTTTGTGTGAAAAATTATTTAGAGGCTCATGCTGATAACATGTTATGAATCATCAATCTGGGGAGGAGACCCCAGCTCTTTATTTATAGTAGATGGAGGAGCGTACAATGATAGGGTACAATAGATACGGTCTTATCCTATGGATAAGACATAATCCTAAATACAAATACATTATCAACATTCGTTCACAATAGACCTATAATTTTTGGCGATAAATATGTGGGGCTATAAGAGAAAGAACTAACACCAAGATTTCTCAGTCATGATAAAATTCGAACACCTCCTAACATCGATTCCTGTAATCGCCAATGCTTTACACGAATTAGGCAGGCAAAGCCCACCACTTACCTTTTCCATCCAAAATTTCTGAAAAATTAACAAATTGTTGAGAGAGATAGAAAAAGAGAAAAATAATCTCTCCATACGGAGTAACCATGGCATAAGCCATGGCTCTCAATATATTCACTTCATCATGGGATTTGGAGTCCAAGGGACTCCCCACTAACTTAGTGGGGAGTAATGGTGAGATGATGATGGGAGGAAGGCCAAAAGCCTCCCTCAACTCACAACACTCCCCCTCATCTCTCCATTACCTTGGGTTAAGCATATGAATACTTCAGGATTCAGTATGCTAATAGGGTGGATACTTCTGGATCCAGAGCCACTGTGGTTGCCTCATTAAAACCTTAGCTGTGGAAGACCTAGTGGGAAAAACCAGCGGCTTAAGGGAAAAGAGTACAACTATCGAGGGACTCCACCTGATCTGTACAAGCTTCAGGCTTGCAGATCTCCTATGTATCTATACAATCATCTCCTATTTGTCTATACATCCATCATGTTCTGAAAGCAAATACAATCATCACTCATTTATACAAGTTTCACTCATCTAGCGGCTATTGGAAAGCAGTGGCGCTCTGGAGTGGAATGCTCTTTGAAGTTAGTAGATGACTCCACTGAAGTATTCTTTGAAGCAGTCTTCACTGTGTCTGCAAGGTACTGCTGGACATGGCTGAGCATTTTCAATACTTGTTTCTTGGATGATGAGCTTCTCAAAAGATGTAGACTTTGGAGGATGATGTGTAGATATTTGGGAGGTGGCCGGCCTTTTGTGTTTTAGTCATCGCGATGATCTTTAAACCTGCATATACAATATATATTCCTTGACCCTTGGAAGTTGCACAGAAGCAGCTTATCCTTGGTCTAGTGGTGCTCTCCAGGTCAACACTGTATCTGGTTAACAACTTTACTGCAGACGTTCTAGCAAAGACACGTGCAGTTAGCCAGATAAAGAAGTGTAACAAGTACACTAAAGCTAGGCTCTTCGGGACCTAGGATGTCCTCCCCCCTTCCAACGACGGGTAGGTGTCATAAATAAGCATCTAATTTAATAGGTTGCAAATGGACATCATTCTTCATAAACTCCAGGTGTATGAAGGATATTAACGGGTTCCACCAAGAAGGTGTTAAATATATAAGCCAAGACAATACCTTGTTATACCTATGTTTTTCATTTCCAAGGTATGCTTAAAGCTATCTGATATCTCAATGGTCTCTGCAGGAGATCCTATTAGCTTTAAGTCGACCATATGTACGGCGAATATCACAAATCCTGTCAACAATCTTTCGAAAAAGATACACTGGCAGAATATTGCTTAAGATCAACTAATGATCTTTGTAGCCTTTATGGAGAAGCGTTTCTACGTATCTCTTTCATCTCTGGGGGTAGAGTATACCCTTATGGAAGTTTTATATAGATCTCTATATCTATATTACCGTATATGTATGCAGTCACAATGTCCATGAGCTGCATTTATTGGCTTTTTCAGAGAATTTTAGGCTTTAGTAGGAAAATGATCACATTTCCTTCATTTAAATTTCTTGTGAAATCCAACTTATATTCCACAGGTTTTACACATTCAGGTGTATGGACCACCGGTCCAAAGATTTTGCTTTTCAAGAGTGAGTCCAGCTCTACTCGTATTGCCTCGTCCCACTTTGGCCATTCTATGCGTTTACGCTATAGAAAAGTGGGTAGACGTCATCGTCGTATTCAGCGACGTGAACGGCAATAGCGAAAGCAAAACCGTCGTCAACGACTGTGCTATATCTGTCCAGTACCTCTCCAGTACGTACGTAATATAATGATGTTTCTCCTGTTGTTTCCTCTGCAGGGGAAATTAGGAGGGGAGAGGTTACTGGTCTGAGCTCAGCATCCTGTGGTTGGATCATTTTGATATATCCAGGAATCTTCCTCTTTTGAGGAATTTTATATTTTGAACCTGGCAGGCGTCCTCTTTTCAATTGAGGTACAGCCAATTCTGCTGCCGGTGGATTGCATCCATCTTTGGGAATGTCAATCCTAGCTGGCGTGTTGGCAACAGGGACGTGTGAACGAACAATCTTCTGGTTGTCCGCAAATTTATCCGGCAATTGATGTACTTTAGTCTGAATGTGAAGGGTCTTCTGGATCTCATCTTCACACAGAAAAAGTATGTGGATCATAACGAGATTAGGACTTTTGTATCCATGATATGGTCTTAGAAGCTTCAGGCTTCTTTAGACTGCGTGCCTATTTCAATGAGATTTTTCTCATCAAATTCACATTTATCAAGACTTGGTGGTAAACCATAAGCAAGCAGCATCAACAATAAGATATGGCAACAAGCGGGTCGTATCGTGATAAGCGATGCGGAATGCAGTGTGATGGTCCCTAAAAATCAACAGGCAACTGCGATTTTACAATGGACGTGAAATCCATTGGAGTCTCTTTACCAGAGACTCTGATAACCCATTTTGAGTATGAACATGCTACAGGATGTTCAATTTCAATGCCAGTTGCTTGGCAGAAGTCTTTAAAGATATATGTAGTGAATTCACCCACATTATAAGCTTTGAGAAAGCTATGTTGCGAGTGAATATAAAAGCACACATAAGACCATCTAGTAGATGCATCAATCAGTACAATGAAGTACCAAAAATTGGCCACTTTCGGGGTGAATAGGCCCGCAAAGGTCACAATGTATTCTCTCAATGAAGCCAGGAGACGCTCATCCCACATTCAGGAGGGAAGGTCTCTCTCAAAGTATGCCCTTACGACAAAGGAAACTCAATCTTTTGAAGAATCTTCAGGTTCTCCAATGGATTCATTTGATGATGCGTCCATCATCGCTGATCCAAGATGACTAAGTCCATTTTGCCAGAGTTAAAAACTATGGCAATGAAGGCACTTCTGGTGCTCAGTCAAGTTGGCTTTCTATAGGATGAATATCTGTAATTATAGGGGCCCGACGGGGGTCCAATGAAATCGTAAGTAGATGGGCTTCTGGCCATCCTCTTTACGAGTTACATATTGATATTCAATATTTATTATCCATAGTTTTCAAGTTATGTTCGTTTAAACGAAATATCCTTGAAACTTGGAAAATTCCTATATGTTTAAGGGGAGAAGTTTGCATCTTATAGTCTCGTTTTATGTGGGAGTAATATTAATGCTACACCAGTGCAACGAGACACTGTCCACAATATTAAATACTTCATCTATAAGCAAAACGAAATTTTATTTAAGTCAATGAAAAAGACATTCAAAATAAAAGTTCGTACTTAAGCAAATTAAAGATGAAGCAACATTGAATTTTAAATGCATAGATAAAATATGAAGCTTAATCGAGCAGGTCGTCGTTCTCAAAGTCTTTTGCAGTGAACATCGTTGGTGGCTGAACAGCCGCCAAGTTTGTTTCAGGCAGAGACTTCTGGCTCGCCTGATATAGTGTCTGGAGGTGGCGAGGAGTGCGGCAGATTCTAGACCAATGGCCAGTCATGCCGCATCTATGGCATTTATCCTCCCAGTTCTTCTTAGGAAGTGACACTTGGTCAGTGTTCTTTTGCTTCCAAGTGAAGTTACTCTTTCCTGTATTGTTGCTATTGGACGGGGGTGCTGCTCCTTGTCCATTCTTCATCACAGCTTTCCCTTTGTTATTATTAGCCTTCTTCTTGTTTTTCCACTTCTGGGGAGAAACGTGGTGGGCTTCAGGGATAGGTGCAGTGCCAGCTGGACGTAAATTATGAGGGGCTAGCAGTAAATCTTGATTCTGCTCTGCCCTAAGTAGGCATGAGATCAGATCAGAGAATTTCGTGAAGTTGCGTTCATGATACTGCTGCATGAGGATTGCATCTTTCTCGTGAAACGAGGTAAATGTCTTGTCCAACATGCGTAGTTCTGTCACTTCTTCACCGCACAACTTCAGGCGTGAGGTGATATTGTGAAGTGCAGAGTTATACTCAGCGACTGACTTATAGTCCTGAAGTCTGAGGTTTTCCCACGCATAACTGGCACGCGGTAATATTACATCAATTTGATGTTTATACCGTGCCTCCAGCGCTGTCCACAGCTCCATTGGGTCCTCTACCGTTAGATATTCGGCCTTTAAGGTCCGATCTATATGTCTCCTAATATAGATAATGGCTTTCGCCTTATCCACATCAGAGACGGTGGTAGGAGTTCTGCTAGATGATTGTTCAGCTTCTTGGGCCTTACTAGCAGAAGCATCGGTCGCTGTTGGGACCGATGAAGGAGCCAAAATTGAGCCAAGAAGGGCCATCGAACGCAAGTGGAACTTCAGGTCCACTCGCCAACTCAGGTAATTATTTACTACAGCATCAAGAACTTCGAAATCGACGCTTGCCAATTTTACCATTTATCTATGCAATTTAAAATAAGCATGAATTAATTAAAGTGTAAATTCATGCATAAACAATAAAATAAGTAAAATGTGGGGATCGGCCAGATACCCAAAGACATACAAAGTCCAAAGTCCGAATATATAGTCCATAAATAAAATAAAAATACAACTTGGAAACCCAGAAGGGTCCCTATATTTTCCAATTTTCGCCTCCGTCTTCATTTATCGGTACACCGGTCTTTGGCATTAATACATTTAATCCTCACTTACAAATTCTCTCAAAAAGAAAATAAAATTGCAAGGAATTTAAAAAGGGTATCAAAATGGCCGATCCCAAAAATCACATTTTAGCTTATATTAACAACCACGCAGTTTATAATATGCTACAGGCACAAAATAAGCAACCACGTAGTTTATATAACACATGCATATATAATATGGAAAAAGAGACTATAAAATATAATAATCTCTCGGACCACGGGGAGACGTCATACACCGTTAGGTTAGTTGACTAACGGCAGAGCGGTCGCAGGATCCTTAAGATAATTATATTTTTAAAAAATCATAATATTCCATAAATTAATAATAATGCGAGGGTGTTATAATATTAGCAATTTGACTAATTGGGCTACAGGCCCAAATAAGAATTTAAAATGAATTCTTATTTTTATTGGGGCTGTAGGCCCATAAATAATTTAATAATTAATTTAATGTTTTGGACTGCAGGCCCATTTGCAAAAGTTTAATTAACATATTCATTTTGCAATTGGATTTACTAGGCTGCTGGCCCAATTGAGAAGTCAAAATTAATTATTAATATGAATGGGGCTGCTGGCCCATAGACCATATTTTCATTGCTACAAATGGGCTTCAGGCCCAAAAAAACAGGCTATCCAATTTATTATTAGGATTTTGTAATTACTGGGCTTCTGGCCCATAAGGAAGAAAAAATAGCTAAATTAATATATTATTAATATTTGGGCTGCAGGCCCATTTGTAAAAATTTGATTAACAAATTGATATTGCAATTGGATTAACTGGGCTTCAGGCCCAAATTAGAAGATAAAATGAATTATTGATCTGATTGGGGCTTCGGGCCCATAAGAAATAAAAAACTAATTTTCATTGTTATAAACTGGGCTTCAGGCCCAATAAACAACCAAACTAATTTATTATTTAGAATTGGGTTGCAGGCCCTAATGTTTAAAAAAAATTAATTGAAAAGAAGCCTTCAAATAAATTTTTAAGGGAATGTCAAAAGTCCTCCAAACCCAGAATTTACAGATCTAGTTCTCCCCCTCCTCATGCGTCAGCACACAGAAAGCCCCCCTCGTCTTGGTGCGCGGACGACAGACCCTCCGTCCGAGGGGGGGCGGCGCAGACATGCCCCAATCACAGGCCGCCCGGGTTGCGCACAGACAGAGCTCTCCCTTCCGGGGGAGCGGCGCAGGTAGAGCCCCCCGTCTGGGGGGCGAGGGGCGGCGGGGGCACAGACAGAGCCCCCCGCTAGGGGGGTTGGAGCAGGGATAAATAATTACTTGCGCTTTTCTGACATCTTTAGCGTGCTCTCTTCTTGTCTTATTTATTCCGAGTAGTTAGCATGTTATAATCCAACAGGTTTCTCAACAATCAAGCTACATATCAGATTCTGTAAGCTACATATTTTTAGCCCTTTTTATCCATTCATTAACGTCATGGCTGCATGTACATGTTCTTACTGTTGCAAAATTGACAATACCAAAATGGTACCAATTCAAACACCAAAGAAGCCTATACACATGTAATGCTAAGCTTAAATGGTACCAATTCAAACAATCTTATAATTGTCTTTAAGCATCTTCCTTTATATATGTACAACAATAAAAGGACATGGAAACTCTTGTTGGAGAAAGGCATCGAAGGGATTACATGCAATATTATTATATTGTAAGAAATCTTAAATCAAGTACCGTGAAATCATTTGCGTGCTCTACCCATGAAAACAATTACTAGCTGGGAAGCATAAACTTGTTTAAGATTTTTTTTTCATTACTGAGGTGTATATACTTGATTTTTAGCAAAAATGGATAATATTTTGCATAATCCATATCTACGAGCCAAGGAATATACCTCTAGATCAATGATCTAGGGAAGAACCAATAGAATCTGTAGATAGAAAAATAATATCCTCGCTCCCGCAACTCCTTGCACGTAATCAATCGATTGTCGTCGCAACTTTGCCGCAACAAACAAGATTCCTTCGCAAGTAGGAGATTAATTTTGAGGGGATACTGGAGAAAAAGCTCAAAAGAATGAGAGCTTCGGTGCTGATAACGTGTTGAGAGAGATAGAAAAAGAGTAAAATAATCTCTCCATACGGAGTAACCATGGCATAATCCATGGCTCTCAATATATTCACTTCATCATGGGATTTGGAGTCCAAGGGACTCCCCACTAACTTAGTGGGGAGTAATGGTGAGATGATGAGGGGAGGAAGGCCAAAAGCCTCCCTCAACTCACAACACAAATCAAAATTTATAGTTCAACAAAACACCTAAAATAAAATTTTCATCTTTCCCCGAAATGCCAATGCTTTACATGAAATGTCCATAGAAATCCAACCGCTTTTCTTTTCAATCCAAATTCCGGAAAAATTTGCCATATCAAAATTTTATAGTTCAACAAAACAACAAAAATAAGAATTTGAACTTCCCCCAAATTCCCAATTTTTCTAACTCAAAATGGTTGCCGCAAAGTAACAAAATTCAACAATTTAGCACCATAGGCTCTCAACTTCTGATAATTCAGCATATCAACTAAATTAAAAATTTGACAGATAATAATGACCCATAACTTTTGGTGATAAATATGAGGCTATAAGAGAAAGAACTAACACCAAGATTTCTCAGTCATGATAAAATTCCAATATCTCCTAACATCAATCCCGGTAATCACCAATGCTTTACACGAATTAAACAGGCAAAACCCACCACTTACCGTTTCCATCCAAATTTTTTGAAAAATTCACAAATCAAAATTTATAGTTCAACAAAACACCTAAAATAAAATTTTCATCTTTCCCCCAAATGCCAATGCTTTATATGAAATGGCTATGGAAATCCCATCGCTTTTCTTTTTAATCCAAATTCCAGAAAAGTTTGACAAATCAAAATTTTATAGTTCAACAAAACAACAAAAATAAGAAGTTGATCTTCCCCTAAATTCCCAATTTTTTAATTCAAAATGGTTTCCGCAAAGTAACAAAATTCAACAAATTAGCACCCTAGGCTCTCAAATTTTTATAATTCAACAAAACAACTAAATTAAAATTTTGACAGATAATAATGACCCATCATTTTTGGCGATAAATATGAGGCTGTAAGAGAAAGAACTAACACCAAGATTTCTCAGTCATGATAAAATTCTAGTATCTCCTAACATCGATCCCCGTAATCGCCAATGCTTTACATGAAATAGACAGGCAAAACCCACCACTTACTTTTCCCATCCAAAATTTCTGAAAAATTCACAAATCAAAATTTATAGTTTAACAAAACACCTAAAATAAAATTTTCATCTTTCCCCGGAAATGCCAATGCTTTACATGAAATGGCCATGGAAATCCCATCGCTTTTCTTTTCAATCCAAGTTCCTGAAAAATTTGCCAAATCAAAATTTTATAGTTCAACAAAACAAAAAAATAAGAATTTGATCTTCCCCCCCCAATTCTCCATTTTTCTAACTCAAAATGGTTGCCGCAAAGTAACAAAACTCAATAAATTAGCACCTTAGGCTCTCAAATTTTTATACTTCAACAAAACAACTAAATTTTTAAAATTTTGACAGATAATAATGGCCCATCATTTTTGGCGATAAATATGAGGCTATAAGAGAAAGAACTAACACCTAGATTTCTCAGTCATGATAAAATTCCAATATCTCCTAGCCTTGATCCACGTAATCGCCAATTCTTTACACGAATTAGACAGGAAAAACCCACCACGTACCTTTTCCATCCAAAATTTCTGAAAAATTCAAAAATCAAAATTTATAGCTCAACAAAACACCTAAAATAAAATTTTCATCTTCCCCGAAATGCCAATGCTTTACATGAAATGGCCATGGAAATCCCATCGCTTTTCTTTTCGATCCAAATTCCTGAAAAATTCGCCAAATCAAACTTTTATAGTTCAACAAAACAACAAAAATAAGAATTTGATCTTCCCCCCAAATTCCCAATTTTTCTAACTCAAAATGGTTGCCGCACATTAACAAAATTCAACAAATTAGCACCCTAGGCTCTCAAATTTTTATAATTCAACAAAACAACTAAATTAAAAATTTGATAGAAAATAATAACCCATCATTTTTTGGGATAAATATGAGGCTATAAGAGAAAGAACTAACACCAAGTTTTCTCAGTCACGATAAAATTCCAATATCTCCTAACATCGATCAATGCTTTACACGAAATAGACTAGCAAAACCCACCACTTACCTTTTCCGTCCAAAATTTCTGAAAAAATCACAAATCAAAATTTATAGTTCAACAAAACACTAAAATAAAATTTTCATCTTTCCCCGGAAATGCCAATGCTTTACATGCAATGGCCATGGAAATCCCATCGCTTTTCTTTTCAATCCAAATTCCTGAAAAATTTGCCAAATCAAAATTTTATAGTACAACAAAGCAACAAAAATAAGAATTTGATCTTCTCCCAAAATTCTCCATTTTTCTCACCTTAGTTTCCTCGTCGAATGAATTCTTCCGGTAGAGCTGAGGGTTGATCTCCATCTTCGAGATCAGAATCCCTTTGGGATCACTCAACCTTGTAGTTGACGGGGAGTTTCATCGCCCATATGAAAGCAGCCGTGGCAACCCCCCAGAACACACTGCTCAGCCTCATCCCCAGAACACCCAGAATATCTGGGGGGAGCATCATCTCATGGGCACCATCTCGTGGCAGCCCCCCCCCAGAATGCCTAGGGGGAGCATCATCTCGTGGGCACCATCTCTGGCTGGTCTCCTCGTCTACCATGCAACTCTTTGGCAGGTCCCCCAGCACCATCTCGTGGGCACCACCCTATGCCTAAGGCCCATAGCGATCTACATTAATATGTACATTAATTTGCAAAATTATTATCACTTCAAAATTTAGAATCATCAACCTCTGAGTTTTGCTGGATTCCAAGCTCTGAGTTTTGCCACATTGCAAGGCCCCATTGTTTCATGCACAGAAATTTCAAAATATAACATGATATACAAAATTAAAAATTTCCACATTGACATGCATATTTCATCCCATTCATAGACTAATGCAGGCCAAAAAAGAAAAAAACAAATCGAAATTTCAAACCAAGAAATGAATATGTCCCAGTCCTAAATGAACAGATTCAAGATTCCACTCCTAAATGAACATATATCACGCCTAAATGAACAAATTCCACCAAATTTCTTGCTTTAAGTATCAAAATCCCTTACTTGCAGGTACAATCCAGAGAGCAAGAGAGCGACGTCATTCTGGAACATAGAGATCGGGTCGTTCGCCACCGAGGAGCAGCCATGTGATCCACCAAAACCAACGTCAGCTGTGGCGCCATCCACCTCTGACCCAACTGCGATGTGCTTGATGCTAAATAGAGAGAGAACTAAAAAGATAGTATTTAGATATTAACAGTTCCCCCCAAAGGGTTTCTTCTTCCTTTCCCTGAGCATTTGGGCGACCCGAGGTGGTTGCTATGTCAGATAGCCTTGAGTGCTTTCCTCTTCACATGAAAACACACCCAAACCCACGATAACCCACCTACAAACCCTCTCTCTGTCTATCGGGCCACACTATTAGTTTTGCCCACATCAAGCCGTAGGGCTGATCTTTTCTCCCAAAAAATTTGATTTTTCCCCACCCCCAATTTGAAATTTTCAGTTTCCCCAAACGTCTTCCCCCCAAAATACAAATTTTCCCCCCAATTAAACTTTAATCTCACCCATTGATTGCCACAGATTCAATCTCAGTAATCTTTCTATCAACCTTTTTGTCCTAGTCAGCTTGTCTTAATCAGTAAACCAATTCTAAAAAGTCCTCAAATGTATAATAGATTGTAAACATATCATTGTACAAAATCCAACCGTAAACCATACATTTGTATCCATATAATTTCCACCCATATATATATCACTACACAAGGGGGTACACACACATGTATGCATACATATACACTACAATACATGTATATATACGTATAGGCCCGCATACTACCAAAAATACATACACTACTCATAATGTAGTCTTCATCCAACTGCTACTATACAGCTAACATATATGAGCCAAACACAAATATATATATAACTATTCCACTATCCATACGTAGTCAAACACACACATGCCCACAGTCGTAGCCCATACAATATACACGCATATGGTATGTATCAACTATAGAATCACATTACACATACGTAAGCACCAATATGGATAAAGTCATATAACGCAATATCTATACAGTTACACACTATACATATAGCCACATATCTATTATACATTTGACAGTGATTTTTGAATCCTAGGGCTGACTAGGACAAGATAAAAGACGGTTGAGATTTGATCTTGGCACATCAACGGTTAAGATGTGTTGATGTAAAACATTTTGGGAGGAACACCTTTGATTTTTGAGGAAAAAAACGGTGGGGTCAGCAGAAAAGAGAAAGGGTAAATTTGTGTGTTTTGTTTGGTTGGGTGTAATTTTAACATGTGTTAAAAAATGGTGGGGTCAGCAGAAAAGAGATAGGGTAAAGTTTGCCATCACCTAAACTTTGTTTGTTTTGCGGTGGGATCAGCTGTAAAGAGATAGGGTCAATTTGTGTGTTTTGACATAAATCAGTTTTCTTCCCATACTTCTCTTCCCAAAGTCAGTTGTAGAGGACAACTCCTGCCCCCCGACGCCTCGCCTTCCTCCCCAAAAGAGAAAATGGCGCCTCGCCTTCCCCTAACTCATGCAACCCAAATCTACCCCCAAATCTGCTTCTTCCCCCAGATCTGCCCCCAAACCTCATCTCTCATCTTCACGGTTTCTTCAACCTCGCAGGTAAGCTTCGCAATTTCTTCCCAAACCCAATCTCTCATCTTCCCAATTTCTTCAACCTCGTAGGCAATCTCTCAAGTTCACAGTCTCTCTCATCTCGCAGGTACCCTTCTTCAACCGTGCCCTTTCCAGTTTGGAGAAATCTCGAGTCATCTCGCCTGCCCCAAACGACTGCCCCCTCGCAGGTAATCTATCATCTTCGCAATTTCTCGAGTGCATGTGCATTTTGGTTTATGATTAGTATAGTTGTCAAGTGTACTGAACTCCTACACTCCTACATGCCTGCTTCTTCTTCTTCATTCTTTGTTTTGCTTTCACGCTCTGCATGAAACATCATTGCAGGACCAAGCAAAGCAATTTCTTGATGAATTACATGAACCATCATTAAAATGGTCTACAACTCCAACTTTCTTCTTATAAATTACATGACCAAGCAAAGCAATGACCAAGCAAAGCAATTTCTTCATAGGCATCACTTTTCTTTCATGTAACAAAAATCAAATGATCACAGTTGAATTTATTGTATTGCAGGGTATTTATCAGAATGTTAACATTTTATTTGCTGTGTCTTTGGCTATGAGAAAACTAAAAATATGTAGTTTTATTTACAGTTTACCAGTTTACCTGCAATATGATTTAAGCCAGAGACAGATATCACAGATCACAGCATGATGCCTAAATCTTTGGGTATGAGAAAACTAAAAAGATGCACCAACACATATCACATATTAGATATCCGAATGTCTTATGTCAATGCTTGCATAAATATGCGAAAATCCGAATTATGATTGCAGCACCGAATAAAATAGAATGATGTTATATAATGCCACGATTATTGTGGTAAGCAGAATTATGGATTTGTAATTTTTTTGAATACATGTTCGAATTGTTTTCAAAAACAGTAAAAAGAGGGAGATTTTATACCTAGAAAATATCATGAAAGGTGCGACATTATTGTGAAGATCAGAAGAATGAAACGATCAGCAAAGCCCAGGTCACCATATGTGAGCAGTGTTATCTTGATGTGTGTAGGAACCCAGCACCAAATCCCACCATTCTGAGCCAATTCAAATTCCACCATTTTGAGATTAACATGATATTGAAGGCAATGGCTCTTAGCAATAAAATATACATTTTGTTTTGCCCACCTTAAATAAGATTTTGAAGGCAATGACTTGGCTATCTCATCTGATTCTAAATCGGTATTTGGTTTCAAAGAATGTAAGGGAAATAAGAGTATATTAATGTAGAAAGTTGATATGCATTCCTGAGCTATAAGCGGAGAAAAAAGAAAAAGAAGAAAGGTGATGGGGCAAAAAGTCGAAGAAAATTTAAGACTTTTAATGCTTTGTTTACTACCAAATATTCTATGCATTTTCGTCTTTTCTTTTTAAAATATGGAGTTTGTAAGGAATGTTTGTATTGTAAATTTTTTTCAACATCGAAAAGAGTTCTGGGTCTTTATCTTGATGGTCTGCTAATTAGTGAGTTCTCCATTTGCATTGGATAGGGATGTTGTATATGACTAATGATGTTGCTGTCAAATTTGTATTGTACTAGAAAGCTCACAAAATCTGAAATTTTGTTTTCATTTCGACATAATGTTTAGTTAGTATTGTGGATAATAGCTCTCTAGGATAGAAACATGAGCCAATTTATGCAATTCAATGAATATATCTTACTTTCCATATCCGATATCTTTATTACTTTCTATTCATGTACTGAACACTTTGTGCAATATAAGAAAATGTTTCACCTGAAATCCTTCCATCTTATTCTTCATATCACCCCTCACAACTTTTCATACAAAAGTTAGGACAGAACAATGTCAAAATTATTGAACTGGTTTTTTGAGGTTTACATGCGGTTGTTCTTTCTCCGATATTGTTATAGTCTGTTAATAAAACTTGACAGATTTTTCCTTGGTTGCTGCTGAATTAGTGCATTTAAACTGAAGCGTTCATGTTCATAATGTTTGACCTTTGCAATTACAGGAGGCATGGTTCTTCATAAAGGGGAAATAGTAGAAATGAGGACCGGAGAAGGAAAAACACTTGTGGCTATTCTGCCAGCTTATCTGGATGCATTGCACAGGAAAGGAGTGACGCTATTACATGGAAGAAGTGACAGAGGAATGCTCAAAATCATAGAAGAAAAGTTCCCAGGACATCCTCTCAATGTAATCACACACTAAAATACAATCATTGATTGATTTGCTTTTACAACTTTTTTAATATTTTGGGATTTTTAGCTATTTCTGCGGGATTTATATTTTGCATGTTACAGTAGAGATTCTTATTGAATTAATTATGTGCATGTGCATGTGTGCAGTGTTTTAGATTAGGTTTAATTCGTTAAACAGTAAATTTTTTATGTTTTCCTTCAATGTTTTTAGTGGAATGCTCAACATCATGGACGAGGAATTCTCAGGACTTTCTCTCAATGTGATTACACGCTAAAATGGAATCTTTGATTGATTTTTTTTCAACTTTGTGGAAATGACTTTCTCTCAATGTAATCACCCACTAAAAAGCAATCTTTGATTGATTTTTTTTCAACTTTGTTAGTTTTTGGGGATTTTAAGCTATTTCTGGGACATTTATTATGTGCAGGTTGCATTAGAGTTGCTTTTGCTTATTGGATTGGGTTTGTTCATGTGGGCAAGGCTGGCATTTCATGGAAAATTCCAGTCGATACATCATGATTCTAAAGAGAACATGTAATTGAAATTCAAGCGGTGCCGACCGTCAAATGTCAATTCAATGATCGGCCAGCCTTGGTTCAGCGAGGAAGGCAACAACAATGAGGAGAATGAAGATTTGGTGCTTCAAGATATTTTATCTCAGGAGACGACAATTACCATCGAAGACCCTAATATGTAAGATATGCTATTGATTTTGGTTGATATGTAAGATATTTTTGGTTAATTTTGGTTAGTTTGATTAAATTTGAGCTAATCCGATCAGAAAAGATTCTTGATTGAGTCATGTACTGTGTAGCTTGACAATTATGTTTAATCAAAATTTTGGCATAACGATTGGTTGTCAATATTATAGGCAAGTTACTATAGATTGTATTAGTCTTCTTACATGGAAATGAGACATGCTAACAGAATGGATGGAGAAGGCAATGTGAACGAATATGCAAGAAACTTGGTAACTACAATCCAAGAACCTAATAGATTGAACAAGAATGTAAATAATGCATCAAATTTTGTTGAAAGAAGATTTAGCAGATGATGAAAAGGACATTAAGGCTCAGGATAAATTGATATTTATAGAGAAGAAAGACAACCTCCAAAACATTGAGCAAGTTTCGGTAGACAAGAAAAGAAAAGATGTTCAAACACAAAATTATAAGGCAATGTATATTGTTCCTCAACCTTTCTCACTATCATCCGAGAAACCAATGTCAAAGGCGATAAGTTGACTGGAATGATCCAGGCCAAGCATATCCATATATCTTAGCTTCAAGTAAGTCTTTTTCATAACCGGCATGTTAGTAGATAGCACTTCATTTATATTTTCCCATTCTTTAAAAAAAATTTTGCTCCACACTTCTCAAATCAAATGCTACCTATTTTTGGTTGCACATATCTTGACGCAAATATACATGGGATAATTTGATAGTTAATTAAAATGATACTAATTTGATAGTTAATATTCATTTTTCATTTATTATTATTTTTTGGTGGTGCATCACATGTCAAAATAGAGAAATCTCTTTTGCTTAAAATAAGTATATCAACAATAAAGCCTCCAGTTGACCTCTCCTCTTAATTGCACAAGTAACTATAGTTTGTAGGTGCAACACGGGTTAATAAAGTTTTCATATCGTTAATGCCAAATACGCATAACAATGAAATCTTTTTGAGGAGAAGAACTACATATGGATGGTAGCCATGTAGCAGGGCCCCCTTAGAAGGTTAGATTTGGTGGAGATGAGGAAGTCACCCCACGCCGTCCGCCACCGAGTAAATGAACACGCCACCTTTTCCTTACTCTGAGGTATTCAAATCTGTGATCAAGCTTTGATCTTTTTACTATTACATTGAGATTTTTGATAGAAGTTGCTAACTTTTTTTAATTTTTTGGTCGAAATTTAGATGGTTTTGGGCATGATTGATGCATCAGACGAGAAGGCACGGTCGAATAAGTCGGTAATATCGAAGTTCATCAAGTCAAAGTACACAGATCAGATGAGGGGGAGGCGCCAAACGTCAAGCCCAATTATGCTGATGTAGGTATAGGCATTGCTTGAGGGAAGTTAGGGTTGGGGTTGGGGAAGTGGAATTTATTTTGGAGGTTTTGTTGATCATCATGCTAACGTAATCCTCTTTTTAATTTCACTCTTTGCGTTGTGTTGTGTTGGTAAGCTAATTGTTGAGAGTTGGGAAGTAGGAATCTTTGTGGACTTTGATGTGTTATTTTCTCTAATTTGTATGTTTACATTTGTGGGAGATCGAGGATCGGTAGAGGATGGAAGAATGTGTTATGGAAAGTGATTGAAATTGAAGGTGGTTTTTTTCTCTTTAAACTTTGTGAACCTATTCTTTATATTTTTTACGGCTTTTGTTGTTGCTTGCATTATTCTATTAATAGCTCAATGAGATGCGATGTTGACTATCAAAGTTTAGGATTTTGCTTAATAACATGCAATGTTGGAGATATACATTGTAAGACAAGGTGTGAAAGGAAATGAAAAGATTTGTTTTGTTGTGTTTGTCTTTAAATTTTAGTATGATAATGAATTTTTGGGTTAGTGGTTATGTGTGATGTTGTGGTAGGAGCAACATTGATATAGTTTGGATGTTAAATAACCACAGTTGTTCCCAAAGTGCATACCATTTGGTGCTATGGCATAAAGCACACCCGAGAATATTTGTTATTTAGTGGTGTCTTATAGTCAATGCCCATGACAATCTTGCTGGAGAAGTAGATGAAAGTTTTTTATATTCCTTTGACAAGTAGCTACTTCCATTGTGCTTTAATTATTGATGTTTGTTTAAAATTAGGTGATCCAATATTTTGAGGAAATGATATTTTAAATGAACGAGTGAACTAAATTTTGGGAAGAATTAAAATTTGCGCGGTGATCTAAATAAAAAATTTATTGCGCTTTAATTATTGTTGTTTGTTTAAAAATAGGGGATACATGATTTTGAGAGGATAAGTTAAATGAACAGTGCCCTTAAGACACATGTTATATTTGGAGAGAACTAAATTTTAGGGTAAACTAAATTTTTTGGGGAAAGTACATATTGGATGGAACTAAATTTTTTAGAAAGAACTAAATAACAATTATTGCGCTCTAATTATTATTGTTCATTTAAAATTAAGGTATTCAATATTTTGAGTGGGGATATTTTAAATGAACCGTGCCCTAAGGGCACGGGTTATGACTAGTATACATATAAACGGCTATCCAGACAAGGCACACTCACATAAAGTATACATAGACATACACTTCATCCATTCTACATGAGACTTACACACTTATAGGCACCTATATACACAACAAGATATATTCAAACATAAGGCATATGCTTCATGTACCACAATTAGTTACCAATGTACACACGCACACACACACACACACACACACACACACACACACACACACACACACACACACACATCTGTCTATACACCAATGAAGACACACACACGCGCACACATGCACACACACACGCGAACATATACCCAATATATACACACACATTCAAAGATACATATATATGCATACTCACACAGTATATACTAGTAGACACATAACCACACAGAATATACCTAATAACCATCCATATCTACCCTCAGGAAGCTCTGTAACTCAAGCTTTCTAATGCTAAGGCTCTATCCTAAGGCTGGACGTCTGCCCATCTTAGGACTCAGCTACCCCAATCACACTGGAGCATTACATGTACTAATCTTACGCACATCGCAGTACGGTGACCTGCATGGGCCACCACCTGTCTTGCCATACTCTCCAGGATAACCGGGAAGTACAAGTCTATCCCAAATATTCCTAAAGAGACAGAGGTGGTGAATAAAGAGAATGAAAGAGAGAGGAAGAAAACATAGGCAGACCATTGTGCACATATTAGGATAGTACACGTAATGCTCTATTCTGAGAAAGAACAAAACCACACCACAACAGAAAGAGCACAAAAGACAAAAGGTACAACTCATCCATATTATTAATACAAAGTCCAATACAACATCTCTTACGAATACTTGACTACAACTCAAAGCTATACCTCCGAGTACAATACCAAACTCCATGACCCCAGAGTACAACTCAACTACATAAACCACAACTACCCCACATTCCTAGCTCCTTGCTCACAAGTCTCCAAGGACCACCAACTCTCTGCTACTTGATGCCAATGATACTCACACAATATACAACCCCACATATACATGTAGATTTCAATCAGAGGCATTACACAATCAGAGGAATCGGCTATAGAGTATGGCAACGACCTTTCCAAGCTATCATTGGAAGATCTCATTAGTAGTCTCATGGCATACGGGCTCCAAATTCAAGAGAGGAAAGACACGGAGCAAGCCAAAAATAAGACTCTTACCTTCAAAGAAGCTCCAACATCCGGAGCATCCGAGGATGAAGTTGAGGACCAACTTGCCCTCATACAAATGGGTTCAGAAACATATCAAGTCAGGTAAACTCAAACTCCGCAATCAAAAATTATCTGACAAAACTGGTGTTTGTTATGAATGTCAAAGCTAGGTCATATAAAGAAGGATTGCCCATTAAGAAAGAACAAAGAAAAGGACAAAATGAAACCATACAAAGGTATAAAGCCAAAAAAGGAAGCTTTTGTGGCTTGGGATAGAAGCGATGATGAAATCTCATCCTCCTCATCCTCCTTCGAAGAAGAAAATAATTAGAGGACCTACATGTGCTTCATGGCTAGAAGCAACAACGTGGTCAACTCTAACTCCGACTCTAGTTATAACGAGGATAGTGATGATGATAAGTATGACTGGAAGGAGGAGTTTCAAAAGTTGTATGCTAAATATGAGGACACTCTGAGAGAACTTTGACTCTTAAAAAGAAGCATGGACCTTGTGATGCTAACTCTCCCAAACTTAAGTTAGAAAGGATTAAGGAAGAAAATTTAAAATTGATTAGCTAGAATAATGAATTAATTGAAAAGAAGAGAGTACTTAGTATTAAGCTTAAAGACCTAGGTGATAGGTTTAGTGACTTAGAAAAGACCATAACCGACATTAAGGCAAAGCACGATGACTTGTGTATAAATGTAGATATGTTTAATAAGGGTAAGGAAAAACTAGATAGCTTGATTAGCTCACAAAAGCCCTCCACTAGCAAGTCAAGATTATAATGTGACCACTCAAAAGGCTAAGGTCACTCATTATCAAGTTAAGGGTTCACAAAACTAAGAGTGTGTTTAGCAATATTTAAATACCTAGAAATGGGACATGTAGGATCCCTGAACACTAAGCAATGCACTAGAGGGGGGGTGAATAGTGTAGTGACAATTAAAAATGCTAATTAAAATAATTAAGTATATGCGGAATAATAATTGCAACACAACAACAACGCAGAAACAATGCAAACGTAAACACAGAATGTATCTTGGTTCGGATCCCTAAACCGCTGATCATACTCCAGTCCCACCCTTGTAAACTCGAGCTGTGGATTTCCACTAATGCTCTCTAAATCAGGGCATCAAACTCAATCAAGCGTACAATCCTAAACTGATATACCAAGGAACCCTCCACGGTTACAAAGGAGTAAACCCTTCTAGGAATGGAGCAACCCCTCCAAGTGGAGTAAACCCTCCACAGTGCTCTCACATCCCAAGAGCTAGGTTAAAACAAAATTATAAACACAATAACACACTTACCTATGCCTTGAATAGATTTACCTATGCGAAGAATTAAGGCATGAAGTGTGAAAAATCAAAGTGCTGAAGTTGTAGCTTGAGTGCACTTGGAAGATTTCTCTCTTGATACAAGGATCAATGCATAATAATTAGCAAAGTGATAGAAAGAATGAGAGAAAGAAAATACCCTTGGATTTGGTTCTAAAAATGAGTTCTATATCAATAGCATTGGTACCAAAAACGCAACATAATCGGAAATTAAATAATCCCTTAAAACTGCACAAAATCCAAGAAAACAACCCCATAAAACTGCATTCTAACGGCTATAAACGGACAGATTTACTGAGTCATCAGACGTCTGATGAAGTGTTCCCAGACGTCTGATCAAATGTTCAGACATCTGGGAACACACCATGTGATCAGCCGTCTGGGAACACAACATCAGACGGATGACAATAAAGTTAGTTTGAAAAAATCGTGACCAATCTCCCAACAACCAGACATCTAAATAAGGATTATTAAATGACTGGAACATTGTTCAGATGTCTGATGTAGGAACGGCTGACAAAACGTGGGTGATGAGAGAGAGCGCTCGAAAATTAATCCAAATAAAGTCCTCACAGAACAGACGTCTGAAGTTCACTAGTTAAACATCTGATCCACTGTTTAGACGTCTAGCCAATGAGCTTCTGATGGCTGATAAATGGCTGTGTCTGACAACATAAATCAGACACTCCAGACTCTGGTACTCCTACATCAGAGTCTGGTCCTGGTCCAAAAGAATTATAAAGAGTGATTTGGCCAAGGAAGCAAATGTGATGAGTTCTAAACTAAATCTATGATACCCTAAGATGGAAATGATGCATACGAGTGTATGTGTGCATCTATTCAAGGATTAACAAGTATTCTATAAAGCAAAGCAAAATACACGAAGAATGAATATATAAGTACAATTGAATTCTTCAATCATCATGCAATGATTTTGCTCCCTAGCCTTGAATCCATCATCCCATCACGTCAAAAAGCATTGGTAGCCGAAACGGCATGCTTTGTCTCTTCATCAAGATAATTAATAATAAATATGAGACTAAAACATATACAGTCATTAGCAACTATATATTGTGGTGATCATCTTCAAAACAATATTGGGCTAATGGCCAATATCCAACAATCTCCACCTTTTTGATGATGATACCCATTATGTGAAAATAAGAAATAAAAGCATGCTAATGGCTTCCCCTACTTATATGCATACCAAATATAATATCAAATGTAAAAAAATAAAGACAAACTGCATATAAGTGGCATTATGTAAAAGCAATGCTAAATGATATACCAATTGCAAATTGCACATGCAAGCATACATTTTCACATAATCCAAATAACTCTCCCCTTCTCATTGTCAAAAAGGTGAACATTACTGTGGGATCTTGTGGATGACGGACAACACTAGAAGCGGGGGTTGAATAGTGTTGTGAGTAAAGTAATGAAATTCTTTGCGTAAATTAAACCCTTCAATTTGTTGCCTAAGTATCAAATGAGAGTTATCTCAATTTGTATGTAATCAACACAAATAATAATAAGCTTAAAATGAAATGAATGTAATGAGCACAATAGAATTTAAATATTACAAGCAATAATAAAGAGAGAGTGCGCAAATTAGGCACAGCGCAAACACAATAGCTTTTACCCTAGTTCGGCCCAATCTTGGCCTACGTCCAATAACCGATCAACTAGATCTCAACCGAGAGCAACCTTACCTCAACATAACGAAGAGGACTTCGTACAACCGCCTAGCTCCCGTTGCTAGGAATTTCCAACACCTAGTTATAACTCAACTAGGAATTTCTACTTACAGTGCAACATTTCCTTTCATACGGAAATTACAACATCCAAGTCTTCTTCAAAGACTTTACAAAATATATATATAAAGAAAGCACAAGATTCCTATGGCCAATTATATATGAGGTGAATATTGTGGCTAAATAGAAATAAAAAATTCTTTGATCAAATTGAATGATATAAGTAAGCATAAAATTATCAAAAGAAATAACTTGAAATTGAATCTCTAAAATAATTGCACTTAGGCTTTAGAGATCAATAATCAAGACTTGATCTTTGAAAGAATATAAGTGAATAACACAAATATCAAAAGTGAAAACTTGAAGTTTGAATCTCAAGAATAAAGGCTATAAGATTTGGAGATCAAATCAAGTTTGAGTAAGGCCAGAAATAATAAAGGAAAATATCTGAAAACTGAGCACAAAAGAATTTTAAATCAATGGGGAACAAAACACTTTTGAAAATGAGAGAACTTTGAGAACTTTGAGCAATAGAATGATTTTAAAATGAATAATATTGATGTATAAAACCCTCTGAAGACTTGGCTATTTATTGAACAAAGAATAGCACAAAATCAGCTCAAAAGTCTCCTCAAACGGCTAGTTAACGGCTCTAAAAATTTGAAATCCAGTTTCCAAAAATGCTGAAAGTTGATCCAGATAGTCGGCTATTGAACAATAATAGTCGGCTATCTCAAAAACTGAGAGTTCTGGATAAAATTCTCCTGATAGTAGTCGGCTATCTGTTTCAGATAGGCGACTATTTCTGGATACATGAGTTTTGCTACTAGAAAATACTTTAAAAATATTTTATAAAAACTATATTAAAATATTATATAGTTTAATATATTTAAAAACTATTTTTCAGGAATTTTTGTGTGTGTGTAATGAATATACATTGGCTTTGACATTCTAAGTTCATAACTTATGCATACACACATCTCAAGCTCTTGATATTCATTCTTTGACTTGAGCCATCAAGTCTTGATCTTGAGTCCTTGGTTGATACATCATTTTCTCCATTCCTTCGCTCGAAGATAGACTTCCTGAACATGGTTTCTATTTCCTTTATTTTAGATTTTCAATGCACTCGATATTCATGGCTATAAAATAATCCTATACACACTTGAAATAAATATGTTAGTACTCATATCACTTGTGTACATTATAAAAATCCACTGGGATGGGTCTCAATATCCCAACAATTACATTCCCCCTTGACATGAAAGTCATTCTCCCCCAAATATGACAATCGAAATAAGAGAAAAGAAAGTGTATGATACCAAATGTAAAAGTTAAAAGTGGGTATTAGTCACTCTACCGTGTTTTCCCTGGATCATTGAATGTGTCAAATTTTGACTCAATGAACCAATACAAATATGGAGTCATGGAACATAAATAAATCAATGCATTGTTTATCATGAAATCAAGCTAAGACATTGATGATTGACACTGTTGTGGAAAAATAATCACACCCAATATAAACAACGTCAAAAGATGAAATTGGAACAATATCCAACAATATTGATTGGAAATAACCCAAACTCATCAAAGGAGGAAAATATGCTTCAAAAAAAGTTTTGAAAATACATAGCATATATTAACTCCCCCTATGTCATATACATAGATAAACATAGCATATATGACATATCAAAACCATAGATCCATTCACAAAAGAAAATTTTGAAAAATATTTTCGAAATGAAGGGAAATCACACAAACATAAGTTGGATGCAAAAGAATATGTAATAGACTACCATCCAACCAAACAATCATGTCTGTGAATATAAACATTAGGCCACCAAATCCAAGATTAGTTTGATTTCCTAACGAAATCACTAGAACAAATCACATCTTTCACTAGTGATTGTATGTAGGCATCCCTCCCATGCAACCATACATTGGAAGGAATCCAAAGTCTCATGGCTTTCCTAGCCCTCTTGTTCGACCTCCTTTTATGACAAGTATTTGCATAATGTCCCAAACATTAACATTTTAGACAAGTGATGTTAGGATGAAACTTGCATGAAAATTAGAGGGATATGCATGCTTATGTGTAGAAGATAATTTCTTAGTATGTCTATTCTGAATAGCTTGCCTCTTGGCATAAAATGAATCATATTGATTCACATTCCAATGCTGTGTGTTACATGCTTCTTGTTATTGTTAGTGTTGTTGTACAAGAAAGAATAGTGCATTTTCTTATGTGCATGAAATTATCATTGTTTAGCACTAAAAGAAGAGGTGGTGGGTTGGTAACCAACCTTTGAGATATAACCCAAACCCCCACGATGATTTTCCTTATGTTGTTGTTTAAGCAAATCATTGAGGCAATCCCCGGATGTCACAAACTTTTGAAGTTTTTGGGATTTCTCATCGCATTACAAGGTTAGTGTAAAAATGTGGGATTCTAATTCAAGATTCTTGACTTTCACATCGTCATTTTCTTTACCAAGATTCTTGATTTGAGACAGAAGTATTTCTTTATCATTATCACCTAAAGTGTGTGTAGCATGTATAGGTAAATCCACATCAATAGAGGGAGTGTTCCCTTGACTAGCTAAAATAATATCATGCTTAGCGTGTAACGAGTTAAAGCTTTAGCTAGTTTCTTGAGGGAAGCTAACATTAACTTGTTGTTTTCTTGAAGATCCTCCGTGGTCTCTTCCTTCTCCTCTAACTTTCCTCTTCGTGCATTAACTTGAACTTGAGGATGATGCATCGTCACCAATCGCCATGAGAGACAAGTTCTCCGTGGCCTTTTGGTTGTCTTCTCCACACGGTTTAAGAAAATCCGAGAAAACATCATCCACGATGGATGTGTGCGTGCGTTCATTTGCACCATCTTCTTCAATTGAACTCAAAACATCAGAAGAAGACTCATCACAAGTTCCAACAAATGTGGTATTGTTCTTTTTCTTCTCTTTCCAATGCTTCTTCCCTTTTTCCCTTATACATCACATTTTCCTTCCACATTTATAACAAACAGTGGAAGCTTTGTTAGTATTCCAAAATAATTTTAAAGCTTTCTTCCATTGAGATATGTCCATTTTCAACCTGATTTTGTTGGCACGCTCCATGGCAACACCGTCTTCATCATCACTTTCATCATCATCTCCTTCATCATCATTAGAGATGCGCTTGTGCTTGTGCTTCTTCTTCTTCTTACACTTTCCATCAATGTCGTTGAACTTTTGTTCCACTCAAAGTTGTCATCGACAACCTTGAAAGCAATCCACTTTTGCTTCTCAGCAGTCTTTGAAGATTGACACGCATTCTTGTGTTGCATCATCACCTAATATGCCATTAGGTTTCCAATGCACTCCTCCACGGTGTACTTACTCAGGTTTCTTCGATGCCATAAGCCTTGGATTCCCATTGAGGTGGGAGAGAATTGAGAATCTTTGTGACCCTATCTTCTTGTGAGACATTTCTCCCAAGACCCTCCAAAGTGTTCACAATCTCGGTAAACCTAGTAAACATCTCAAAAATGCTCTCCCATTTCTGCATATTAAACATTTCGTATTTAGATAAAAAACACTTAACTAGGATTTATTTACCAGGTCACCTCATGAGTAACTTCGAAGAGATGCCAAATCGCATTCACCGATTTGCACATTGATATGCGGTTGAACTCATTCGCATTAAGAGCACAATGAAATGTCGTCATTGCCTTCATGTTGTACTTGATCAAGTCTTTATCCGCCTTTATCCTTTTTTCTACGAGCTAGTCGACAAGCTTTTCATATAGAGACTCGACAATGTCCTAAAGCTTTGGACCCTCCAACCAAATCATCATCTTCACCTTCAATAATGGATAATTTGTGCCATTGAAGAGCAGGGGTCAAACGGTGGCTAACCCTTCCTCATGAGATATGGATGAATCTTTAAACACCATAGTGGATGCTTATGTGCTATCAACCTCGCTTCGATACCAATTGTAGGATCTCTGAACAATAAGCAACACACTAAATGGGCTAATTAAAATAATTAAGCAAATGCGGAATAATAATTACAACACAACAAAAACAAAGAAACAATGCAATTGCAAACACAAAATGTATCCTGGTTCAGATCCCTAAACTGGAGATCCTACTCCAGTCCCACCCTCATAAACCCGAGCTATAGATTTTTACCAATGCTCCCTAAACAAGGGCATTAAACTCAATCAAGAGTTCAATCTCTAAACCAGGATATAATGAGTAAACCCTCTAAGGTTACAAAGGAGTAAACCCTCCTAGGAATGGTGTAAACCTTCCAAGTGGAGTAAACCCTCCACAATACTTTCATAATCAAAGAACTAGGTTAAAACAAAATTGTAAACACAATACCACATACATCTACCTTGAATATATTTACATATGTGAAGATTGAAGGTATAAAGTGTGAAAAACCAAAGTGCTGAAGTTGTAGCTTCAGTGCACTTGGAAGCTTTCTCTCTTGATGCAAGGATCAATGCATAACACTTAACAAAGAGAAAGAAAATGAGAGAAAGAAAATACTCTTGGATTTTACTCTAAAAATGAGTTCTATATCAATAGCATTGGTGCCCAAAATGTAGCATAATCGGGTATTAAATAACCTTAAAACTATACGAAATCCAAAAAAACAAACCCACAAAACCACTGTCTAACGGCTATAAACGGGTAGATTTGCTGACGTCTGGTGAAGTGTTCTTAGACGGCTGATCAACTGTTCAGAAGTGTACGAACACAACATCAGATGACTGACAATATAGTTGGTTTGAAAAAATGGTGACCAATCTTCCAGCAACCAGACATCTGAAGAAGGATTATCGGATAGCTGGAACACTGTTCAGACGTATGATCATTCTACATCAGACGGCAGATAAAACATGGGTGAGGAGAGATACATCTCTCAAAAATAATCCAAATAAAGTCCTTGCAGAACAGACGTTTGGAGTTCACCAGTTAGACATTTCTCCAATGTTCAGATGTCTGACCAATGAGCTTCAGACTATTGATAAATGGTTGTGTCTAACAACATAACATCAGACACGCCAGACATATCGTACTCAAACACCAAATTTCTGGTACTCCTACACCATACGTCTGGTCCTAGTCTAAAAGCACTGTAAATACTGTTTTGGCCAAGGAACCAAATGGGATGAGTTCTAGACTAAATATATGATAACCTAAGATGGAAATGATTCATTTGAGTGTCGGTGGGCATCTATTCAAGACTTAACAAGTATCTATAAAGAAAAAGCAAAATACATGAAGAACAATTGAATTCTTCAATCTTCGTGCAATGCTTTTGCTCCCTAGCCTTGAATCCATCATCCCATCACCTAACACTTTTTCTCCTCGTCAAGATATTTAATAATAAATCTGAGGCTAAAACATGTAGCATAATGTGGTCATCATCATCAAAACAATATTAGGCTTAATGGCCAATATTCAACAGGACCATCCAAATAAAAGATAAATACATTTATAGTTTCATGAAGAATGTTCATTATAATGCCAATCATAGATTTGTTATTGATGTGAAATATAAACCTAAGTGGGTTTGGTTTCCTATTCATTGAGATTATCAAGTATGACTAATCATATAGACTCGAAAGAAAAGAGTGCCAAATCTTGATTTTTTAGGTAATCACATATTTAAAGGATCATTGCCCTCAAAATTTCGAACCTGTACAATTTCATATTGCACAACTTTGCAGAACAATTTTTGACACGTGGCTTATACTTACATTTTTATACGTGCATCTTAATATTTATTTATTTTCCAACACTTGATTTATTTTTTGATATTATGTCACAATACACTTTAGATTCCTTTTGACACACATTTAGTCGGGGAGTTATTCATATAATGGGGAGAATATTTTTTTTTAACTTGCATATTTTTCAAACGGGAGAGAGATAACATTTATTTGAATATACTTTTTAATGATAACAAAAGGGGGAGAAATATATGATGATAACGCATGAATAATATGATTTTCAACACTCACACTTTGTATTTAGTGTTTTTGAATTGTACTAACAAGTTGTGTTGTAGGAAAGGTCGGCTTTATCATATATTTATATTATTTTGTATTCATGTTTGTAATCATCAAAAAGGAGGAGAATGTTAAATATTATGTCACATCATAGTTTTGATGATTAGCAAACATATCATCTAACATTTGAGTGCAAGAATTCAAAGCATATCATAGAAGCACTTAATTGGATTGGTGGGCTAAACTAAGGCTAAAGAACCAACGAAGCTAAGCGAAAGAGCTTGAAGCATGATTATACATCATAGGACTTCATTGTAATAATTTATATTTGATGTATTTTTATTTTCCTTATCTTAGAATGTTAAGGCCTTGCTAGAATCTCCTATACACACTTAGGAACACACTAAAAAGATTTGAAAATATTTTAAAATGTTTTCAAAAAGTTTTCCTAAGATTTTAAAAGCATATATCCATATATCAGCTTGTAGTCGACTACCCAATGTACTGTAGTCGACTACCCAATGTATTGTAGTCAACTACCCGATAGAGAATATGCACTGTACCTCAAAGTAGTTGACTACAGTTCATTTGGTAGTTGATTAAAGTTGTTAAAGTACTCGATTAACAGATATACTGTAGTCGACTATCGACAGCTCCAACTCCTAGAAGACACTGTTTCATGATTTTTGTAAAGCTATTTTTTCTAGTCATTGGAGAGGATTTTTTGGAAATATTTACAACGGTTTTTCACCCCTTTATAAGTTGATTTTTACTGAGGGTTTGGTACAACATTAATTGACAAAAATCTTTAAGAGAAAAATGTTTTTCTACTCCAAAGGTTTTAAGCAATATACCCTAATTTTTTGATCAAGTATTTCAAAGCCTTCAATCTTCATTTGGTCAATCCTCTTGATCTCTCTAAAGCTTCACTTATATTCTTTGGAGATCAAGATCCGTCATCTATAGCTTCACTTCTACACCAAAGCATCATGCAAGGCTATAGGTATTTGTAAACACTTCAATATATTTGTAAGTATTTCTCACTTGAGTTTGTGAGTGTAAATCCTTATTGGATGCAAGGTGTTTTGAAAAGCCCTCTTGTAGGGAGGAAGAGAAATTCCTCATTGTAGGCAAGATGTTGTAACTATTTGTTTAAATAGTGGATTTAAATCCAAAGGAGTTTTGGGGACTATACGTAGCCCGGGAGGGATGAACCAAGATAAATTTTGTGTGTTTGTGAATTGTGGCATTGTCTCTCTTTTACTTGCATTTTATTTCAGCTGCAGAGCCTTATCGTTGCAAGTTATTTTGGTTAATTAAGATAAAATTAGGTAACACTAATTTTGATCTTAGGGAGAAATTTCTTGAGTAGTTTTATTATTTCATAAACACTATTCACCCCACTCTCTAGTGTTCTTATTGTAAGGATCACCTTACCCTTGCAATACTAACAACACACACTAGATGGGGGGTGAATAGTGTAATGGTAATAAAATTGTCCAATTAAAATTTAACTTACAAATGCGGAATTACACATGCAAGAGGAATTAAGAGGCACAATCAATCCAAACGCAAACACAGATTTACCCTGGTTCCCCAAACTTGGGTACATCCAGCCACACCAATATTCACTATATTCCCACACAGAGAATTGAATACAAATCTCACAAGGAGATACCCCACAAAGGGGATTTATGCCCTATACAAGGACCCAACCAATCCTACACGAGGATCAAGACTCCCACACAGAGAATCACTAACTCCCACTCAGAGAATTAGGGTTAGCCCTACACTAGGACACTAAACTCCCACAAAGAGAGTTACTCCCACAAAGAGAGTATCCTAAGTCCCACAAAGAGACAACCTCCCACAAAGAGAGATCCTCCCACAAAAGAGAAAGTTCTAATTCTCACAAAGAGAATTAGAGACACAAATTACACCAAGTAAAATAAATACTCCTACATATGCCTTGAGATGCTTACTCATGAATGGATGCAAGGCATGGAAGAGGATCTCCAAGTGTTGTGATATGATTGAGAGCACTTGGATGATTTCCCTTGAGCTGGACTTCAATGCATGAAGATAATGAATGCTCAATTGAGGAAAATGAGGGAGCTTGAGAGTTGCTTAAAGATCTCTTGAGATTTTCTATAGAGTCAAGAGTTATCAAGTGTTGTCAAGAAGTTCTCAAGTGATGGCAACAAACTCAAATATATAGGAACCCCATATCAAGCCCCAAAACCCAAGGAAACAGCCAAAGAGAGATATCTGCAACGGCTAGAAACTGGGCAAAAATGATAGGAACAGTCGACTGAAGATCAAAAGACAGTCGACTGATCAACGGCTAGAAAATATCCAACGGCTATATTCTGAGCCAGGACAGCCGACTGAAGAAGACAATACAGTCGACTAACAAACAGGACAGGAGCCTGTAAATCCTTCAGCAGGCGACTGCTGGAGGCAATGGATCGAAACAGATAGCTGCACTCTTTCTCCAATTAAACACACAGGCGATTGATGTCAATAATACATTCGACTATCTATTAGTCAGGCGACTGTAAAACCTTAATCAGTCGTCTGATGTATAAGATGGAGAAACAACAGAGCGATGCAGAGAATGCACTAACGCTATACAGGCGACTGATGACCAATCTCCAGGCGTCTGTAATAATACATGCGACTGTAAATTGATCGACAGACGACTGTGCGTAAAGCTCAAGTTTGAGTCAATAGAAATGTTGACTTGAGCTGTGCATGTCAGGCGACTATAGAAGGATCTACATGCGACTGGAAATCACCCAGTCGACTGTGTTTCCTTCAACAGGCGACTGACGGAAAGCCAGAGACTCCAAATGAGTCTTTTCATAGAGTGAACCTATTTGGTTGGATTCTATGATAACCCTAAGGCTAACTAAGATGGTTATATGCATATGCATGAATGAGTAAACCATTTAACAAGGCATTACATTAACCCTAGACTCAAAAGAGAGAGAAAGCAATAAAGTAAATTACATGGATTACAATGCTTTCCTTAGAGTCTAAGACTTCAATCTTGATGCCTTGATTGCTCTCCATCATCTCCAAGCTTTGGCACTCCTTGAGTCCAAGCTTTGGCTCTTCTTCACTTGATGTCCATCCTTGCACCAAGTGATTAGTCTCTAAGAAAGATATTCTTGAGATAAAACTGAGAGACTAAAACATGAGAGTCATTAGCAACAACATAATGTTGTGATCATCATCAAAATAAGATTTTTATGAAACACCAATACTCAACAATCTCCCCCTTTTTGATGATGACACACATTATGTAAAATATAAAGTATTAAAGCACAATGCTAATGAGCTCCCCCTACTTATATGCACCAAATAAACAATGAGCTACACAAAGGTAAATACTCATAATACCAACTGAAATCAAGGGGACATATAATAGGCATGGATTACATAAACCAATTGTAAAATACAATATCATGCAAGGTTTATCTAATCCCATATATCTCTCCCCATATGCATATGAATATATCTCCCCATATATATTTACATAATGCATATATCTCTCCCCCTTGACATCGTCAAAAAGGTGGACATCAAAAATATCCTCCTTTGTCATCTTAACCAAGATGTGCCAATATGCAAGAAAAGAAAGATATGTATGATACCAAATTAAAAATTTAGTGGGTATCAATTCACTATCCCATGCTCCCCCTAGATCATAGAAATAGTCAACTTTTGACTTCTAGGATCTAATACCAATTATACAAATAATGGAGCCATGGGCCTAAACATGTATCAAAGCAAAGATATGGAAAAAAAATCAAGATTCAATGATACACAAAGAATATTGCCAAAACAAAAATAACATGAAGACGTTAGCAATAGACAAGAGGTTTGGTTTGATATCAAAAACAACTAAATGTGAATAATGATCTCAAATAACCTCCGAAATGAGAGTTAAAATATGTCTTAAAATACTTTAAACATATAACATATTAACTCCCCCATTGACAAACACATGGATCAAAAAATGCATGCATGTCAATAAACCCCAAGGTCCTCATTTTCATGAAAAAATAAGTTTGAAAAATATTTTCAAAATCATGAAACACACACAAACAATGGGTATGCTACAAATAAACATTCAAGCACAATGCCCACGCAATATGCATATGTGTGAGGAACCTAAACATTAGGCAACCAAACCCAAGAGGAGTTTGATTTCTTAATGTAATCACATGAGGTGATCACATCCCTAACTAGAGAGTAGATGTAGCTATCCCTCTCATGCACACTAACCTTAGTGGGAATCCATAATCTCAAGGATTTCCTAGGCAAGGGTTTTGCCTTTGCTAGAGGGGGGGGGGCGTGGCATGCTTAGGTGTAGAAATGAATTTCTTGGCATGCAAAGAATGAGGATTTTACTTCTTAGCAAAAAAATGAAGATTTTTCATTCTCCCTCATTACCTCGTGATCTACATGCTTCTTGTTGATGTTATTGTTGTACAAGAAAGCATGGTGATTCTTCTTACGTGCTTTAGTAATATTTCTTGTATTAGCACCATAAGAAGAATTAGAGGTGGGTTTGGGAACCACATTTTGAATATAACCCAAACCTCCTCTATGATTTGCCGGATGTTGTTTTTCCAACAAATCGTGGAGTGAATCCCTAGAATACACAAAGCTTATGAGCTTACAGGATTCCTCTTCACATTTCAACGTAAGTTGTTGAATGTGAGCATCTAAGCTAAGGTTTTGAGCAACAAGTTTTTCATTTGTAAGGCTCAATTTCTTAACTTGAGAGAGAAGTGTGTATCTCTCACTAGTGTCATAAGCATGTATTTCATCATGAATTACACTAGTAATATCTAGTTCATGCAATCTACTCTTAGCAATCTTATATTTTGCTTTTAATCTATTGTAAGAGTTGATGCACTTACTAGCCTTTCGGAGACCAAGTCGAAATTGTTCTTGAGCTCCTCATATGAGATCTTTTCTTCCTCGATCTCAACCTCATCATCATCCTTGCTAGAGCTTGACGATAACTTCTCCTCCATAGCCATGAGGCACGAATCCTCGTAGGAGTTGTAGGCGTCGAGCCAAGCATCCAACTCTTCTTCATTTAAACTGGAGGGGATTGGAGTAGGACCATCAATGGCTACAAAGCATGCGTGAGCATCCTCCTTTGCATCCTCTTCTTTGTTACTCTAAGTGTACTCACTTGAATCATCAAAGGTCCCGACAAGTCCCCTCTTGTGATTTTTGGACTTGGACTTTCCTTTCCAATGCTTCTTTCCTTTACCCTTGTAAGTTTCTTTATTGGGTTTGGAAGGGCATTCGGTGGACAAGTGACCTTTTCCACTGCAAGTGTAACAAGTAGGAACCTTGTTAGAATTGAAGGTAAACTTTGACAAAGACTTACATTGCTTGTATTTGAGGAATGCTTTGAATTGCTCGGCAAGCTCCTCAATTTCTTCTCCACTTGCATCTTCTTGCTCATCTTCTTCACTAGGAGCTTCTCGATGGAATTTCCTCCTCCACTTGATTGGCTCCTCCTTGGCATGGAATGCAACCCCCTTTTGCTTCTTCGGCTTCCCGTGCTACGATGGTTGAATCTTCTTCTTGTGTTGAAGCTTCACTTCATACGCCATGAGATTACCAATGCACTCCTCAACGGTGTATTTGAACGTGTCATATGACTCCAAAATTCCGTTGGCCTTTGACTCCCAACGAGGTGAGAGAGAGTCAAGGATCTCCTCTACACGATCCTCTTGGGAAATCATCTTCCCGAGTCCCTCCAAAGCGTTCACGATATCAGTGAACCTTATGAACATCTCTGAAATGCTTTCACCTTCCTACATCTTAAACATTTCATATTTAGATCTAAACACAGTTTGTTTAGATTTCTTTACATTCGTAGTCCCTTCATGACAAATCTCCAAGGTATGCTAAATATCGTTGGCCATTTTGCACATGGAGATGCGGTTGAACTCATTTGCTGAGAGAGCGCAATGTAATGCATTCATAGCTCTTGTATTGAACTTGATCGAGTCCTTCTCCGCCTTTGACCTAGAAGCCGCAGGAGTAGTGGGCTTCTCAAAAGGCACCTCCGTAATATCCCATAGGTCTTGACCCTCCATGTAGATCATCATTCTGATCTTCCAACTAGGGTAGTTGGTTCCGTTGAAGAGCGGGGGTCGAATGGTTGAGTGACCTTCTTCATGAGACGCGGATGAGGAGTTGAATGCCATTGTTGCAGTATGTTATAACCTCTCTCTGATACCAATTGTAAGGATCGCCTTACCCTTGCAATACTAACAACACACACTAGAGGGGGGGTGAATAGTGTAATGGCAATAAAATTGTCCAATTAAAATTTAACTTGCAAATGCGGAATTATAAATGCAAGAGGAATTAAGAGGCACAATCAATCCAAACGCAAACACAAATATTTATCCTGGTTCCCCAAACTTGGTTACATCCAGCCACACCAATATTCACTATATTCCCACACAGAGAATTGAATACAAATCTCACAAGGAGATACCCCACATAAAGGATTTATGCCCTACACAAGGACCCAACCAAACCTACACGAGGATCAAGACTCCCACACAGAGAATCACTAACTCCCACTCAGAGAATTAGGGTTAGCCCTACACCAGGACACTAAACTCCCACAAAGAGAGTTACTCCCACAAAGGGAGTATCCTAAGTCCCACAAAGAGACAACCTCCCACAAAGAGAGATCCTCCCACAAAAGAGAAAGTTCTAATTCTCACAAAGAGAATTAGAGACACAAATTACACCAAGTAAAATAAATACTCCTACATATGCCTTGAGATGCTTACTCATGAATGGATGCAAGGCATGGAAGAGGATCTCCAAGTGTTGTGATATGCTTAAGAGCACTTGGATGATTTCCCTTGAGCTGGACTTCAATGCATGAAGATAATGAATGCTCAATTGAGGAAAATGAGGGAGCTTGAGAGTTGCTTAAAGATCTCTTGAGATTTTCTATAGAGTCAAGAGTTATCAAGTGTTGTCAAGAAGTTCTCAAGTGATGGCAGCAAACTCAAATATATAGGAACCCCATATCAAGCCCCAAAACCCAAGGAAACAGCCAAAGAGAGATTTCTGCAACGACTAGAAACTGGGCGAAAACGACAGGAACAGTCGACTGAAGATCAAAAGACAGTCGACTGATCAACGGCTAGAAAATATCTAACGGCTATATTCTGAGCCAGGACAGTCGACTGAAGAAGACAATACAGTCGACTAACAAACAGGACAGGATCCTGTAAATCCATCAGCAGGCGACTGCTGCAGGGAATGGATCGAAACAGAGAGCTGCACTCTTCTCCAGTTAAATGCACAGGCGACTGATGTCAATAATACAGTCGACTGTCTATTAGTCAGGCGACTGTAAAACCTTAATCAGTCGTCTGATGTATAAAATGGAGAAACAACAGAGAGATGCAGAGAATGCACTTACGCTGTACAGGCAACTGATGACCAATCTCCAGGCGTCTGTAATAATACAGGTGACTGTAAACTGATCGATAGACGACTGTGCGTAAAGCTCAAGTTTGAGTCAATAGAAATGTTGACTTGAGCTGTGCATGTCAGGCGACTGTAGAAGGATCTACATGCGACTGGAAATCACCCAGTCGACTGTGTTTCCTTCAGCAGGCGACTGACGGAAAGCCAGAGACTCCAAATGAGTCTTTGCACAGAGTGAACCTATTTGGTTGGATTCTATGATAACCCTAAGGCTAACTAAAATGGTTATATGCATATGCATGAATGAGTAAACCATCTAACAAGGCATTACATTAACCCTAGACTCAAAAGAGAGAGAAAGCAATAAAGTAAATTACATGGATTATAATGCTTTCCTTAGAGTCTAAGACTTCAATCTTGATGTCTTGATTGCTCTCCATCATCTCCAAGCTTTGGCACTCCTTGAGTCCAAGCTTTGGCTCTTCTCCACTTGATGTCCATCCTTGCACCAAGTGATTAGTCTCCAAGAAAGATATTCTTGAGATAAAACTGAGAGACTAAAACATGAGAGTCATTAGCAACAACATAATGTTGTGATCATCATCAAAATAAGATTTTTATGAAACACCAATACTCAACACTTATTACCGTCTCAGAATCCCAACATGTGGTATCAGAGCTTGGTACATGATGTCATCAACCTACGACAAGTTTCCCAAAGGTGCTAACACTACTCATCCACCATTCCTAACCGGATCTAACTATGGGAGTTGGAAGAATCGAATGAAGATGTACTTCCTCTCCAATTCATATGCACTTTGGAAGATGGTATAGAATCCCTACGTAGAGCCAACCCTAGAGGAAGAGAAATGGACATCAAAGAAGACAAAAATGATTGCACTCAACGCCAAACTCATGTCAGTGCTTTATTGTGCACTTGACAGAAAGGAGTACAACCGAGTCCCAATGGCTACCTCCACACATCAAATATAGAAAATGCTTGGGATAACCCATGAACACAACACAAAGGTAAAAACTGTTGGGGGATGTATGCCCTCAGTTCATTTGTATTTGATGCAAATGATTTTTTATAATAGTTGTGGGAATTTTGCATGTGATGCAAAAGAGAATTAAATATGTCGTAAAATGTTTACGAACACATTTAATATAATAATAGTGTAGAAAGGATTACCTGGATGACAGGATCGTCTCGGTCTAAATCCAGGTTCAAACGATGTCCAAAACAGATGCAAAACGCACAAGATATAGCCAAAACAATAAAGGACCCAAGCCATTTTATTTCAGCCCAAAAATACTAATTAAAAAATAAAGGGGGTGGCCTTTTAAAAGGCCTGGCCCAATGGGCCGGGCGAATCATCAGCTGGCGCCTGTTAAAGGGCACTAGCAAGAGCCTGCACGCACCCATGTGGGCGCGTACATGGCACGCGTCCACGCTGGGCTGGGCACACACATGGGGAGGTGGGGCCCACTATGGGGCCCATATAGTGGGCCCCACCACATAGGGTTTCAAACCCTGTGGCTGTTTTTTGTGGCAGCTCATTTTTGCGAAAAACAGAGTTTTGGGGTATCTTTGGAGCCTCGTTTGAGGGGTCAAACGAACTCCAAATGACGTGCCATTTTTTTACACATTCACCATTCAAACCTCTTCCATTTGATAGGTTGTATCACTTACGAAGCTCAACGGTGAGGGAGGAAAAATTCGCTAAAGTTTGGCCTTTGTGAAAGGCAAACTTTAATTAATTTTTTCCACCAAAATTAATAGTTCCACATCGAATATGGAGTGAAGGGGAGGGGTCAGGCACCTATATAAATATTGGCCTACTCCCTTCCTTGAAACTCGTCCCAAGCTCCAGATCTGAGTAGCTTCATTAAACGTGAGCAAGCCTGGATCTGAGCTTAAATTAAATATTATCTTTCTCCCTAAATTTCTTCCTTGCTCATGTTCGGGTTCTAACAAAGCTAGGAAGGAGCTCGGATCAGATCCAAAGTCTTGACAAAGGATCCACTCTAGGTGAAATCTTCTTCGGCCTGCGGTTGGCTCAGTGACAAGGGCATTGCTTGCCTCGGGACGTGGTGCGGTTCGGGAAGCAGTTCGGCTTGGGACATGGTGCGGTTCGAGAAGCGGTTCAGCTTGGGGGAAGCGGTGCTGGACCAAAGAAATGTTCTGAAAACGATGCTTCGTATTCTACGGAAACAAAGTGAAGGTATGTAGTTTAAATGATATGCATTTATAAATTGCAACTGTTAGATAGATCTATCCTTAGGGGTTGGTCGGACCCAACCTCGGGATAGTAGAGATCTTGGCTAGGGTTTGTTCCCTTTAGAGCTTAACTTAAAACTATTTTAAGTCGATTTTTTCGCTGCAGTTTTGATAAATTCATCCGACCGACTTAGGCCGGACGTCATATTTATGGCCCTAAGGACCCAGAAAACCCTTCAAAAACTTCCAAATCTTCTATTTAGTCATGCTGGTATGAATAATTTTCAATAATGAATGGTGAATCCATTAAGGACATGTACGCATGATTCGCCGAGAGTGTCAACATGCTTGCAGGCATTGGAAAGGACATCTACACACAAGAAGACCATGGGTGGAAGATCCTCCGACCCCTCACACCCAAATGGCAATCAAAGACATCGACTATAGAGGAGGGCAACGACCTTTCCAAGCTTTCATTGGAAGAGCTCATTGGTAGCCTCATGGCATATTAGCTCCAAATTCAAGAGAGGAAAGACAAGGAGCAAGCCAAAAAGAAAACTCTTGCCTTCAAAGCAGCTCCTACATCCGAAGCATCCAAGTATGAAGTTGAGGACTAACTTGCCCGTATAACAGATAGCTTTAGTAAAATGATCAAGTCAGGTAAACTCAAACATTGCAATCAAAAATTATCTGACAAAACTGGTGTTTGTTATGAATATCACAAGCCAGATCATATAAAGAAGGATTGCCCTTTAAGAAAGAATGAAGGAAAATGCAAAATGATACCATACAAAGGTGTAAAGTTGAAAAATGACGCTTTTGTGACTTGGGATAAAAGCGATGATGAAAGCTCATCCTCCTCTGAAGAAGAAGAAAAAGAAAAGAATGAGAGGACCTACATGTACTTTATATCTAGAAGCAACAACGAGATAAACTCTTACTCCGACTCCAGTGATAATGAGGATAGTGATGATGATGAGTATGATTGGATAGAGGAGTTTCATAAGTTGTATGCTAAATATGAGAATACTTTGAGAGGGCTTTTGACTCTTAAAAAGAAGCATAGAACTTGTGATGCTAACTCTCCCAATCTAGAGTTAGAAAAGATTAAGGAAGAAAATTTAAAATTGATTAACTAAAACAATGAATTAATTGAAAAAGAATAGATTCTTTAGTTTGAGCATAAAGACCTAGGTGATAGGTTTAGTGACTTAGAAAAGACCATGACCGCCATTAAGGCAAAGTACGATGACTTGTGTAAAAATGTGGATATGTTTAATAAGGGTAAGGAAAAGCTAGATAGTTTGATTAGCTCACAAAAACCCTCCACTAGCAAATTTGGTCTAGGTTATAATGTGACCACTAAAAAGGTTAAGGTCATCATCATCTAGCTAGGGTTCATAAAACTAAGAATGTGTTTATCAATGTTTGGATACCTAGAAATGGGACCATCCAAATAAAAGATAAATATTGATAGTTTCATGAACAATGTTCATTATAATGCCAGTTATAGATTTGTTTATGATGGGAAATATAAACCCAATTGGGTTTGGTTTCTTATTGATTGAGATTACAATGTATGACTGATCCCATGGACTCAAAAGAAGAGAGTACCGAACCTTAATTTTTTAGGTACTCACATATTTGAAGGGATTAGAAGATTGCCCCCAAAATTTCAAAGGACATGCATAATTTCCGGTGGAGATTCAAAATATTGCACAACTTTGCAGGGGGAGAACAATTTTTGACACATGGCTTATATATACATCTCAATACTTGTATCTTAATATTTATTTATTTTTTCCAACACTTGATTTATGTTTTGATATTGTGTCACAATACACTTTAGATTCCTTTTGACACACATTTAGTTGGAGAGTTATTCTTCTAATGGGGAGAAATTTTTTTAAATTGGAGAGAGATAACCTTTATTTGAATATCCTTTTTTATGATAACAGAAGGGGAGAAATATATGAAGAACATGCATGAATAATATGATTTGCAATACTCACACTTTCTATTTAGTGTATTTGAATTGCACTAACAAGTTCTGTGTAGTAAAGGTAAGTTTTATCATCTATATTATAAAACAGGGATGTTATCATGGGTTTTTGGATAAGAGAAATTGGATAAGAGATTTTGGTTATGTGTATTGTTGTATGTGGATATGTGTATTGTTGTATAAGAGATTTGGATAAGAGATATTGGATAAGAGATATTGGATAAGAGAATTTGGTTTTGGTTATGTGTAATTGGGTGTGATGTTTACATAGGGTATGAGAAATAGATATAGGGTATGAGAAATTGATTGGATATAAGAAATCACATCCTCTTTTGATCACATCAGAATTTTTAAATTTTGAACTTATTTTGATCACATCCTCTTTATTTTGATCACATCACAAACGGAGGGAAAAAATTTTGATCCCATCAGATCTCGCCATCACAAAAGGAGGGAAAAATTTTGATCCCTTGCCGCTAAGCTCAAGCTCACATTCCTCACAAAATCCTTGCTACGCTCAAGCTCACGTTCCTCACTTCTCGCCATCACAAAATTCAAATGGAGAGCACGAAGAGTCAGGGAGAGCGCACGTTCCTCCTCGTCATCTTCTTCTACCTCTAGCTCAACGTTCCTTCTCGCCATCTTCTTCTACCTCCAGCTCAAGAAGAGCAAGGGAGAGCACGGAGACCACGGTTAGCTCTTCCTCTTCTCCTCAATTTTTTTTCTTTTACTTTATTTCACCCTCATCAAGAAGAGCACCCCCATTGCAGTGCATTGAGCTTCATCACTTCCTCAGCAACTCAACCATTGGTTTGTGAGTTTGCTAGCTTCATCACGTCCTCTGCACCTCAACACTTGGTGAGCACCTCAACCCTTCATTCAAGTATCTCTTTTTAGTTAAGGCAGTTGCACATCAAAATAGTGATTGTCCTGTGAAAATTGTTAATACTGAATTGTTAATACTGAATTTGTTAATTGTTAATACTGAATTGTTGGCATATTAGTCCTATGCTATTTCCATGCTAATATTTGCTCCATGCTAATAAATTGATTTATCTTAAAGTTTTAAACCCATCAAGCTATTTTGGTTTTTTTTGGTCCTAAAGTTTGTTGGCATTCAAAATGGATAGGCCTTTCAGTCAAATTCATTTTTATGGTGTTCTTCATTTTTATGTTTTGAATTCAACTTAATTCATGATGAATTCAAATTTTGACTGAATTTTGAATTTCCTGGATATTTGCAACTGGAAATTCGGAAAATATTGGCAGTATTTATTCCCATATCACTATTTTGAATATTGGATTTATGAATTTATTGACTCTTGCTGAATTTATTGGATATTGGCATGCACTTTGGCATATATCTTCATAAATTTTTGCTGAATATTTGCTGAATAAATATTTGCCCAATATTCAAAATATTTTAGCTTGCACTTTAGCAAATACAATAAGAAATTTGAAGGAATTTGATATTCAAGATGATGTCAAGACACTTGGGCAATATTCCTATAAAAATATTGACTGTCAAATACTTGGGTGAGAGTATTTTAGCTAAATATTTTATTCAAGACACTAATTGAATGTCAAATACTTGGCTAAAATATTTTATTCAAATACTTGGCTACTTGAATGTCAAATACTTGGGCAATATTCCTGTATTTTTATTGAATAAAGACACTTGAATAAAGACACTTTAGCTAAAGTATTTGATATACAATAAAAATATTTTAGCTTGCCCTATTTTGCTGAGTATTTGCAAGTATAAATATTCAAAATTATAGCTTGCACTTTAGTTTCCAATATTTCTCACCCATATATCACTTGGGCAAATATCAGCAAATATTCAGCAAATATTTTTCTTTCTTTTTTTTGACAACCCAGAAAAATCCCCAACCCCCTCCCCCTGCCTTCGGCTTTTTAGGAGGGTAAGGCGAGAGCCCGGCCGAGACTATGCAAACTGGGAGGAAACCGCCGTGCCCCCAACGGCCCCCGGGTAAGTCCGAGAGGGGAGATGTAGCCCCAGGGTAAATAATTCCACAACAAATTCCTCAATAATTCCTAAGTCACGGCGGCCATAGGCCTCGAACCCCGCACCCCTTGGCTTTGGAGCGGAATGACTTACCACTGGGACACCCTCTCGTGGGCCAGCAAATATTTTTCACTTTGGCATATATCTTCATAAATACTTTAGCTTGTATTTATTCCCATATCACTTTAGCTTCCAATATTTTTTCTTTAGCTTGCACTTTGGCAGTATTTAGCTTGCACTTTAGTATTTAGCTTATCAAAATGAAGATATTTAGCTTGCACTTTAGCTTCCAATAGCTTTGGACTTCCAATATTGGCGGTATTTATTCCCATATCATCAAATTCCAAAGTGCAAGCTAAAGAAAAAAACAGCTATTGGAAGTGCAAGCTATTGGAAGTCCAATAGCTTGCACTTTAAACAGGACACTTTATCCAATTCTCTTCATTTTGATAAGCTCTTCACATGACACTTGCAAGCTATTGGACATTTTGATAAGCTATTGCATGAAATTTTGATAAGCTCTTCACAAGACATTTTGCTATATCATCAAATTCCAATTTGCACTTCCAATAGCTATTGGACATTTTGATAGCTTGCAGATAATGATATGGGGAAACTGATATGAAAAAAAATTTGATATGGGGAAACTGATATGAGGATTTTTGATATGAGGATTTTTGATAGCTTGCAGATAATCATATAAACATTTTTGATATGTGGAAACTGATATGAAAAAAATTTGATCAAATTTCCTGTTTGCTATTGGAAACATTTTTTTCATAGCAAACATGTAAATTTCATAGCAAACATGTTTGATGTCCTGTTTGATATGGGGAAACTAATATTTGCTCCATGCAAATAAATTGATCATATGAAATTGATTTATCTTAAAGTTTTAAACCCATCAAGCTATTTTGGTTTTTTGGTCCTAAAGTTTGTTGGCATTCAAAATGGATAGGCCCATCAACTTTCAGTCAAATTCATTTTTATGGTGTTCTTCATTTTTATGTTTTGAATTCAACTTAATTCATGATGAAGTCAAATTTTGACTGAATTTTGAATTTCCTGTATATTTGCAACTGGAAATTCAGCAAATATTGGCAGTATTTATTCCCATATCACTATTTTGAATATTGGATTTATGAATTTATTGACTCCTGCTGAATTTATTGGATATTGGCTTGCACTTTGGCATATATCTTCATAAATTTTTGCTGAATATTTGCTGAATAAATATTTTCCCAATATTCAAAATATTTTAGCTTGTACTTTAGCAAATACAATAAGAAATTTGAAGGAATTTGATATTCAAGATGATGTCAAGACACTTGGGCAATATTCCTGTAAAAATATTGACTGTCAAATACTTGGGTGAGAGTATTTTAGCTAAATATTTTATTCAAGACACTAATTGAATGTCAAATACTTAGCTAAAATATTTTATTCAAATACTTGGCTACTTGAATGTCAAATACTTGGGCAATATTTAGCTAAATACATACTTGAATGTCAAATACTTGGGCAATATTCCTGTATTTTTATTGAATAAAGACTCTTGAAAGACACTTTAGCTTGCAGATAATGAAAAATTTTAGCTTGCAGATATGAAAAAAATACATATAATGTTTTGGGGAAACTGATATGAAATTTTTTTTGATATGGGAAACTGATATGAGGATATTTGATATGAGGATTTTTGATAGCTTGCAGATAATCATATAAACATTTTTGATATGGGGAAACTGATAAGAAAAAAATTTGATCAAATTTCCTGTTTGCTATTGGAAACATTTTTTTCATAGCAAACATGTAAATTTCATATAAATGTTTGATGTCCTGTTTGCTATCCATATATGGATGTCCTGTTTGCTATCAAATTTTTTTCATATAAATGTCCTGTTTGATCATGTAAATTTATATTAAAATTTTAAATGGCTGTCCTGTTTGCAAACAAATTTTATATGTCCTGTTTGATCATTTTTCACCTATGTTCACCTATGAAATATTAAGAATTTCAGCTATGCTTTAGTATTTGCAAATTGCTGAAGTTCATATTTGCTGAGAATTAAGAATATTAGCTGAGAATTAAGAAGTTCTTAATATTATGTTGAATGCATACATAATTAGCTGAGTATTACGAATTGAAACATGGAGCTACTGACTATATAGGTGAAACTTTGTCCATGTGCTTGCTGAAACATGGAGAGAATATATAATTGAAACATGGAGCTTGCCAAAAAAACATGCAATTTCAGTTGTTATGCAATGGAATATATAGGTGAGAATTCACTAATAGTTGCAAAAAAACATGGAGCTGTTTGCAAAAACTGGTGAGATATATGAAACAGTTTCATAATAGGTTTGAGGTGCATGAAACTTTTTGAGGGATATATGAAACATTTTTTGATAGTGTCACTGAGAGTTAATCTCAAAAATTGCATTTCAGATATTGGTATTTTTTTTGATTGGTTATCTATTTTGAGAATGATTTACTATTGCATTTAAAATGGGAGACTGCAACCAATTGGGTTATGTCATATGAGAATTGGGAGACTGCAAGAAAGAAATTTGGAAACAATTAATTTAGCAATTAGCAAGGAGAAAAATTGGCATAGGAAAGGTGTCATGTGTCCCATGCTTGCAGTTTGAAAATTGATTTTCAGAGTTACATGTTCCATTATATGATATCCATATGAAAATTTCATGAATTGCTCATGTGCTAATGAATAGAGATGTGTGCAAAAAAACATTATGAATTGAGATACTGACAGTTTATCCATTGCAAAATTTCAAAGTTTCATCATTTTTACAGGACACTGAAATGCAATATCATTTTCATATCATTTCATATTTTTTTAATACCAATACTGCCAATATTTTCACAGGATATATGAATTCCTATTTCATTTCCTATTTTGTCCTGTGAAATGAATTCCTATTTTCATTCATTTAGGAATTTTCCTCTCATCTTCTGTAACTTATGAATAGATTTTTGCTAATGAATAGATTTGAGCAAATGAACAAAAGTATGAAATGAGCATATGAAACTGAAGTCTGCATTGGTTATGGATTTCTTTTGCTCATTCAGAAGGGGAGAGCTTTTGCTAAATAGATTTCTAACTTATTAATTGCTTTTGCATGGACAACAGTTATGAATTGGTTATGAATAGCTCTCATACTTCAGCAAATTGCTTTTGTAATTCCTATGTATGAGCAAGTATGCATAACTGATTTGCTTCAGCAAATTCCTATGTATGAGCAAGTATGCAAAGCAATTGGTTATGTATGATTGGTTATGTATGAGCACATGCAAAGCAATTGGTTATGTATGCAAAGCAATTCATATAACCCACTGCCATTCCTATGCGTTCAAATGTTGAAATTGTCAAAAAGTTGATTATCCTGGGCTCATACTAACTTAATTTCCAAAGACAGGATTCTCAACTTAATTCATGGACTCAAAATGTCATATACAGGACTCAAAATCTTGGACATTGGAATGAATAGACTGGATACTCAACTTATTATTCAACAATCTTGGACATTGTTTAGCAATTTGCAAATGTATATATGATTATTATTCAACAATCTTGGACATTGACATTCAATGAATGAATGTTCATACTTAAATGACTGTCATATGGTTAGACATTCAAGTGTCCTGTTCAAAATCTTGGATATGACACTATTGGTTAGGAATGTATATGATCACATTAATTTGACAGGACACTTGAAAGTTATTATTGGAAATAGCCATGGACTCAAATATATGAGTTATTTGTTTGCCATTTGACAGGATACTCAAAGTAGATGTAAGTTTGATATCAATTCCAGTGAAGAAGGAAAATTGGACTGAATGCTTAATATTGGACTGAATGCTCAAACTGATGGACAATGCGACTGATGGATAGGCTCAAACTCTTAGTCCAAGTTGCATTTTCATTCATACTTTTTTAATACCAATACTTCTAAATGAGATGTGCACTTCTAAATGAGAAAGTAATCCTATGTTTCAATATTTGTCTTATGAATGCAAAAGCACCTATTTGTCTTATGAATAAAATTTTGCAAAATAGTTACTTATTACTTTTTGGTGAAAAGGTTTGGTGCATATTGCAAATGCTTGGTGCATTTTGCAAATGATTGTTGCCATATATAGTTGCTGTTGGTGCAAAATGGTTGATTTTTACATTTAACCAACAGTTGATCAAAATGGAAATGCAACAATTTATTCAATTACCAGGACAATGCTAATTTTCATTGAATTCTCAAAATGTGTTTTTAGACACTTCCAATTTTTTGTCAATGTTGATATGGTTTAATTGAATATGGTGTTTCAGTTATGATGTTTTTTGTCAATGTTAATTAAATTTGTCAAAATAAGGAGAATTTTTTAATTTAAATTTAATTCTGAATATGTTTATATGGTTTAATTGAATATGGATAAACTCAAATATGATGTTTCAGTGTAAAACTCAACCTTTTGGTTTAATATGGAGAATTCACTGATAGCTTTCAATGATAACTCACTTCACTAATAGCTCTTCATTGCAGGTTGAGCCCCCATCTCAGTTGCAAGTTTTATTATCAGTACCAAGTTCAGGCCATCATTCAGGACTTCATTGCAGAGCTTAAAACTCTCACATTCAGGTTTCCTTCTACCCCTGGTTAGCTTTATTTATGGCTTGGCAGTTATGGCAGTTGCAAGTTTTTAGTTTTTTGTTGGTTTAAAAATTCCATTCAGGTTTCAATTTTGTCTTTCAGTCAATTTTCATTCAATCTTGGTTAAAAAGAATGTTGGGTTGTATAAAGTGACCAGGATCCTGCAAGTTCAATTTAATGGATACTAATGTTTGCAATGTTAATGTTCCTGAATGTTCAATTTAATGGATACTAAAAAGAATGTTGGGTTGTATAAAGAATGTTAAAAAGAATGTTGGGTTGTATAAAGTGACCAGAATACTAATGTTTGCAATGCTAATGAGAGACTGCAATGTCAGACTGAATACTAATGTTTAGTTCAGCTATATTTTGAAATTGGATAACAGGTTTAGTGAATACTAACATGTTTTCAATGCTATGTTTAATGAATACTGAATATTAATGCATGGATAATTATCAGATGTTCCTGTTTGTGTACTCTTGATTGGATAAATTTGCAATACATGTTTAGTATTGCATGGATAATACACATTGTAAGCATGTAGTTGGCTAGATGTGCTAATGTAATACATTTTGTCCTGTGAAATGAAATTTTCATTCAGTTAGGCTAAATGAAAAGATGAGTTCTTGATGAGTTCTTGATGAATACTGCCACAGGACATTGCAATGGATTCATATAGTTGGCTAGATGTCCTAAAGTCCCAATTCATATATTTCACCCTCAGATTTTATGTTATCAATGTCCTGTGTCTAGATGCAATTCATGTGGCTAGAATGCAATGTTCTTGATGAATCCCAATTCTGCCAATATTTTGGTTAAATGAATTCATTTCACATGATACTTTAGTTTAACAGGGGTTGTCCATTAATCCTGTTGCAACATTTTCATTTTATTTTTGCAACATTTTCTTTTGCTGAATGATATTAAAAATTCAGTTGGCTGAATGATATTAAAAATCACAGAGAATGATTTTAAAAAATCAAATGGCCCAATTGGGTATGTGAATGATATTAAAAAATTCAGTTGAAAGATATTAGAATGATATTGCTTATCCATGGGGTATGTGAATGTTGGTCTGCAGTTGAAAGAGAATACTTTCAGTTGAATGTTGGGTGAAAATTTTCATTTTTACATCAAGTTTTAATTTTTATTTTCAAGGTTTCATTTTGAATGCGAAACATTTCAGTAGAATGAGAAAAAATTCACTTTGATTATTTCAGCACCTCTTATTATGTATTTTCAATTGAATGTATTTTTTAGTTGAATTATTTTTTAACTGCTTATTTCATTTGAATGTATTTTCAATTGAATCAAATTGAATCAGTTCAATTGATTATCTCATATGTATTTTTAACTGAAATAATCAAATTGAATTGAATTTGAATTTTTGGTATTTACATATTGAATGTATATACATATGAGATAATCAAATTGAATTAAGAATAACCCTTCATCGGGCAATAACCCTGTTTTGAATTTAAGTCAAGTTCAACTTGAGTATGTGTATGCAAGATTTTGAATTTAAGTCATGTTGACAAGATTAAGAATAATTTTTCGGGGAACAAAGATTTTTTCGGGGGAAAATCTTAATTGAACCGTGCCCACGGGCACGGGGTATGACTAGTATATTCATATTATTTTGCTTTCATATTTGTAATCATTAAAAAGGGAGAGAATATTAGATATTGTGTCACCCCATATAGTTTTGATGATTAGAAAACATGTCATCTAACATTCGAGTCAGGAATTCAAGCATATCATAGAAGCACTCAAGGAGATTGGTGAGCTAAACCAAGGCCAAAGAACCAAAGAAGTTAAGCAAGGAGCATGAAGCATGATTATGCATCGTAGGACTTCTTTCTAATAATTTATATTTGATGAATTTTTATTTTCATTGTCTTATGCCTTGCTAGAAGCTCACACATACTTAGGAACACACTAAAAATGATGTGAAAATATTTTAAAATGTTCTGAAATTGTTTTCCTAAGATTTTAAAAGCATATATCCAAATATCAGCTGGTATTCGACAACACAATGTAATGTAGTCGACTAATAGATAAGGAATATGCTATGTACCCCAATGTAGTCGACTACAGTTCATTTGGTGTCGACTACAGTTTTTGAATTAGTCGACTACCATATACCATAGTCAACTACCGAGAGCTCCAACTCCCAGAAAACACGGTTCCATGATTTTCGCTACGCTGTTTTTTCTAGTCCTTGGAGGGGTGTTTTAAAAATATATACAACGATTTTTCACCCATTTATAAGTTGATTTTTGTTGAGGGGTCGGCGCAACATTAATTGCCAAAAATCTTCAAGCGAAAATGATTTTTCTACTCCAAAGATTTTAAGCATTAAACCCTAATCTTTTGGGCAAGTTCTTCAAAGCCTTCAATCTTCATTTGGCCAACCCTCTTGATCTCTTTAAAGCTTCACTTATATTCTTTGGAGATCAAGATCCGTCATCTATAGCTTCACTTTTACACCAAAGCATCAAGCAAAGCTATAGTTATTTGTAAACACTTCAATATCTTTGTAAGTATTTCTCACTTGAGTTTGTGGGTGTAAATCCTTGTTGGAGGCAATGTATTTTGTAAAAAGCCCTCTTGTAGGGAGGCAAGGAAAATTTCTCAATGTTAGTGAGGTGTAGTAATTATTTGTTTAAATAGTGGATTCAAATCCCAACAGAGTTTTTGGGACTAGATGTAGCCCTGGAGGGGTGAACCATGATAGAATTTGTGTGTTTGCAAATTGTGTCCATTGTATCTCTTTTACTTGCATTTTATTTTTGTTGCATATGCTTATCATTGCAAGTTATTTTGGTTGATTAAGATAAAATTAGGTAACACTAATTTTTATCTTAACGAGAAATTTCTAGAGTAGTTTTAATATTTCATAAACACTATTCACCCCTAGTGTTCTCCTCATCTCAGGATACCAACAGCTACTAGTCGAATATTCAATTAGTTAGTCAACTAATGGCTTGCCCTAGTCAACTAATCATGTGCAGCGTGCATGAGTTGGTACTGTCAGCAGCCTAGTCAACTAGTGTAGCGGTTACTAGTCAACTAACTGCTGATAGATCAGGATAATGGTTTTGAATTTGGTGCGGGATTTGATCTAAAAGTTAGATCTAATCCAAACCAATTTTTAGTTATAACCTTATCCTAGTTTCACGGTAAATATTTGGGAATCAAATATAAAGATATAATGAGATTAGAAATTATCATGAAATAATCTTCTCCTTCTTTATGCGTTTAGAGATAAGTGTGAGATCTAATTCAAATCTCTAATCTGATCCAGATGTCGGCAACCCTAGCAGTATAAAAGGGGATTTTCTCCAGCTCTCTTGAAAAAAGCAACTCAATAAGTTGATCACGACTCCTGTGATGGGTCCAATATATCACATTTACATACAGTTTTCTCCTTCACTTTTCGTGATGAGCCATCATTGGTGTGAGACTCTAAAAGCCTGATTTTCTACTCGAGCAGTGATTTGATCGTATCATGTTATAGGTACAACAGCAGAACTAGTAGTAATGTTATGGGCTTGACAAACACCAACAAGGTCATATGTGTTTTTCTACTAAATCCATCTTTTGGTTAACAAAAGTGCATCCCTTAGTATTAATGCTAATGGCTCAACTGCTACCAACAGCCATAGAACTAGTACATAAGTACTCTATGTTGGTATTAGTGTTTTAGACCAATATTGTTTTGATGATGATCACAACATTATTTTGTTGCTAATGACTCTCATTGTTTTAATATCATGTTTATCAATTGAAGAATAATCTTTTTGGAGACTAATAGCTTGGTGCAAGGATGGACATCAAGAGGAGCATTGTCAAAGCTTGGAACTTGATGAAAGGAAGCTCATCAAGAGGTGCCAAAGCTTGGAAGATGATGGGAAGTATCAAGGCATCAAGAGATTGAAGCCTTAGATTCAAGGAGAAGCAAAATGTAATCCATGTAATTTCTATTACTTGCATTTCTCTTTTTGATTCTAGGATTTTGTAATGCATTGATAAATGGTCATACTCATTCATGCATATGTATTAACCATCTTAGTGAGCCTTAGGATTATCATATATACCAACACAATTGTTCACCTTACCAAAAACTCAAATTGGAGTTTTTGGCCTTCCACCAGGCGACTGCAGAAGGCAGTACAGGCAACTGGGTGATCTCCAGGAGCCTGGCCAGCCTTCTACAGCCGACTGTTGTATACAGCTCAAGTTAACTTTTTCTTGACTCTTTCTTGAGCTTTTGGTGCATGCGACAGAAGTTCATTTGGCAGATGCATGTCTACCATCAGGAGCTTGAACTTTGTTCTTCAGTTGTCTGAGTGCCAGTATGCGTAACTGGTCTTTTCTGGGCACTAATCCACTTTGTGTGATAGTCAACTGATGTAGAGTTTACAGTCTCATGCCTATCTTCAGTCGCCTGGACTTTGGTCATCAGTCATCTGAATGCACAAGTGTGAAAGTCATTTTTTCTCAGCTCCATTCCATTCCATTAACAGCCGCCTACTGAAGTATTTTCAGGCACATGTACATTATACATGCACTTGTGTAGTATTCTACAAGTCGACTGTCCTGGCTCAGATTATAGCTGTTGGGAATTTTCTAGTCGTTGATCAGTCGACTGTCTGCTTTTGTACATTCGCATGTCATTGCCGTAAATCCCAGATTCTAGCCGTTGTAGAATTCTTCCTTCGGCTTCTAGCTTGGGTTTTATGGGATTTTTGGGGCTTCCTATATATAGGAGTGGGCTTAGTTCATTTAGAACTGTTGGAACATTTGATCATTATTGAATATCTTTAAAAGCCACTCTTAATTCTCATTTTCCCTCTTTAGAGCTCTAATCCTCTTCATGCATTGAAGCTAGCTCAAGGGAAATCCTCCAAGTGCATCAAAGCTCATCTCAATACTTGGAGATCCTCTTCCATGCATTGCATTCATATTGAGTAAGTCCATCGTATCAAGGCATAGGTAAAAGTATATTTGTTTCATTTGTTTCTTGAAACCCTAACTTTCTTTGTGAGAGTTAATTTATCTCTTTGTGAGAGTTTAACCCTTATGTATGGTTGGTTGTGTACTCTCTTTTTGAGAGTTAGGAACTTTCTTTGTGAGAGTTCAAATCCCTTGTGTATGGTATCTCTTTGTGAGATTGTATTCACTACCTTGTGTAGGATCATAGTGAATATTTGGTGTGGCTGGATGTACCCAAGTTGGGGGAACCAAGGTAAAATCTTTGTGTTAGCGTTTACTTGATTGTGTTGTTTAAATTTCTCTTGCACTTATAATTTTGTATTTGCAAGTTTAATTTTTTAATTACACGATTATTGCCATTACTCTATTCACCCCAGCTTTAGAGTGTCTATTGTTAGTATTGCAAGGCATAGACTGTCCTTACACTCTACACTTTTGAAATGATAGAGGGCTAAGTGTAATTCTTAAAAGAATTTTAAATGTAATAGACTTGATATAATTAGAAAAAAACTAAGTCATGAAAATTACAACTGGAGTTAAAATTTATACTAATTAATTGGCTAGGTCAGCAATAAAATGAGAGGGATGTTTTTGTGCATCAATCACCAAGTCATGTTCCTTAATTATGTAACCTTTAAAATACGGCTTTCTAAAACACCAATATAAAAAGCAATATTAGTAATTTCCAATTTAAAATTTGGGTTTTCTTCATCTACTCAGTAATCCAATTAATTTGGTTTTAAATTTAAATTAATTTAAATTCAACTAATAAAATCTAATCACATTAAAATTTGCTTAATAATTACTTGGTCCAGGGACATCGTCCTACACAATTTGGTTAGGTAATTAAAAGTAGCGTGGTCACAGTATCCGTATAATTATTATGCACATAATCTAATTAAATAATAATAACATAAATATTACATGCATGCATGTTATAACATAAAAATTTAAACATGGCAAATTTTTTATACTCAACTAAAAAAATTCTAAATGTTGTGAATAGGCCCATTGGGCCCATTGGGTATCCACCCACCATTGAATGCTATATATATGAGGAAAGGGGGATCATAACCCCCTACACCTTTTACCCTACGCTTTTCCCTTCATAACATATTATCAGCACGAATCTGCTCGAAGGAAAAAGACGACAGCTCTCAAGGAGGAGTTCATCCCCAACGTCATTTTTAAGAAGATCTTGTGCTTCTCAACGGGGAGCGTAAAGGGCATCCTTCATCGACCGTCGTATAGATCCATAGCGAATCTAGAAGGTAAATCCTCAATTTTTTAGATCTAGACTTGCTTTTCCAGTAGATCTGCATGTTCTAGATCACGTAGTTCATGAACACTGTAAAAATCGAATTTTTTTAGATCCGCATGTCTAAAACATTAAAATTTTGATTTTTTTATGATCCATGGCCGCGCCTTGAAGGCATGGCAGACGTGCCTTCGTGCACGGCCAGGCCATGCCTAAACGGGCACGGTCAACCGCGCCTGAAAGGGTGTGGCGGCTGCATCCTGCAGGCGCGGCCTGGCCGCGCCCCTAGGATGCGACGGCCGCGCCCTGCAGGCGCCGCCGACCGCACCCGCATGGCACGGCAAGCCGCCACGGTGGCCGTGCCTACAGGTGCGGCCAGCCTCGCGATGGTCGTCATGGGCCCCCTCCCTAGGGTTTTTTGAAACCCTAGCCCTTGCCGTGCCTTTCGGGGGCAGGCCCATTAACTCTTTTTGGTTGTTTTTGGCCCTAAAGCCTGAAATTTATCCTATTTTTTCACAAAAATTTCTTTTTAAATTATTTGGGCCTTTAAGCCCACTAATTAAAGAAATATTTAATTGTGATAGAGTTGGACGAAAAAAATAAAGATACAAAATGGATCATAATTACATGTTTTAAATGTTAGAGATTTGAGCACACACTTCACTTGTTAGCCTATTTTTAAATCTATGCCTGTGAAGTCATATATCTGCGTGGTTGTATTTGTATATAATATCTGCGTGGATGTGCTATTAGACTATGTTTTTAAGGATCAGCTAGGTTTCCAACACTTTCCCCTTTTTCTGCAATTTTTTCTTTTTGAGAGAACTTGTAAGTGAGGTTATAAATGTAAAAGTCAAAGCTGAAGGATCACCCCATGGAGATGAAGGCGCTAGCATAAAGAGAAAGTGGCTTTTCTTAAAGATCCCAAGTTGTCTTTATTTTATGCACTTTTTTTTATTTATGGGATGTATCTTCGGACTTTTTCTTTTCTTTTTAGTGCTCGGCTAGCTGATCCACATAGTTCTAAATTAATTCTTTGCTTATATTAAATGCGTGGATGTTTAACTTTAATAGTCAAATAATTCATGTTATTTTTATGTTGCTAGATTGCACAGATGGCCAGACTTGTTAACGTTGATTTCTCAGTCCTTAATGTCGATGGGTCGAACTACTTGAGGTGGCAGCTGGACCTGAAGTTCCACTTGCGCTCTCATGGGTTCAATCTAACACCCATAGTAAAGGTAACAATCAGTACTGCCATAGTTGGACATGATGCTTCTATAGAATCCCCTACTGCAGAAGAAGTTTCTGATATACTTAAGGCGAAAGCCATTATTTATATCAAGAAACACTTAGACTCGACCCTGAAGGATGAGTATCTTACTGTAGAGGATCCCTATGAGCTGTGGACCGCACTTGAGGAGAGGTACAGACATCAAAGGGATGTCATACTCCCTCTTGCACAGTACGAGTGGACTCACCTCTGCATACAGCATTACAAATCCGTAGCAGAGTATAACTCAGCATTATTCCAAATCACCTCACGCATGAAGTTGTGTGGTGAGAATGTGGCTGAGAGGATGTTGCTAGAGAAGACGTTTACGTCTTTTCATGAGAATGACATAATCCTCGTGCAACAGTACCGTGAACGAAAGTTTACAAAGTACTCCGATCTACTCTCATGCCTACTAATGGTTGAACAGAATAGAGAGTTGTTGATTGCCACTCACAATCTACGCCCTACTGGCTCCGCTCCACTTCCACCTCTTGCAGAGGCACATTTCCAGTTTTCCCAGAAGAAGAAGATGGATAAGAAGGCAAAGTTCCAGAAATGAAAAGAACGGAAGTAGCGAAAAAGGATACTCCTCAGGCTCATCCCCAGAACCAGAAGTTCGTGGCAAAGAAGCAAAAGTGGACGCCTAATAAAGGTGGTCCTCCCAAGAAAGACTGGGAGGATAAATGCTCTAGATGCGGAATGACTGGCCATTGGTCCAGAAACTGCCGCACATCCAGACACCTACTGGACCTCTACCAAGCAAGTCTCAAGCCTCATGCTGAGTCAAACTCGATAGATGGGGCAGCGTTACCAGCTACTACATGGAATCCAGAAGATTTCATGAATGACGACACTTTGTAGTCATAGACCATCTGTATCTTACTTTCTAGCACTGTATCTTATTTTATGTCTTTCTATTCCATGTTAGCTACTTTGTTTTTCAATTTTTAAACATTAATGAAAGTATTCTCCTTTCGTAGTATTTATTGAATGCTTTTCATTTTTAGATATGGAATCTATATGCCAAGTGGACAGTGCATCAATGCACTCTATTCTTTAGTGTAAAGAATACTTTACGAGCATTGGTAGTTACTCTGGTCCATTAAGAACAATCTCAGGACCAGCTGACATAATAGAAGGATCAGGAGAAGCAATCATTTTGCTCCCCAATAACACACACATTAAACTTAGAGATGTGTTATACTCACCTAAATCGATCAGAAATCTTCTAAGTATTAAAGATATCCGTTTAAACGGGTATCATTTAGAGATGGTCAAGGATAATAAAAAAGAATACTTGCACGTAACGTCTTTTACAAATGGTATACAGACCAATGTGGAACGTATCGAGGGACTCCCACTGGTATCTACCAGACAAGTATTCACTCTCCAGAAGTATACAAGACGAAGCACCTGCAGTGCCATCAAATACCAGAATTCTAACTCTGGCATATAGTAGACTGGCACACCATGGATCTGTTATGATGTGCAGCATCATAAATAGCTCAGGGGATATAAATTTGAAGAACCTGAAGATTCTTCAAAAAGGTAATTTCCCATGTCCAACATGTTACAAGGGTAAACTAATAACGAGACCCTCTCCACTTAAAGTATACTTCGAGTCTCCTAGCTTCCTGGAGAGAATCCATGGGAACATTTGTGGGCCTATACACCTATTAAGTGGTCCCGTCAGGTACTTTATGGTCCTGATAGACGCATCTACTAAGTGGTCACATGTGTGTCTATTGTCCACCCGTACCTTGGCATTTGCTAAGCTTTTAGCTCAGATAATCAAGTTGCGGGCCCACTTCCCCGATCACCAGATAAAGAAACTTCGTCTGGATAATGTGGGGGAGTTTACATCATAAGTTTTTCTAGACTATTGCCAAGCATCGGGCATTGAAGTTGAACATCCTGTAGCAAATGTTCACACCCAAAATGGGTTAGCAGAATCTCTAATAAAGAGACTGCAATGGATTGCTCGTCCATTACTACTTCAATCTCAGTTGCCGGTGAATGCATAGGGTCATGTAATATTGCATGTTGCATCTTTAATAAAATACAGACCTTCTGGAGGTTAGTCATCTTCTCCTATGCAATTAGCACTTGGAATACCACCAATTGTCTCATATTTGAGAATATTTGGTTGTGCAGTATATGTCCACATGGCACCACCACAAAGGACAAAGATGGGTCCACAACATCGTCTATGCATTTATGTTGGGTTTGACACACCCTCCATAATAAGATTCCTAGAACCCCGGAGACGTTTTCAAGGCACGTCTAGAAGACTGTGAATTTGATGAAACATCATTTCCAAGACTAGGCTTACAAACCAAGAAGCCTGAAGCTTCAGAGAGTATCTCTTGGGATACACAGAAATTAAGTCACTTTGATCCGCCAACAAGTAAGTGTGAGGAGGAGGTCCTGAAGATTCTCCATATCCAAAACACTGTCCATCTCTTGCCAGACAAATTTACTGACAACCAGAAGATTGTCAGATCACACATCCCTGCTGTTAACACTCCAGTTAGGATTGACATACCGCAAAATGGATGCAATCTGCTTGCAGCAGAGATGGTTGGACCTCTTAAAAAGAGAGGACGACCCCCAGGATCCAAGGATCAAGACCCTCGAAAGAGTAGGACCCTTGGCAATGGTCAAACAATACAACCACAGGATGCTACTATAAGCCATGCTCCCCCATCTCTCCCAAACTCTCAAAGAGAGCAAAAACCGGGAGAAAATAAAGTTTCGATACATTATGTGCGAACTGAGGAGTATTGGGACAGAAAGAGCACCAGTATGATGACACATTTGCGTGCAATATTGCCATCAACGTCGCATACTGCGACGGTGATATTGAACCACACATTCTGACAGAATGTCAAAGCAGAGTTGATTGGCCAAAGTGGAAAGCAGCAATAGGAGTGGAGTTGGACTCACTCACAAAATGCAAGGTCTTCGGACCAATTGTCCAGACACCAAAAAGTGTAAACCATGTGGGTTATAAATGGGTATTTGTTAGAAAAAGAAATGAATAGAACGAGATCGTTTGCTACAAAGCAAGGCTTCTAGTGCAGGGTTTTACCCAACGTCCATGGGTGGACTTTGACGCCACATACTCCCTGGTCATGGATGTGATCACCTTCCGATTCCTTATTGGCTTAACAGCTCAAAAAGGTTTGGATATGTAGCTTATGGACGTCGTGACTGCATACCCATATGGAAATTTAGACCGGGACATCTTTATGAGATTACCTGACTATTATTCTTTGCCTGCAGCACTAAAAGAGAGACAACGTGACGTTTACTAAGTGAAACTGCAAAGATCATTATATGGTCTGAAACAATCTGGAAGGATGTAGTATAACAGATTGAGCAAATTCCTTGCGAAACAAGGATTTACAAATGACCCAGTCTGTCCTTGCATCTTTATTAGAGCAAAGGCAACATGATTTGTCATTATAGCCGTCTATGTGGACGACTTGAACCTCATCGGATCTCCTAGAGAGATCACTGAGATTTCTAGAAGCTTGACAGAAACTTTCGAGATGAAAGACCTCGAAAAGTCAAAATTTTGTTTAGGTCTTTAAATAGAGCATCTTAATGATGGGATCCTGTTACATCAGTCAACCTATACATCAAACTTACTGAAAAAGTTTCAAATGGATAAGTGCCACCCCCTCATTACCCCTATGGTCGTGAGATCATTGGATGTACACAAAGACCCCTTCCGGCCGCTGGAAGAGGGGGAGGAAGTACTAGGCCCTGAAGTGCCTTATTTAAGTGCTATTGGTGCACTCCTTTACCTGGCTAACTGTACTCTGAGGGCCTACATGAAGCGCTTCAACACCCAGAATTTGAACGTCGAGAGCTGCCCCGAATTGGTCGTAACAACGGCCCTAAAGAAGGGGCTCCGACAAAGGGGCCTAAAGAAGAACCTACACAACGACCCCTCCCCCGAAAGACCTCACCGAGGTCATAGCTCGGGCGGAACAGTTCATGCTGACCGAATAGGCCTTGGCTGCGGAAGAAGGGGGTCTCCCGACGGGGACCAGGTGGAACTACAAGTGTGACGAAAGCGAGCGTCACGAGCCGGAGGATCACAGGCAAGATAAAAAGTCAAGGGGGGCAGCGCATAGGGGAAGCGCCACCCACCAAGCTAAACGTGACTCAGGACACCGTCCTAACACAGGCTCAGAAGGAGGGCCACATCAACAAGCCGCCCCCAAAGATGAAGGGCGGTCGAAGGGACGAGGAAAAATACTGCATGTACCACAAGGACAATGGCCATGACACCGACGACTGCTGGCACCTGAAGAAGGACATCGACCAACTGATCAGCCGAGGACACCTGAAGAATTTTTTCGATGCCTCAAAGGTGACCCCCGGGGAGGGCACATCAAGGAAAATGGACAAGGGGAAGAAGGTGAATGTCATCCAGACCCCCCTGCACGTAATCGAGTGAGGAAACAGGTCAATCAACCGCGGCTCCCCGGGCAAGCTTTGCACGCCCGCCTTTATCTTCCCTGCTTTTCTGTATTTCTTTCCGAATGTATCCTCAGTTTTTATTTTCAAGAATGGAGTGCAAGTTCACACCAATAACTACATGTCTCTCAAGATCTGACTCAACTCTCTACCGTGTCAAACCTCCTGAAGCAGCTGTAAGGCTGGGGGCAACTCCCCCAGTAGGTCGATCACTCAAATCGGTTGTAAGGCAAGGGGGAAACTCCCCCAGCAAGCCTATCACTCGATCGACCATAAGGCTGGGGCAACTCCCCCAGCGAACCGATCACTCGATCGACCATAAGGCTGGGGGCAACTCCCCCAGCAGACCGATCACTCGATCGACCATAAGGCTGGGGGCAACCCCCACCCCCCAGCGGGACGATCACTAAAATCGTTCGTAAGGCTGGGGCAACTCTTCCAGCAGGCCAATCACTCAATCGATCGTAAGGCTGGGGGCAACTCCCCCAGCAGGCCGATCACTCGATCGACCGTAAGGCTGGGGCAACTCCCCTCGTAGACCAATCACTCAGATCGGCCGTAAGGCTGGGGGCAACTCTCCCAGCAGGCCGATCCCACGATCGACCGTAAGGCTGGGGGAAACTCCCCCAGCAGGCCGATCACTCGATCGTAAGGCTGGGGGCAACTCCCCAGCAGGCCGATCACTCAGATCGACCGTAAGGCTGGGGAAACTCCCTAGCGGGCCAATCACTTGATCGATCGTAAGGTTGGGGGGCAACTCCCCGAGCAGGCTGATCATTCGGTTCGACCGTGAGTCTGGAGGTAGCTCTCCCAGCAAGTCGACCGACCCGTCGAACGTCAGGCTGGGGGTAACTACCCCAGTAGATTGACATCACATCGACCCTAAGGCTGGGTGCAACTCCCCCAGCAGATTGACATCACATCGACCATAAGGCTGGGGGCAACTCCCCCAGCAGGCCGATCATTCGGTCGGCCGTAAGTCTGGGGGTAGCTCCTCCAGCAAACCGACCGACCTGTCGACTGTCAGGCTGGGGGCAACTCCCCCAGCAGGTCGGTTGGAAACCGACCATAAGGCTAGGGGCCACTCCCCCAGCAAGTCAGCCCTAAACCAACCATAGGGCAAGGGGCAAACTCCCCCCAGCAAGTCGGTCCCAAACCAAGGGTGGGGGCAATTCCCCCAGCAGAGTGACCGTGGACCACCAGGAAGGGCTGAGAGCGATCCCCTCAACGGATACCTCTCGCAGGTCAAGTCAGCGAACGACCCCGACTTGAGCAGCGAGTGGGGCAGAACCAAACCAGATCAAAGATAATTCTAAAAGTGCAAACACGGTGGTGACGCAGAAGAAATGAATCCATTTCAACAAAATAGTTTCTTCTTGTAGTTTGATAAAAAAAGAGAAGAACAAAAAATCCCGCTTCGCCTATGACGCAGGAGTTCTCGAGGAAGCGTCCCCAGGCACTTCATCTCCTCCCGAACCCGTAGGATGCCCAGGGAAAACTAGAGTACGAGGAAACATTCTCCGGACCCGCTCCTTGAATGCTAGGAACCCTTCTCGGAAGGACCTCGCAATCTTCGGAGCCAAAATGGCCTCATACGCCCGAAATCCCTCCCGGAGGGACTCCGCGATCCTCGGGACCAGGACATCCTCATAACCCCTCTGGACCTCATCAACGAGCCGGGCAGGGTCCACTTGCCACAGGGTGCCTAGCTCGGACCAAAGCTCGGCTCTCTCCTTCCCGTGCACCTACTGGACGAGGGATAAGGCCTCCTTAGCCTCCTTGGCCGACCTCTCGGTGACCACCTGGGAAGACTTAGAGACCACCCAAGCTTCTCTTAGGCTTCCCACCTCTGAGGTGAGCTCGGCAACCCTACGTTGGGACTGGAGGGCCTCCCCACAGGCCTCCTCAGATACTTGTTTGGCCGCCTCGGCCCTCAGGTACTCCTACGCAAGAGCTGCCACGAGCCCATCCACTATCTCCGAGCGCCGACGTGCCTCTACAGCTAGTGAAGATGCCTGAGAGACGAAGGGAATTAAGATCATTCAAAAAAACAGGAATGAGGAAAGAAGAGAACACACCTGCTGGATTTTCCATACCATGTAGTCCACCAGGGTTGAGGAGCGGACCCTCTCGAGGAGGGCACGGTCCCTCGAAAGGGCAGAATCCCGCGCCAGCTGAAGGGCCATCTCGTAGTCCGAGAAGAACGACCCCCCGGGCGGGGCCTCTAGGCCGATCCCGAACACAGACAAGGCATGTCCTACCTCAACCAGGGGTATGCTTGGCTTGATGCACAGGGGGCACCTCCGCCAAGGCATGGTGGCTCGCCCTAGAGACAACCGACGAATCATGCGCTGCTGAGGGAGCCCTCTCCCCTTTCTTCGTCTTCCCCTCGAGCCCTTCAGACCCCGAGTGAGAGCGTCTCTTCCTCTCCCCCAGACTCGCGGTCGGCGCACGGGGGCCTTGCTCGGCGGTCGCATCGACCCTCTCTCCGGGGGAGGGGCCAGCAGGGGCATTGATCACGTCCGAGTGTATACCTGAAAAACGACTTGTAGTTTTACCGCAAGCGTACGGTGTAGCGGCGACATGGTATCGAACTCAGGGAGGAACAAATGACCGTGTCTCTTTCCAATCACCTAGCTATCAAGAAAATCGAGAATAGTTTGGGGTATAACAACCACAATCGTTCAAATATCAAGAGAAATATCAATTTAATAAAATGTCAAGGGATAGAGAATCCCCACTACGGACCTTCTCTCATCCTCATGATTCATAAGTTTCGTTGTAGCTAAGATTGAATATAGGTGAACTAGTCGCAACTTAATGTAGAACCAAGCTCACGCTCTCGCGCTATTGCCGCTCTACAGCAAACCTAGGATAGAGCCCTCTCTCGAGCAAACCCTAGCCTAAGCTGCTAGCGTGAAGAACGACATCATTGTTCAATCGTATCTCGAGCCCACTCTCATGCAAACTCAAGCTACGACCTAGGTTATGATAGTACCTATCCGTACAATCTCTTGCAAACGTATATGGGTATAGAATCACAATTAAAAATCCTAGCTTTGGTCCAATCTCTTGCAAACCAAGCCTAGAAAAATCCAATTGTCAATCTAAATCGAATATCTAGGCCTTCCTAGCAATTGGGATCCAATCTCTTGCAAATCCCAATCGATATGAATTCCTAGCTATCTGTAATTAATCAATCACAACTTAACCCTAATCAATTCTAGCAACAATTCCACAAATTCATCACAATTTAGAAATAGGGTCCGTAGGGTTCATCCCTACGCCCTAGGACGACGGCACTACTCACTAGACATTATGCAAATCTCAGAAAAATCAACAATAATCACGGCACAATTCATTGCAAAAGAGAAATAATGCATAAAAATAGAGTTTTCAATAGGAATAGACAAACCAATGTAGATGCCAATAATTTCCAGCTGAGAATTCACCAAAGAGTAGCCCTCAAATCCCTAAAAGAAAGTCTAAAAATTAATTGTTCAAAAGCTCCATAAACTAGGGCAAAAACTGGGTTTAAATACCCTCTAAAATCATCCAAAAAATCGTGCCAAAAATGCCCCTGCGCAGCCCAGAAATCGCAACCCTAGCAGCAGGCGGAGCGGTTCACTCGACAGAGTGACCTTGTCACTCGGCCGAGTGACAAACCCTGTAAAAATACAGTAACTTCGGATGTCTCAGGGTCTGTCTTTGGGGGATGGCTCGACCGAGTAGACTTATCCATTCGGCCGAGTGGCTTTATCGTTCGGCCGAGTGGGGCTTCGACAGGATCTCTGAAAATTACAGTAACTTCGACCTTTCTCTAGATAATTTCCATGTACCACTCGGGCGAGTGAGATTTCTCATTCGGCCAAGTAGGCTTTCTTCGTTCGGCCGAGTATACGCTGAAATTAACTCTGTGTGCGTATCCGTTCTGGTCGACCGAGTGGGACTTCTTGTTCGGCCGAGTGGCTGTTCTGCTCGGCCTAGTGATGTGCTGAAATGGCTGTTTCTTCTTCTTTTTGCCTCCTCGTCGATCCTATTGATTTCCTTCTTCTTCCGCTCATCCTCCATCGCTGATAAGCCCTCAAATGAGCCGTCGGTAAAACTCCTAAGCGCTTGCAAATACCTTGATCTCAAATTCGCTCCAAATCGCCCCATATTTCCTGAAATACGACAAAAACAAGAAATAGTGGAAAGTATCGCAATATTGTCGAATAATCATGAAAAACGCGATATGGGCGATCAAATGGGCATGCAAACATGCAGAAAAAAGGTATAAAATATGGAGTGATCAAAATCCCCCAAGCTTACCTCTTACTCGTCCTTGAGGAAGATAAGTAAAAGGCGAACTTGACGGGAAAAATAATAAAAAGAAAAAATGGAAGAGATAGAAAAAAAAAGTAAGAAAGCAAAGAGAGAGAGATGCTAGATCATTTTCTCAGGACGCGGGCCTTGCTTACTCATATAGTATACGGCGAATATAAAACACATGCCAAAGATTTTCATTTCGATATCACAATCATATGGATGCATTCAAAATAGAAAACCCGAGAATAGCAAAATAGTATGAAATATGGAATCGTTCTAGAATTAACATCGTCTGAAGCATCTAAAGCGGTATACATAATTATAGACCACACACTTTTCAATTGAATGCTTTCTATTTGGAGTATAAGAGATATCACACAATATGGATCAATAAGAATAGAAAGGTATGGTTTTCATGAAGTGCGTGTTAAGTATCAACTCCTAGATTTCGTAAAACTTTTAGTAATCTCACCGAGTATAGAAAATTACCTAGCTTAGGTTGTCATGCACAGTCAAGTAGTCACTCTCTCACACATCATTGGATCCTCTCCCCCAAGCTTATCTATAAGCGTGGTGACATAAGTAAATCAATAAGTATATTCCCCATTTTTAAAGCTCCAATAAAAATAAAAATAAAAGAGGGAAGAAAGAGAGAAAGAGTATGATATGGGATCATGTATAAGCTTCTTTTCTCTTTTCTTTTTATTTTTTTCTTCTTTTTCTTCTTTTTTTTGAAATATAGAAATATAGCATATATACATCTGAGATCCCAAATCAAAAGATAGAAAGATATTCATATATTTTTTTTTGATTTTGGGGCATTGGAGCATGGAATTTAATACCGGGGGAAATGCCAATGATAGAATTGCTAAGGGGAGATTCACCAATGAATATAAGTGTAGAAATAATGCTCAAGATTTGTGGAGAAAGAAATAAATGTAACACTCGGTTCACTCTATGGGACGTGCACGACAAATTTCAGCAGAGTAATGTAATCTACTCAGTTTAATCTCAGAAAGTAAACTAGTCTAGTTATATCAACCTAACATACATTCATTCAACTGGAAAGTGAGGCGTACAATTTTCATGCAATAAGAAGCGATATAAGAAAGGAAAGCAGTACTCCAGATATAAGCAATCAATGCGTGAAGCTTGGTGTGTTTTCTACGAAGAGTATACATATAAATTATCAGATTCAGCTAATAAAAGAATTTCATCCATATTCATACATGAAAGTGCGGGTTACTATCTCAAATGCATAGCAAGACATAGCATATGATATCTGAAATGAAAACTATGGCATGACAAAGTAATATGCATAATAGAGATAAGCTGGCACCACGTCATCATCATCACAGAAAATTCATCTCAAGCAAAAAGATGAAAGAAATAAGGATAAAAAGGAAATAAAACTAATGTACATATGCAGCACACAAAGAAAGTAAGAAAAACGTGATGTATGGTAAAAGCGAAAAAAGTGAGTGAAAAAGGTGTAAAAACAAAGAAAAGGTGGGAAAATAAAAATAAAAGGTGACAAAAAATAAAAAGTGTGAGAACTCACTCTACCAAGCTAAAGTGCACAGTGTCCTCAATGTGCAAAGTGTGGCACACCGAGAGGCAAAACGTGGGTGGGGTGGGTGAGGATGCATGCATGATGGAAAAAATGAAAAAATGAAAAAAATGAAAGAAAATGATATGAGAATGTAGGTGATGCATGCAGAGATCAAAATAATGTAGATATGAGTGTCCCCAAAAAGTACTCCCTCTCTCCCAAACAGATATATACAGATAGGACCAAAATGTGAACAAAACAGTGTGTGGAGGAGGGGTGCAAAATCACCAGGCTCACAAAAAGTATCCAGCGTATCGACAGCAAAAATGTGGAAGGCATCCAGTGTGTGCCTAAGGGGGTGGGGGTGCACCAGCACCGTCCTGTGGCGGAGGTGGTGGCGGAGGTGGTGGCTGACGGGTGGGTGTAGGTGGTAGGGGCATACGCGCAAGAATCTGATTCAGGCAAGCCTGAATACTAGGAAGTACGGTGACGCGGGTCTGGACTGCACTGACGGTGGTGGAGAGAGCCTTAAAGTCTCCTCTGAGTCCACTAACTGCCCCCTCAAGAGCACGAATGCTCTAAACTAGAGTGTCGAGGGGAGGTGGAGCAGAGGGTCGAACAGGTCGGACAGGTGAAGAGCGGGGCTGTCTCAGACGGCCGCCGTAAAGGATGGGTGCAGCTATGGGGTGGTGCTCCGGTGCTGTGCTCGCTAAGTGTCGCTCAGCCTCTGTGTGAGGCTGAGACGCAGACAAGGTAGACGAGGAAGGAGCAGCAGCAGAAGCTGAGGTGGAAACAGGCGACGAGGCGGGCAGAGAGGTCAGTGACACAGAAGTGGGGACAGACGTCATGACGCTCTCAAGAAAACAGCAGCAGTGGAGACAGACAGGTCAACGGCAGGGGTGGCCGTGAACAAAAGTGAGGACAGGGCTGCCACTGTAGCGGTAAAGGAGGTCTCGTCTCTCTCTAATATGGTAGTGGGACGCTCAGGGCTGGCAGCGGAAATGGAATCGACAGAAATGGGCACAGAGGTGGTGGCAGTGGTGGACGAGGACTCAGTAACAGTGCTCCCGACGCTGACAGAAGTGTGGACAGAAGTGTTGGTAGGTGCAGACAGGTCATGTGTAGGCTGAGGGATCACAGGGTCCTGGGGTGGAATGAGGGGCTCCTGCTGAGCACCCTCGGGCTCTAGTACGTAAGGGGCGGGGATGAGGAGATTCATCGCTGGAATCCAATCTCCGTTCGTGGGTCCTATTTGAGTCCGAGCAGGGCTCGGAAGAATCATGTAATCAGCAGCGAAAGGACCGTGGAGCCACACCCAGTGCTGACGACCATAAGGACGCAGCACCTCATCTGGGCCATAACGTCTATCGGTAGTGAAGTGGGGCCCGGTGGTCGAGGCAAGTCAGCAGGCAGGTTAACTCCGCATAACAGAGCCAAGAGTGTAATCAGACCGCCGCAACAAATAGGCATACTAGCGTCGACAGAAATGATGATGTGGTCGATGTACCAACTGGCGATATCAATCTCTACAGCGGGGACCAGAATGTCAGCTCCATCAAAAACCCTGGGACATGTCATCGCATATAGCATGTAGAGCTCAGGTGTCGACAACGTCCCGGGCTCGTACCTCGCAAGAAAAGTAGTCGCCATAAGGCGTTGTGCAATGCGAAGGCACGGGTGGAGGACGGCAGAGGCCTTGGTCCTACTAGGGTCAAAGGCAAGAGGTGATCCTGTAATCCGGGTCCAGAAAGCGTGGGTGTCGAACGACGGGGGTGGGATGTGCGTGGGAGAGTAAGCGCGGTCTGGGTCAGGGACAGCGGACCACTGAAAGAAAGCTCGAAGCATGTCAAGAGTGACCTGGCACTCCTGATCCATAAGACAAAATGAGCATCCTCTAGGGATCCGCTCAATAGAGCTAAGGACCTCTAGTGTCGGGCGGATATAAGTGTCTGCCGACACCGACAAGAAATCACGCCACCCCACGTTGTTGTACAACGTGAGTAGCCCCTCAAGAACCCCTAGGCGCTCAAAGTCGGCGAGGTGTGAGAACTTAGTGGGTACGATCGAGCGATGGGAGATACACTCGAATCTGGTGCGCTGGGCGTCATCTCGAAACGTAATCCCCATCGCATCGAATGCAGGGACAAGCTATGCAAGTGGTGGAATGGGATCGGGAGGAAGCGGCTGTGTAGGTGGTGGTGGGCTAGGTGGAGGGAAGTCTGCCCTAGCGGAAGAGGATCCAGGATCACCTGACTTCTTCCGCTTCGAAGCGGGCTCCCGCGTGCGTGGCCTAAGGCGAGGCGGCATATGTGCCGCGAGAAGTGCCCACTACCCAAGTAAAAATGCGAAGTGCTAAATGATGGAACGAGTATACCTGAGCACGACGCAAGAGAAAAATCTGATGTGTGCGAAGAACGCCTCCTCCGTGAGGCTCCGAATGTATCCAAAAAGCTCCCCCAAGCTTCCCCAAGCTAACTTGAAACGCAAACAATAAAATCAGCGAATGATAATCAATATACATGGGGGAGGTAGGGGGTAACAGATATATATACGAGTTGATTTGAATTTGGGGCGCAATGGGCATACAAAATAGGATAAACGAGGAGAAAAATCGAATTTTCGGCGAACTTAGGGTGACCGGCGGCGGTGGATGGCGGCACAAGCGGCAAGCGACGGCGGGCTGACGTTGGCGCCGGGCGGCAGCGGGGCGTCGGCCAGCGTGCGGCGGCGCGGGCTAGGGGGGAATGCGATTCGGGTGAAGGAATGCGAGGAGGCAGCGATTTGGGCGAAGATTTGGGAATTTTGGCGCTTCGAAATTCGCGCTGCCCGTTCAACGCATATATAGGATAGTTATGACTCGGCCGAGTAATATGTTCACTCGGCCAAGTGGGACATGAAATTAAATTTTCGAAAATATCTCCCATAAGTTACGGCTCAACCGAGTGGCCTTTCCCACTCTGCTGAGTGGATAAGTTTCATTCGGCCGAGTGGCATAGCCACTCAGCAATTTTTAGAGCGTGCATGGTATCTGATTCACTCGGCAGAGTGACAAGTCACTCGCCCGAGTGAAAAATTATACTGTAAATCGAAAAAATAACAGAGAGTTGGTCAGAACGATCTTTCCTGATCTGTACTCCACTCGGCCGAATGGAGTCTTTGCTTGGCCGAGTGACATATGACACTCGGCCGAGTGGCCTTCTGTTTTTTGCAACGGCTCTCTGTTTTCGCTCCATTCTCTGTTTTTTCTTCCTCCAGTCAGTCCCTGCCTTTCTCCTGAGGCCTGAGCGCGTTCCCGGGCGCTTTCCCTTGCCTTAGTCATCCTCCATATGAATGATCTCTCTTTCTCCATCTCCTGTCATTAAAAACCAAGCCCGTTGTCACGATTTTTATAGACACTAGACTCTAAACACTAAGAAAAATCTAAAATAAAAATAAAAATAGACTAAAAATGATATGAAACCGTCGGGTTGCCTCCTAACAAGTGCTCGTTTAAGGTCATGAGCTCGACCCCTTATGATTTTCGTTTAGCGCGTGATGTTGGGCTCATGCGAGATACGCCCGTCAAATTTACTGGGAAGGACACTTGGATTTGGTTGTAGGCGCTCGTCGGCCCTCCTCGGTGTCCCCTCATCATAGGTAGAGTTGGGAGATAAGTCCCCCAAGCTTGAGCTAGAACCAATCTTCTTCCTCACCGGTGACACCGATATTCTATTCGGTGGAGCTTTCTTCGAATTGTTGGCCGTTGAGAGCTTGCAAAGCTCCCTTATCCTCACGACATCAGCGTCGTCTTTATCATCAGCCATAGAGCTATCTGGAGGGTCCTCCAACTTTTCTTCAATGCTAGAAATTTGGCCTTCTTCAAGGCCATCATCATGGAGAGCGCCGATGGAGTGCGGAATGGCTTCGTCGATTACCTCATCAAGGAGGTCCACATAGTCCAACTCCTCTTGGTAGGGCATATGCTTCATGGATTTGGGTATGTGGAACTCAACCTTGATGTTCCCGACATTCAAGGATAATGTACCTTCTCTCACGTCGACTATAACGCCGGCGGTGGCTAAGAACGGGCGTCCAAGTATAAGTGAAGTGTCGCCCTCCTCCTTAATGTCCATAATGACAAAGTCGCAAGGCAAGCATATCCCTCCCGGAACTTGAAACAGAATGTCCTCCACGATCCCCACCGGCCTAGTAACCCGACCATCCGCTAGTTGTATTCTCATATCGGTTGGCTTCAAGTCGGTCCCCGTATTCAATTTCCGGAACATGCTAAGGGGCATTATGCTCACACTTGCTCCCAAGTCAACTAAGGCCTTTTGCAATGGGACTCCTCCAAGTGTGCATGGGATGCGAAAGCTTCCGGGATCCTTGAACTTTGCGGGCTCCTTTTCCCTCCGGGTGAACCAAGTTCCTCTTTCGGCAAGCATTATTTTCTCCTTCCTCTTCTTTCCCGATATTAAGTCCTTTAAGAACTTTGCATACGACAGGATCTCCACTATAGCATCCAAGAAAGGTATGTTGAGGCTTACTCCCCTCAAATATTCATGGAACTTGGTGAGCCTCTTCTCAATTTGGCTCTCGCCAACCGTTGTGGAAAGGGCACCGGCGGCATGTAGGTGCGCTCCTCATTAGGCTTCTTCATTTCAGAATTTCCTACTTCTTGCGGCTCTTTTGTGCTCTCGTCTTCAATAGCCGGCTCTTTCTCGTTCAAAATCTCTTCCATGGGCTCCTTGGTTTGGACCATGGCTGGAGTGGTATCATTCCCGCCCCTAGTTGTGACCGCCACTACCGCATTTATGTGACCTTTATTGCTCCGTGGATTGGGCTCCGGTTGAGCCGGCAATTGTTGAGTATTTTTGTTTAGCAACGCAAGTTGCTCTCCAAGTTGCGCAACGACGGTATTTAGCGAATCTTGTTGCGCCGTCAACCTAGCATTGATTTTTCTTTGCTCCACCATGAATTCCTCCACCCTAGCTTCATGATCCGGTCGTGGTTGAGCTTGTGGTGGGTTCGGAGCTCTCCAACCTTGGTTATAACCGGGCGGCCTATACGGTCCCGCTTGTTGCCTAGGCAGGTAATTTTGTTGTGGTGGCCCCCTTGGTTGGTATTGAGGTTGTAGAGGTGGAGGCATAGCTTGAGTTTGTTGCGACGGTGGTGGGTTTAGAGCCCCTTCATTGTTTGCATACGAAAATCCCGGATGGTTCCTTGTGGTCGGGTTGGCCCAATAACCGGAGTTCCCCGCAACATATTGCACTTGTTCCAAGGCTCCCTCTCTATGCTCTCCTAAACAAACATGATTTGAGATTGGTCTTGCCAATCACTCATATTGCTCCCCGTCATAGGTGTGGAGGGAGCTCCATGTGGCTCAGTGATGTACTTCTCTAATCTTTCCACTACCTTGTGGAGAGAGTCAAATTTATTCGAAAGCTCTGCTACGGCTTTGGCCTCATATATGCTCGTTGGCTTCAAGGAGGTAGAAGATTGCCCTCGCTCGTCACCCCATTGTTGATTATTAGAGGCCATCTCCTCTAATAGGGCCGTAGCTTCATCCGGTGTTTTGGAAAGAATGGCTCCGTTGGCGATTGCATCTATGATTTGCTTAGTGCCCGGTTGGAGTCCATTATAAAAGCTGTGAACTAGCTCCCATGCCTCTATGCTGTGATGGGGGCATTGATGCTGCAGATCCTTAAAGCACTCCCATGCCTCGTATAGGGTCTCCTGCGGTCCTTGCTTGAAGGACATGAGTGCACTTCTAATCTTCACCGTCTTAGATGGCGGGTAGAATTTATCAACAAAAGCACTAGCCAACTCATCACAAGTAGTGAATATACCTTCTGCCTGCGTCCTCGGCCAATATAGAGCTTTGTCTCTGAGGGTGAAGGGGAAGAGTCTTAAACGGATCACATCGACGGAGGCACCCGGCATTTGAAAGGTGGCGCACTTGGATAAGAATAGCTGGATGTTATAATGTGGATTCTCATGGGAGTTCCCATGGAATGGGTCTTGTTGCATTAAGACCACTAATCCCGTCTTGAGCTCAAAATTCTTATCCGTCGCCAACTCCGGCATAGCGATGGAAGAGGTAGTGGAGGAAGTCTTAGGCCGAAGCCTATCTCTGATGGATATAATTCTCGCCATACGTGCTGCTAGTTCCTTCGGTGTCTCCGGACGGTTCATACAATTGTCCTCTATATTGAGCCTTTTCTCGGCTCTGATCCTCCTCTCAGTACGCTCGATCTCCGGATCAAATATGATATCCTCTGGATCCACCGTCGATCTCGTGTACATGCAAAGAAAAACAGAGTTTCAATGGAATTGTTAGCACGATAGAGGAGTAAAATAAAAAACAAAAACAAAAAGAAATAGCTAAGTAGAGAATATAAAACGATGTCGCCTCCCCGGCAACGGCGCCAAAAACTTGATCGCGTCCGAGTGTATACCCAAAAAACAACTTCTAGTTTTACCGCAAGCGCACGGTGTAGCGGCAAGCAGGTATCGAACTCAGGGAGGAACAAATGACTATGTCTCTTTCCAATCACCTAGCTATCAAGAAAATCGAGAATAGTTTGGGGTATAACAACCACAATCGTTCAAATATCAAGAGAAATATCAATTTAATAAAACGTCTAGGGATAGGGAATCCCCACTACGGACCTTCTCTCATCCTCGTGATTCATAAGTTTCGTTGTAGCTAAGCTTGAATATAGGTGAACTAGTCGCAACTTAATGTAGAACTAAGCTCACGCTCTCGCACTGTTGCCGGTCTATAGCAAACCTAGGATAGAGACCACTCTCGTGTAAACCCTAGCCTAAGCTGCTAGCGTGAAGAACGACATCATTGTTCAATCGTATCTCGAGCCCACTCTCGTGCAAACTTGAGCTACGACCTAGGTTATGATAATTCCTATCCGTCCAATCTTTTGCAAACGGATATGGGTATAGAATCACAATTAAAAATCCTAGCTTTGGTCCAATCTCTTGCAAACCAAGCCTAGGGAAATCTAATTGTCAATCTAAATCGAATACCTAGGCCTTCTTATCAATTGGGATCCAATCTCTTGCAAATCCCAATCGATATGAATTCCTAGCTATCCGTAATTAATCAATCACAACCTAACCCTAATCAATTCTAGCAACAATTCCACAAATTCATCACAATTTAGAAATAGGGTCCGTAGGGTTCATCCCTACGCCCTAGGACGACGGCACTACTCACTAGACATTATGCAAATCTCAGAAAAATCAAAAATAATCATGGCATAATTCAGTGCAAAAGAGAAATAATGCATAAAATAGAGTTTTCAATAGGAATAGACAAACCAATGTAGATGCCAATAATTTCCAGCTGAGAATTCACCAAAGAGTAGCCCTCAAATCCCTAAAAGAAAGTCTAAAAATTAATTGTTCAAAAGCTCCATAAACTAGGGCAAAAATTGGGTTTAAATACCCTCTAAAATCGTCCAAAAAATCGTGCCAAAAATACCCCTGCGCAGCCCAGAAATCTCAACCCTAGCAGCAGGCAGAGCGGATCACTCGGCCGAGTGACCTTGTCACTCGGCCGAGTGACAAACCCTGTAAAAATACAGTAACTTCGGATGTCTCAGGGTCTGTCTTCGGGGGATGGCTCGGCCGAGTAGACTTATCCATTCGGCCGAGTGGCTTTATCGTTCGGCCGAGTGGGGCTTTGACAGGATCTCTGAAAATTACAGTAACTTCGGCCTTTCTCTGGACAATTTCCCTGTACCACTCGGGCGAGTGAGATTTCTCATTTGGCTGAGTAGGCTTTCTTCGTTCGGTCGAGTATACACTGAAATTAACTCTGTGTGCGTATCCGTTCTGGTCGGCCGAGTGGGACTTCTTGTTCGGCCGAGTGGCTGTTCTGCTCGGCCTAGTGATGTGCTGAAATGGATGTTTCTTCTTCTTTTTGCCTCCTCGTCGCTCCTATTGATTTCCTTCTTCTTCCGCTCATCCTCCATCGCTGATAAGCCCTCAAATGAGCTGTGGGTAACACTCCTAAGCGCTTGCAAATACCTTGATCTCAAATTCGCTCCAAATTGCTCCATATTTCCTGAAATACGATAAAAACAAGAAATAGTGGAAGTATCGCAATATTGTCGAATAATCATGAAAAACGCGATATGGGCGATCAAAATGGCATGCAAACATGCAAAAAAAAGGTATAAAATATGGAGTGATCAGGCATCAAGTGGATACGCCACCACGGGAGTAGGTCTCGCCATAACCAGAGGCAGGGGAGAGGGAACGCCCGTCGACCTCAGCGTCCCGATCGATGGGTCTGCTGCACGGGTCTCCTCCTCCATAGTGCGATGTAGCGCATGGCTAGAGGAACTCCCCTAAGCACCCAGAGCCCCCAAGGACTAAGTTGGTGCATGTCATGGCTAAACTCCCGACCCGCCATTTCTGCAAAAGAGAGGAAAATCAGGGTAAGCAAGGGAGTAAAACGAAATCTAAAAGGCTCATTTACCAGGGGACCACAAGATGTACTTGAGGAGGAGCATGTCCAACAGAGACCAGACCGATCTCTCTCCTCTAGGGAAGGTTGCCAAAAGCCTGACCGCGGCCCGATCAGACTCAGAAAGGGATAGCGTCAGCTCGTATGCCCCCAAGCTCCCCCAACCGGTCAAGATTACAGCATCCTCTAGGAAAGTGACGAAGACATAGTCCTTCTTCCAATCACCAACTGACGTGCGTTTATATTTCATATATTTGCGCACGTTTTCTTCCGTGTTTCTCCGTATTTTCCGCCGTCTTTTATTCGTTTTCTCGTGTTTTCTTGTGTTTTCTTGTATTTTCTTGTTTTCTTTCACTTTTCCGTATTTTCCGTGTTTTGCAGGAGTTTGCTGGCATTTGGGATGCAAAACGATGATATCAAGTGTCCCCGAAGCAACGGGAGGAGTCACGCGTGATCCAGGGGGTCAAACGACGAAGATTACATATTTCAGCCCCTCACCCAGTCGGTTGGTCATCTCCAACCGATCGGGTGATGCACGCGTGCACCACCCGGACGCAGCTTGGAGCCCCCGAGAAGTCACCCGGTCGGTTCAGTGACCGGGTCAAAAGATCAAAGTCTCTGGAAATTCGAAGCTGATTTCCAACCGATCGGGTGACCTTCACCCGATCGGTTCACATGTAGATGAATTTCAACAGCCAAGACTCGAAGCTCCAACCGGTCTCCTCACCCAGCCCGCACCAAGATCCAACCGGTCGGCACCAAGATCCAACCGACCGCACCAAGATCCAACCGACCGGTTCATACTGACCGGGTGAAACCCCCGCATCGCGCTGTAATTTTGTGAAGCGGCTCACCCGATCGGTTGACTTGTTAACCGATTGGGTGATGCCGTTTTCTATAAATAGAACCCTAGGTTTCCCGCCTCACAAGTCCCTGTTGGAGTACTCAATGCCATCTATCGAGTCCACTTCCGCCATCCGTCCTCCAGCTATTATGGCCCAAAGCTTCGAGCTTAAGCCATCTTTGGTGACGTGGATCCAGCAGGATCAGTTTTTGGATGCACCCATGGAGAGCCCGATAGAGCATCTAGACTCCTTTTTGGAGAAATGTGACACCTTCCGGATTAACGGTGTCACAACTGAGGCGATCCGACTGAAGCTGTTCCCCTTCTCCTTGCGAGATAAGGCCAAGCTGTGGCTTAGGGGGAAGGACCCCAACACATTCAACACCTGGGAGAAGCTCTCAAATGCGTTTCTGACGAAGTTCTTTCCTCTGGGGAAGACCATGAAGCTGAGGAGTGAGATCTCCTCCTTCTCCCAGGCCAGCCACGAGTCCTTGCATGAGGCTTGGACAAGATACGAGGAGATGCAGAGAAGATGTCCCCACCATGAACTTCCCAAGTGGCAGATTATAAATCTGTTTTATAATGGGCTGAGGGACGATTTAAAGTCTTCCATGGACGTCGCGGCTGGAGGGTCCTTCATGTCAAGAAGCGAAGAAGATGTCGGGCAAATTTTGGAAAATATGGCATCCAACAATGAACGATGGTGTGACGAGAGAGCCACACCAAGGTCTGGGGGCATCCATAGAGTGGAAGACGTCGACAAATTGTCAAGCAAGTTTGACTTGTTGTCAACCTAGATCTCCGCATTGATGGTAGGCGCCGGTGGCGCCGGTTCACAACAGATTGCTGCGGTAGAATCCGAAGTTTTTGGAGAGTTCGACGGTGGTGACATCTCACCACTGTTGGATCAGGCGAGCGCATTGTTTTACAATCCTACGGGGAATGCACCATTTCCACCACGAACCAACTCAAACCCAGCCTACTCTCCCAACAACCGGAATCATCCGAACCTCAGCTACCGGGCACCTTACCAACAGTCGGCTCAGCAACAACAGCAGACTTATCAGCCGGCTAGGCCCCAGCAGCAGTTTCAGCAGCAGCAATATCAGCAACAACCTCCACCACAGTATCAACAATATGCCCCTAGGAATCAGCAGCCCGCCCAGCAGCAATACGGCCAACAAAGGGCCATTTCTCCGGTTGAGTCCCTCTTGACTCAGTACATAGCCAACCAGGAGAAAATTAATCTGAAGCTGGAGATGGGACAAAGAGTGCTCACTGATCAGGTGACCCAGCTGGGGTTGCAAGTGGCGAACCTTCAGAGACCGCAGAATTTATTACCGCCACATCCTGAGGTGAATCCTAGGGGGTAAATCGGACCTTGGCGCTCACACATGAGCATGAGAACATGTCCACCATCGTCTTGAGGAGCGGGACACAAATTCCTACTAGAGCACCGCCCAAAGAACCGGAAGCACCACTGGCCGTTGAGCGGCCAATTGAGAAGGTTAATGATGACGGTGCCTCGTCGCCAAAATTTGTGGCTCCGGAGGGAACCCCCGAAGAAGAGAAGAAGAAAGAAGAAGGGAATTTGAAGGTATTCAAGCCCGTTGTGCCTTTCCCACAACGGCTTGCCAGGGTAAAAATCGATGAGAAGTATGGCAAATTATTTGCCATGATGAAAGATATAAGTTTACAAATCCCCTTCCTCGAGGCCATAGAGACGATCCCCTCCTATGCTAAATTCTTGAAAGACTTGGTGACACGGGGATCTAGAAAAGAAAAGGTTGTGTTAACGGCGGAGTGCAGCGCTCTCATTCAGCGTGCAAATCCGCCCAAGCTCAAGGATCCAGGAAGTTTCTCCATCCCTTGCTCTATCGGGGAAGTGCAAATCCATAGGGCGCTCGTCGATCTTGGTGCGAGCGTCAGTTTAATGCCCCTATCGTTGTACAAGAGAATAAGGATGGGAGACTTAGAGCCCACCAGCATGACATTACAACTTGCTGACCGTTCGGCCAAGTATCCGGTGGGAGTAGTGGACGACCTCCCAGTCGATGTGAAAGGGGTGCGTGTACCAGTCGATTTTGTGGTGATGGACATGCCGGAAGACAAGCATACCCCAATTATTCTTGGACGACCCTTTATGAAAACCGCCAGAGTGTTGATAGACATAAAGAACGGGAAGCTTTCCCTGAATGTGGGCCAAGAAAGTGTCGAATTTGACTTGGGCTTGTCGATGAAACACCCAAACCCCCCGGACGATCCTAGTATCAATGTGTTGGAGAACGAAGAAGAAAGAGCTGTTGAAACGAGTGCTTGGGAAGTGCTCTCGAGGAATCCCCCCGATAGCTTGGGGGACCTTGGAGAGCAAGTTGGCTCCCCAAAGAATGAAGTTGCTAGTGAGGCGGTCGCGCGACAGGTGATCCCTCCCGGATTTCCTAAGTCTCCTTCACGAGGAGAAAAGGAAAAGAACCCATGGACCTCACCGGTGATGAGGTCCGGATCCTGAAAAAGATGGCGGTGGACGCCAATTTGAGGGAGAAGCCCCCGGATCCTGTCAACAAAGGGAGGGTAGTCGAGCAAATCTTTTTACAGCCGCCGACTACACCGATAGCCACAACCTCTGGAGCTGAAGAGATGCCGGATTTTGGGCATCACCCGTACCGCCCACCATGAAAATCATCAACGGGCGTCGAGCTAACGATGTTAAACAAAAGCGCTTGATGGGAGGCAACCCATGTTCTAAACTTTTGCTTCGCTTTTTAGGACTTTTTTCTACTTTATTTTATCTATTTTTCTAAAATAAATCCAGCCGGAAGAACTCCTGTCGTGAAACTTAGGCGATTTTTGGGGTTTTGCAGAAAACAAGGCCTTAACCGATCGGGTGAGATATCACCCGATCGGTTGGGATGTATCAGCTTACGACCGTATCTGTCACCAAATGAACCGACCGGGTGGAAAATGATGAGACCGGGTGAGCTGACCGGGAGACCTGGGGGAAACTCTCGGAAAACTTTCAGAATTCATCAACCGACCGGGTGGCAAGATGAGAGACAGGTTGATGGACCGGGTGGAAAACTCTGAATTCTCGGGAAAATCTGTGGAGCGGCGAACCGATCGGTTGAGTTCTCAACCGATCGGGTCGCCTGTAGCGCTTCTTCAGCATCGAATTTTCGACCTAAGGTCAACCGATCGGGTGATAACTCACCTGACCGGGTCGACTTAAATTTCTATAAATATCCTTCGCCGCCCGTTCGTTCCGCCCTTACCATTTTCGAATCCCCAACCGACGTTTTGCCTCCTCCTCTTGCGCCAGACCTCGATCTTCCCTAAAATCAACCCCAATCGACCTCCCCCCATCTCCCTATCCATCCCACCATCGATTTCTCTCCATTCTCCTCGATTCAACCCGCACACATAACCCTAACTTTCACCCATTCTCCTTGATTTCGAAACTTGCTGAAGAAATCACCGCGGCTCCACAACGTGCTCCTATCGAGTAGCATCAGGGCGTCTACGGGCAACGATCTTCATCTCATTTGGGTAAACTCGCTCCTTAGCTCAATTTTAATTTTACCCCAAATATTCCATTTGCTCGTTGGTCGTGTTTCGTGTTTGTGTTGATTCATTGTGTTTTGCATACTCACGCACACACACGACTCCCGCACAATGCCTCCCCACCGTGCTAAGCCCTCCGACGCCAGCTCTTCCAACCCTAGGCCCACCCGTCGTACTCGTCGCACCGCACCACCCACCACCTCCAATCCATCTACCACCCCACGCACCGCTCCCCCGCCTTACGTTGACGATCCCGAATACGGGATGCAATTCCAAGACGACGACGTGGCCGACCGATTTACGGCCATGATCCTCCTAGCTGGACAGGGCGGTCGGGTAACCCAGGAGTCTATCGACCGAGACCTCCCATTCCTTCAAAGCTTCATCCGCCACATCCGTGAAGACCCACCCGATGCCTCCGAGCTCAGCATCCCACCTCCCACGACTCCTGGTCCCCAGCACAGGCCCTCATCACCACCCCCAGAGGGTGGTGCCCCCGCTTGATTTTTCCATCCCACTTTTGCCCCCCCTATGTTCGTGCACATCTGTCTTTGCGAGGCCCTGCTTTGTCTCTGCCTGGGGGAGGACCCATTCACGAGTCGCATCACTTCCTTTTTATTTTTCTTAATTTCACTTTGTTTGTTATTGACTCCCCCCTGCATATTTTTGCATTTCACGATCACATTTTATTTGCTAGCACTGGCATGTCTAGCTTGGGGGAAGTCCATTTTAGGTGTGTTGTCATGTTTTGTTTTTTCTTATTTTTGTGTGTGTGCTTGTTTTTACTTTTTGTCGTGTCATGTCGTGTATTTTGTTCGTGTCGTGTCGTGTCGTGTGGTTTGATCTTTATTTTTCTTTATTTTCAGTTTCATCTCTGTGTTTTCCTCGTTTTTCATTTCTTTTTGTGTCGGTGCGTATCCCCCCATCTTCATTGCCCTCCCGTACTCACTCTTATTGCATTGAGGGCAATGCAAGCTTCAGCTTGGGGGAGTCGCACTGTGTGCGCCATTTGAGTCTTTCTTCTTCGTTTTTGTGCCGTTTTCATCGTGTTTTAATTTTTTTCTTTTCTTCTTTTTATCTCTTTCTCCTAGAGATGAACCCTATGATGAATTGCCACAAAATCACACACACCTAGCATAGCTTCGATAATCACATTCACTAACACTAGGATTTTGAGTTCTCTTGCATTTCACGCATCGTGGTCCCTCTTAGCTTTTTGTGAGTCGTGTGTCGTGCCTAGCTGTGTGGTGTGCTTCTACATTGCGATTTTACTTTATATACCTGTCCAGGAATGACCCCTAGATTATCATGCTTCGATTTGAATATGCGGTATTTATTTCCCCTGTCTGCTTCTGCATGCTAGATATATATCAAGTACTTCATTTCGCATGTGTCGGGATTCCCCAATGAAGGACTAGGATAACCCATTTAGCCCATGCTCTATTTAGCGAGAATAGTTTCCTTTGCCCAAGTGTTTAGATTCCGACTTCTTTTTTGTTTAACTTGGTGCAAATCCACTCGTCGTGTACCGTTCTCCCACTTGGGAGAGTACACATGTATATACCCCAATATCCAAAAATTCAAAAAAAAATACGGAAAAGGAGAAAAGAAAAGAAAAACCCAAAAAGAAAGAAATGAATGAATAAAAATAAAAAAAATTGTGTAGCCAAAATCCAAAAAAAATACAAATACCCAAAACCCAAAAAAATATTCCCGTGTGAATATTGCCGTGAATAAAGGGAAAGCGAGAATTTGCACCGAGTGATCTACTCCACATCATCTCAACCCCCATCGTTTTCGAAAACACTTGGCTTAGGAACTTTTTAGCTAGTATCTTGGCTGTAGTGGTTGTTGGATATTGGACTCCCCCCGGATTTGGTTTTGGATGATGAACAAACATAAATATATCGTGAACTAACACTTTGTGAGCGCAGTTATGGAGATCGTCGCAAAATTCATATGAATATCAATTACGACGTCTCAAGACTTCTCAAAGCACGTGATCGTATGCCTAAAGCTTCGTTGAAGCTTATGGACCTTTTTAGAAGTCATGAAGATTCGATTGAAGCTATTGAAGACGGTATCGTCAAGTTTTATTTATAGTCTTTAAGCTTCTTTCGTAGAATGTTAAGCCTTGAGTAGGTCTTACGGTTTAAATCTTCATAACGCTCATATCTTAGCTCTAGGATCTTAGTTGAAGTCCATACAATTCTTCCCGAAGATTCGCGCTTCGATTCGGACTTCTTGTGCATGTTAGTTGGTTCAAGAAGAAGAACTGACCGACTAGATGGTGATCTATTCGGTCGGCAAAGCTTCTTGGACCGACTAGTTTTTGTCAGTCAATTCTAAGCTCTTTACTGTTTACAGTTAGTCGGTCTAAGTTGACTCACCGACCGACTAGTTTGTGAACTAGTCGGTCAGTGATGCTTCTGTGACCGACTAGTTGAGCTTTCCCTGTACATGCACATTTGAGCCTGAGCTACTGTTTATCATTAGTCGGTCTGTGTTCATTGATCGACCGACTAGTTGATGAACTAGTCGGTCAACTTTCCTTCTTGGACCGACTAGTTTAGCTTTACTGTACATGCCAATTTTTCACCTAACTTACTGTTTATCGTTAGTCGGTCTATGCTCATTTGGCGACCGACTAGTTGGTGAATTAGTCGGTCAACATTTGTTCTTGGACCGACTAAGTCTATTTATGCTCAGACTTCAGTTTTATCTGTTAGTCGGTCTCAGTTGAGTAACCGACCGACTAGTTGTGAAACTAGTCGGTCACCTACTCTTCTTGGACCGACTAGTTCCTTATGTCTGTGCTTTGATCTTTTCTCTGTTCACTCATTAGTCGGTATACGTTCATTGACCGACCGACTAGTTGATGAACTAGTCGGTCGGTGGTTGTTCTTTGACCGACTAGTTGGGTTCAGAAAAGAGCCGTTGGAGCTTTAATTGAAATGTTTTTCTTTCTCTCTCTCCTCTAACCTATATATACTTGTTGGGCTGCATTCATTGCAGTCAAGGCTGATATTATTGCAAGTTTAGAGATCAAGAGAAATCATTCCAAGCTCATTCAAAGCTCTTTCATTCCATTCAATAATCTCTCCTCACTCTTACTTCCAAAGAGAGATTCATTGAGTGTGAAGCCTTCCAAGCCAAGTGCTTGATTCTAGGTCACCAACATTTCCATAGCTCTCCATCGTTGATCTACATCTTGGAGCTAGGGTTTGGTGCCACTTCTTCTTCCTCAAAATCATCATTGCCCTAATTCGTAAGCATTACTCAAGGCATAGGTATTTTGTCGGTAAGAAGTTTCTTATTTCATTTCAATTTCATATTGTAAGTTTCACTCTCGGTTGTGAGAGTGTGGTTGTGATCCCGGGTTGTGGGAGTCACAAATTACTTTATGTATGATTTGACTTGTGGAGGTTTTTCACAAGTATTTCATAGTGGAAATCTTGAGTTAGGGTTTCTAACTCAAGTATCCGGAGGGGATCCAGGTGGTTGGGACGTAGGATCACCGGGAACAAGTCGGGGAGACTTGGGTGGATCCGAACCCAGTAATATCTTGTTTTAGCATTGTTAATTTTGTTGTTGTCTTCAATTTAAGCTTCCGCAAATTTATTTGGTAGTTGTTTGCACGATAATTAGGAATTATACTCCTTGGTATTTTTAAAGTACTATTCACCCCCCCCCCCCCCCCCCTCTAGTACTTGTGCAGTAGCTTGTAGGGCATTACATTTTGTATCAAAGCCAGATACTTAGCTATGTCTGCCAACGACAACAAGACCGTGCGTCCACCTTCCGACTATGGCACCTTCAGGAACCGTGAAGGAGCATCTTCGGTGATGGAAGGACATTCCTCAACGAGGCCTCCATTCTTCAACGGTACCAACTACGGGTACTGGAAATGCAGGATGGAAACCTTCCTCCGGAGTGCATCTCTATGGAGGAGCACGATGAAGGAATACATCGAGCCCGCCGAAGAAGACTTTGAGAAATGGACAACCGCGGAGGTCGCCGCGGAGGTAAGCAATGCCAAGGCAATGAACGCCTTGCAATGCGCATTGGAGCCCGAGGACTTCAATAAGATATGCACATGTAAGAGTGCATATCAAATTTGTAACTCCCTCCTCATACTACATGAAGGGACGAGTAGGGTAAGAGACTCTAAACTCGTTGTTGTTAACAAAGATTACGAAATGTTTCATATGCAACAGGGTGAGAAGATGAAGGAGTATTACGCTCGCTTCGTCGACATCATAAACGAGTTGGAGGCTCTCGGCAAAACCTACACCCAAAAGGAGAAGTGTTCGAAGCTTATCGAAGGACTTCCTTCTTCTTGGGAAAAGCGTACCTTCGCCATCGAGGAAGGTAATGATATGAATAAGTACACCGTAGTTCAACTAATGGGTACTTTAATGTCATACGAGGTACGCAAGGATAGCAAGTTAAAATTGCAGGAAAAGATGAAGTCCTACCTAAAGCAAGACGAGCCAAAGAAGAAGGCTATTGCTTTCAAGGCCGCTCCATCCACATCCACATCAACCGATGATGAAGACTCGGAAAACGAGTTGGACTTGGAGTCCATGACACTCATGGCCAAGAAGTTCAACCGTTTCTTCCGAAAAGGTAACTATAAGAACAAAGCTAAATTTGGTTCTTCTAACGCCTCCTCCTCTCCTTTGTGTTTCAAGTGCAATAAGCCAGGACACATGAAAGCGGAGTGTCCTCTAAATAAGCAAAAGGAGAAGTGGAAGGCGCCGAAATTCGATAAGTCCAAGAAGTACAAGAAAGGGAACAAAAAGGGACTTGTCGGAGCAACATTCACCGACTCCGAGGATTCCTCAAGCGGAGAGTCGGACGATGAGCAAGTGGAGCAAGCACACATGTGCTTCATGGCAAGAGAGGAGAATGATCAAGGATCTTCCTCTTCCGATGATAGTGACGACGAAGGCGATGAGGTAACTATGGATGACCTTAGGAATGCTAATTCTCAATTATGGTCTAAGTATACTAAATTAGTAAATAGGTATACTAAAGTAAAAGATGACCTAGCTAGCATTCAAACCTCGCCTAAAACTATCATCACCAACAACGACACCGTTGTTGAAGAGTTAAGAAATGAGATTGTTAATCTCAAATCTAAACTTGAACATGTTAGCATTGAAGATCCGGAGGAACAAAAGATAGCGGATTTGACTTCTCAAAACTCGACTTTGAGTATTGAGAATGAGAATCTTAAATCTCGTGTTTATGTGCTCACATCGCAAGTATCCAACTTGGATACTTCTATGCGTTCTCTCACCGAGAAATATGAGAACACATTAGGCCGAATTAATAAATTCAATAAGGGTAAGGACCATTTGGATAAAATCCTAAGTGACTTACTTCCGGCCAATCACCACATTGGCTTGGGGTATACGATGGGAAGTTCATCCAAATCGGCCACTACTTTTGTTAGGCCAACTTCCGGTGACTCAACGAGTGGTAGCAAACACTCTATTGGTAGTTCTTCTACCAATGGTGCTTCCACCTCGTCCACACCCTCTTTCGGAAAGATACCCACTTTGGGTGGACCTCCAAAGAAGGGGCATGCTTATATGTACACCAATACTATGCCACGTAGGAACACACGTCCTACTCCACCGGCTCACACGTATGATGATTTCTATGCTACACGTTCACGGGCACGTGCACACCATGTGAGACACCCTCACGCACGTGTTCCCTCACATGCATATGTTCACCCACAACATCATATGAATAATTATCCACATGCACCATTCCATCATGTTCCTTATGCCTATCCACAACATGCATCACGTAGGAATCAACGTCGCATGCATGCACCCAATAGGATGAGGGCTCCCAAGATTTTCACTATTTGGAGCCCAAAGGACACAAGCATGGATGAAAAACAAGTTTACATGAATGCTTATTTTTCGGATGGTGTGCATAGTAGAAATTATGTGGGGAAGTCTAAGTCCAATTGGACTTGGCTTCCAAAGGTCTAATCTTTTGGACCCAATGACCTTGGGTACCATGATATGAAATTTTCTATCTTTAGGTACTCAAGGAAAAGAAAAAGAAAAGGAGCAACAAATTTAAATTTAGCTCCAAGGGGAATTGGATACTCGATAGCGGGTGTTCAAAACACATGACGGGTGACGCTCAATTGCTCTCCGGAGTGGTTCCCATTGCAAATGGAAACCGCGTCGTATTTGGAGGCAACGAGAGCGGAACCATCATAGGTGTTGGTAAAGTGGGTAATCCTTCTAAACCCATTATATGTGATGTTTACCTTGTTAAAGGATTAAACCACAATCTTATTTCAATAAGTCAACTTTGTGACAAAGGTTACAAAGTTAACTTTGCGAAAGGAATGTGCCATATTTTAAGAAAAGATAATAATGAATTATTGTTTTCTGGCACACGCCATAAGGATATATATATCCTAGATCTTCCAAGATCACATGAACAATGTCTTATTGCCAACACAAGTGAACAACACTTATGGCATCGACGTTTTGGTCATGTGAACTTTGGAACACTTTTTAAGCTTTCCAAGTTAAATTCTATTAGAGGCTTCCCTAAGCATGTCTTTCAAAAGAAAAGCTTTTGTGACTCGTGTCAACGAGGTAAGCTTCCAAAATCTTCATTTAAACCTAAGAAAAGCATTTCCTCTAAGCGGCCTCTAGAGCTATTACATCTAGATTTATTTGGGCCAACTAGAGTTGCTTCATTAGGTAATGCTAGATATGGACTTGTCATCGTTGATGACTTTTCTAGGTTTACTTGGGTATTTTCATTGTGTAATAAAAATGAAGCTTTTGAAAACTTCACAATTTTTGTTAAGAAAGTACAAAATCTCTTAGGAACCACCATTGTCACTATTCGTAGTGATCATGGAGGTGAATTTGAGAATGAGTCTTTTGAGACATTTTGTGATGAAGTTGGTATTACACACACCTTCTCTTTCCCTCGTGCACCTCCTAAAAATGGTGTAGTTGAGAGAAAGAATAGGACGCTAGTGGAGTGTGCTCGCACTATGCTTGATGATAGCCAACTTGGCCATCAATTTTGGGCGGAAGCGGTACACACCGCTTGCTATGTGTTTAATAGAATACTTTTGAGGCCCAGCACTAAACAAACTTGTTATGAATTGTTGTTTGGTAGGTTGCCTCAAGTTAAACATTTTCGTGTTTTTGGTTCGAAATGTTTTATTAAGAACACGTATGGTAGTTTGGATAAATTCGATCCAAGATCCGATGAGGGGATTTTTTGTTGGATATTCTTTGCGTAGCAAAGTCTACCGGATATTCAACAAATGAACCTCAACGATCGAGGAATCGCTTCATGTGCCATTTAATGAAGGATTTGTTCCAACTAGAATTACTAATGATGATGACTCTATGGATGTCTTATGTGATTCAATTGGTAATTCTAACTCTAATGATTCTATTGATTCTATTGAGACTAACCCGTCTAATGAAGTTGTTGAGAATGTTCCTAGTGATCAAGGTATTCCCAAACGGCTTCATACCGTTCGTGACCATCCTCATGAGAAAGTCATTGGCAATATCCATGATAGTGTCAAGACGAGATCACAAGTGAACTACTTCGCTCATTGTGCCTTTGCCTCCTCGATAGAGCCAAAGAATGGTAATGAAGCATACGAAGATAGCGCTTGGATCTTAGCCATAGAGGAGGAACTAATTCAATTCGAGAGGAATGAAGTTTGGGAGCTTGTTCCATTGCCATCGAAGAACCACACCGTCATAGGGACAAAGTGGATCTTCAAGAACAAAACCGACGAGAACCAAGTCGTCGTCCGGAACAAAGCTCGGTTAGTTGTTCAAGGCTACCGTCAAGAGGAAGGTATTGATTTCGAAGAATCCTTCGCTCCGGTAGCTAGATTAGAATCAATTAGATTATTATTGTCTTTTGCATGCCATAAGGATTTTAAATTATTTCAAATGGATGTTAAAAGTGCATTTTTAAATGGAGATGTTGTTGAGAAAGTTTACGTTTCTCAACCTCCGGGTTTTATTAATGAAAAATTTCCAAATCATGTTTTTAAACTAAAGAAAGCGCTTTACGGTTTGAGACAAGCTCCTCGAGCTTGGTATGATCGCCTAAAGAATTTTCTTTTGGATTTGAATTTTAAAATGGGAGAAGCCGATTCTACACTTTTTGTTAAGCATTCGAATAATGATATAATTTTAGTTCAAATATATGTTGATGATATCATTTTCGGTGCTACTAACTTTGCTCTTTGCGAAGAGTTTTCTAATGTTATGAAGGAACAATTTGAGATGAGCCACATGGGTGAGCTCAAATATTTCTTAGGTCTCCAAATTCGCCAAATGGACGATGCAATCTTCATCCACCAAACGAAGTATACGGTGGAGTTGCTTAAGCGATTTGGAATGGAGAGTGCCTCCGGGAAAAAGACTCCAATGAGCACGACTACGCATCTTGATAAGGATACGGGCGGTAAGGATATAGACATTCGTCTATATCGAGGTATGATAGGTAGTTTACTTTATCTTACCGCAAGTAGGCCCGATATTATGTTTGTCGTATGTGTATGTGCTCGTTATCAGTCTCAACCTAAGGAGTCTCACTTAGTAGCGGTAAAACGTATTTTTCGCTATCTAAGTTACACTTTAGATTTTGGATTACTTTATCCGAAATCTAGCACGTATGAGTTAATCTCATATAGTGATGCCGATTATGCGGGATGCAAATCCGACAGGAAAAGTACTAGTGGCACTTGCCCTTTTATAGGAAATTCTCTTGTCTCTTGGTTTTCCAAGAAGCAAAATTCTGTATCACTTTCAACCACCGAGGTGGAATACATTGCCGCCGGTGCCACGTGTGCTCAAGTTCTTTGGATGAGACACACACTTAAAGACTTTGGTATAAACTGTGATACTTGCCCTATCATGGTGGACAACCAAAGTGCAATATGTCTGTCCAAGAACCCGGTACACCATTCCCGTTCGAAACACATAGATGTCCGACACCATTTCTTAGATGATCATGTTGCTAAAAAGGACATCATATTAGTGTACGTTGAAACCTAGAAGCAAATCGCCGATATTTTCACGAAACCCCTAAAGGAGGACTCCTTTGTTCGGTTACGTCGAGAATTGGGGATTATGGGTGAATCCGAAATATAGGATTCATTTTTATTCAATATTCTTGCATGCTATACTATTCGTTATATTTGCTCATGCTTGAAGTATTGAAATTTTCTGGATTTTTGTTGAATTTTCGGAATTTTCGCTCGATTTGTGCGTAATTTTCAAATTTCAGATTTTCGATGTTTAATGGGGTAGTCTAATGATTAGTGAGAGTATTTTGATGTTTCATCCAAGTGTGATTAGGAGAGAAATCAAATTTCATAGATTATCAATTTTTGGACCTCTTTAGTCGGTTCATGTTCAATGACCGACCGACTAGATTGAGATCTAGTCGGTCAGTAAATGAACTACGACCGACTAATTCATGTCTGTACACTTGGGTTCAGCCTCTGTTTACAACTAGTCGGTTCAAGCTCATTGACCGACTGACTAGATCATGATCTAGTCGGTCAGTGCTTGAACTGTGACCGACTAGTTGTGCCAGGGACTGTTTGGTCTTTTGCGCTCCCGACTGACTTAAGCTCCATCTTTCCGACTAATTCCGCATTTAGTCGGTCTCTCTCTCTCTCCAAATCGAAAATACCCCCCGACCCTTCGTCTTCCTCCCTCTCCCGTCGCCGTTTTCCGACCTCATTTCCGTCGTCGACCGTCGACCATCAACCTAGGCTAACCCCCCCCCCCCCTCTCCTTCTCCTGTCTAGGGCTAGTTTCATGTTCCTTGGGTTAGGGTTAGATCGTTTCAGTTAGGGTTTCTATTGATTTCGGTTGCTAGGGTTCCGGCTATCTAGGGTTTTTCCAATCTCTTGCGTCGTGTCGTGCTGCGAATATGGCTCGTACACGTATCCTGATCACTCCCTCTAGCCCCTCGCCGATGACCGTAGAACCTACCCCTACGGATCCCGTTCAACCTTCGAGAACCCCTCCGAAACGCCGTGCTAAGACCACCCAACCCTCGTCGTCTTTGCCTCCTCTCAAGAAGAAGAGGACGACGACCGCCAAGCCTAGATCCCAACCCAAGCCTAAGCCCAAGCGCAAGCAACTTGCATCTCCCTCTTCTTTCCATACTCCTACCGATTCCGATTCCGAGTATAGAGCCGAGACTGAGACTCATAGGGAACCCACTCCTCCTACTCATCCTGAGTCTAGCTCCCGACCACGTACGTCTACCCGTAAGCGTAAGGGAAAGGCTCCGATGCCGGTAGGCGGTGTCGATATCTCATTGTGTCGCAATGACCCTTTGTGTCTCGCGGCTTACAACCGTATCGAACATTGCCCGCTGCTTCTGGAGCATTTCGTCATGTTTAGTGACTTCATAGGGCTAGCTGATCTTCTTTCGTCCTCGGGTCTTCTCGATTACCTTCGATATGACCCGAAGGCGAATCCTCACCCCTACCCTCGTTTAGTAAAACTATTCTATGCCAATAGGATTCGGGGTCAGTACGATGCGACCCACTCTGTTGAGACGACTGTTTTGGGGACTCCTATAGTCCTCACAGCAGAAATCTTAGGAGAGATTTTGGGTATCTCCTCGTCTGGCCTCCTCCCCTCAGACATTTCTGTTGATGATATCACCTCCCTCGATCAAGTCGTCCTATCTCAGATTTTCCATCAGATTCCTCCCGCCATGATTGGCGTGCCCTCCAAATCCTTCAAGCCAAATGCATGGGTCCTGAATTTGATTCTGAAGTCGTGCTTGCTTCCCAAGTACGGATCCTCATCTCTACCGTCCCAGCCTTTTCTGAAGCTGATTTATGCTATTTTCCTGGGGAGCTCGATTAACTGGGCTCGCATTATACTCGATAAGATTGACTCTTTCGAGTGTATTCGCAAGACCACGAAATCGGCTCACATCCCCTTCCCGTGCTTGTTGACCCTTGTTTTTCGTCACTTCTGTGTCACACTTTCTCGTGACGATGAGCGTCCACTTGGTCCTCCCCTGAACGCGACGGCCGTCAAGAAGTCTCTTGCGGCGCTACGTCACGTTCAGAGGATGACACCTTCAGCGTCTGCCTCTGCTTCTGCCTCAGCTGCTTCCTCTACCACTCTTGATGATGTCGTTCGGTTACTTCGTCGTCACGAGTCTCGTTTGGCTCGTACCGAGGAGGTAGTTTGCAGTATGGCTAGTTTGATAGGTGTTCAGCTTCCTCCTCCTGTTTCTGAGGATGAGGAGATGGATGAGGAGGACATTAAGGAGCTTTGACGTGCTTCTACTCGTGCCCCTGAGGGCACTTCTGGTGATGCTGTTGCTGCTTCGTCTGCTGGTGCCCCCGAGAGCACACTTGTTACCACCGCCCCTGCGGTGGATACTCCGACTGGTGCTCCCGAGGCCACTACCGTCGCTGCTCCTGAGTTTGTCTCTTCTGACGTGCCTGATACTTCTACCGTCGCTCCAGTTGACCTTCCTGCTGATCCAGTCACCACCACTTCTCCTGCAGAGCCTGCTGCTGCTGCAGATCCTGCCGGTTCCTCTTGAACTACTTTGAGGACTCTCCGATGCTCCTTGGATGATACATCTAGTGTGAGAGAGTTTGGTTAGGATAGAGTGGGGTTTTGGATCTTTTTGATGATGTATTTTGATGTATTTTGATACTTTTGATGATGTATCTTCATGTATTTTGGTGATGTTGTATGTTTTTCTTTCGACACTGCGATATCTGTGATATGATGATGTATTTTGTGCCCCGATCAGTGGATCGATATTTTGTATGTCAGTGATGTTCTTTTTTGATGTACTCTGGTTCATATTTTATATATATCAACATTGACATTTCATTCTATTGTGCACAATTTATAATTTCTTTTATGTCTCTGATGTTTGATTTCGTCGCTCGACGATATTAACATGGTTTAATAGAAATTTCTTCTATGGAAACATAGAATTGTTTTCCATGCACTAATTTAACCAAGAATGTTGATATTGGAGAGTATATTCCATAACTCAATCCGTAAAAATGATTTGAGTTTTGATGAGTTCGTTTTACGATTTTCGACTATGGTTTCATTGACACGCCTTGATTCTATTCGTATTTTTCTTTGGTGTCACTTGAACCGTCGTCGTATTCTACGACTCCCGTGCTTTTATTTGAAGCCATTGTTGTTGTCGTTGATCTCCTCTCGATCTTTTTGCTAATGCCAAAGGGGGAGAGATATAATAATAACGATGTGCTAAATGATAATTTAAAGCATTATTCCAAGAATCTAATTTGATATGTTAGATTCAGGGGGAGTTAAGATATACAAATGGATTTTCAAATCCGATATTTCAATAACCTACATTTGGTATTCGATATTTCAATAATCTATTTCATTTTATATACTTCACTCGTCTGCTTGATGCGTATTATTATTGTTTAAATTGGAATTAACGTGTCATCAATGCAGGGGGAGTAGGTAAATTTCATTTGAATTGTTATTTTTGATTATTATTTATGTTGGTTTGTCATCACCAAAAAGGGGGAGAATGTTGGATATTGGACTCCCCGGATTTGGTTTTGGATGATAAACAAACATAAATATATTGTGAACTAACACTTTGTGAGCGCAGTTATGGAGATCGTCGCAAAATTCATATGAATATCAATTACGACGTCTCAAGACTTCTCAAAGCACGTGATCGTATGCCTAAAGCTTCGTTGAAGCTTATGGACCTTTTTAGAAGTCATGAAGATTCGATTGAAGCTATTGAAGACGGTATCGTCAAGTTTTATTTATAGTCTTTAAGCTTCTTTCGTAGAATGTTAAGCCTTGAGTAGGTCTTACGGTTTAAATCTTCATAACGCTCATATCTTAGCTCTAGGATCTTAGTTGAAGTCCATACAATTCTTCCCGAAGATTCGCGCTTCGATTCGGACTTCTTGTGCATGTTAGTTGGTTCAAGAAGAAGAACTGACCGACTAGATGGTGATCTATTCGGTCGGCAAAGCTTCTTGGACCGACTAGTTTTTGTCAGTCAATTCTAAGCTCTTTACTGTTTACAGTTAGTCGGTCTAAGTTGACTCACCGACCGACTAGTTTGTGAACTAGTCGGTCTGTGATGCTTCTGTGACCGACTAGTTGAGCTTTCCCTGTACATGCACATTTGAGCCTGAGCTACTGTTTATCATTAGTCGGTCTGTGTTCATTGATCGACTGACTAGTTGATGAACTAGTTGGTCAACTTTCCTTCTTGGACCGACTAGTTTAGCTTTACTGTACATGCCAATTTTTCACCTAACTTACTGTTTATCGTTAGTCGGTCTATGCTCATTTGGAGACCGACTAGTTGGTGAATTAGTCGGTCAACATTTGTTCTTGGACCGACTAAGTATATTTATGCTCAGACTTCAGTTTTATCTGTTAGTCGGTCTCAGTTGAGTAACCGACCGACTAGTTGTGAAACTAGTCGGTCACCTACTCTTCTTGGACCGACTAGTTCCTTATGTCTTGCTTTGATCTTTTCTCTGTTCACTCATTAGTCGGTATACGTTCATTGACCGACCGACTAGTTGATGAACTAGTCGGTCGGTGGTTGTTCTTTGACCGACTAGTTGGGTTCAGAAAAGAGCCGTTGGAGCTTTAATTGAAACGTTTTTCTTTCTCTCTCTCCTCTAACCTATATATACTTGTTGGGCTGCATTCATTACAGTCAAGGCTGATATTATTGCAAGTTTAGATATCAAGAGAAATCATTCCAAGCTCATTCAAAGCTCTTTCATTCCATTCAATAATCTCTCCTCACTCTTACTTCCAAAGAGAGATTCATTGAGTGTGAAGCCTTCCAAGCCAAGTGCTTGATTCTAGGTCACCAACATTCCCATAGCTCTCCATCGTTGATCTACATCTTGGAGCTAGGGTTTGGTGCCACTTCTTCTTTCTCAAAATCATCCTTGCCCTAATTCGTAAGCATTACTCAAGGCATAGGTATTTTGTCGGTAAGAAGTTTCTTATTTCATTAAAATTTCATATTGTAAGTTTCACTCTCGGTTGTGAGAGTGTGGTTGTGATCCCGGGTTGTGGGAGTCACAAATTACTTTGTGTATGATTTGACTTGTGGAGGTTTTTCACAAGTATTTCATAGTGGAAATCTTGAGTTAGGGTTTCTAACTCAAGTATCCGGAGGGGATCCGGGTGGTTGGGACGTAGGATCACCGGGAACAAGTCGGGGAGACTTGGGTGGATCCGAACTGTCACGCCCCGCTTCCCAAAAACATGGAGGCGAAGCGTGAGAAGGTCCGCTCAGACTTGAAGCTACAAAGCCGCAAGTCCGATAAGCGTCAATCACTTCAAACTGCAGGTCCTTGCAACGCGAAACGAAACAAAGATAATAATAACGAAAAGAGACAAAAGTACATCTCAGAATATCCATAATAAATCTCAACATCGCAGAAAAAGCCACCAGGCTAAAATAAAAGAGTCTAAAAGAGGCCCAGCATGGCCAACAAAAGTACAAAGTACGAAAACAAAGAAAAGGTGCAAGCACCGACATCTAACAGCAACCTAAAGAAAAAGCAAGTAAAATCAGTCTCTAAGACTGGTCTCCGGTGTCCTCGAACTCCTCAACGAACGTAGGCTCGGGCTCAGCGTCAGCAAACACCTCGTCCTCAGCAACTGTCTCTGGCTCAGGGTCTAACATGTGACACCCAAAAGAGCAAGGGGCACATGTCAGCAAGTCTAAAAGACTTGTGCAAGTGAAACTGAAAGTACAAGTAAAAGCAACCTAAAAGTTCTAGCATGATGCAATGACATGGCAGTTAAAGTAATGAGTGCGACAGGTAAAGTAAAGCGAAGTAAAGTACGAGCATGGCATGACATTCACAAGACAAGTACAAGACAAGAAAAGTAAGCACCTCGTGCACAGAGATTCCGTCTTTTGGCTAGAGTGGCTGCGCGGGCCAACTCCTAAGCTCAAGCGACCGTTTATCCCTACCCCTCCACGTGTATCGAGCCAGGGCATTACCCCCGAACACGGAATGCTCGCTTCTGGATCACGAGCCAGGAAGTGTGTAAACAAGTATGGCGTAGGGGTGCACCTAGCCGTACAAGTAGTACGAGGACAAGTATTGTAGCGTGTGCTACGATGCAACATTCAATGCATGGATGACATGGCATGGCAAGTAGTAAAGCGTACAAGTAAGAAAAGTAAACGTGACAGTTTAGCATGCATGAATGACAAGTTTAAGGGTTGGATCTAGCTTCGTTGTCAAGCTAGATCATTTAGGTGACGGATCTAGTTTCGTTGTCAAACTAGATCAAGTAGGCCTCTAGCCAGCTATCATTTCACTGACTAGTCTCTTTTACGCTAGGAACAAGAAAATGGCCTAAAAACATGGCCCTACACAAGAGTTGGCAAGTTTCACTTGCCTGCAACTAACACGTCAAGAAAACACCGTCCAACGAGTCCAAAGTCACGATTCCTACGTGCACAAGTCCACCGGCCTACATCCGTTTTATTAATCTTGATTAGTGATTTCTAAAACATTTAAAATACTTTAAAATACTGATTTTTAGTCTTGATTAGCATGCAATTGGGTTGGGGGTCCTAGGGGTGCAAAACGTTACCTCAACACGACGCGAAAGCTACACCGGCGTCGGGTAGCGACGCCGGGGGTTGGAATAAAGATCGCGCTCCAAGTCCAGATTCCAATTAGTTTCCTCGCTGGAAATTTCAGAGCAAATAACTCGGGCGACGATTCCAGATTCCAAAGCTAATACGTGCGGCGACGGCTATGACGTCCGACGACGTCGTACGCGGCAAGTCGTCGAAGAGAACGTACCAAAGTGGGGCCCACAGTAGTCCTAGGGACCTTTGGGGAACCCACAATACCTCTGGAGAACTTGGGGGGCCCACGGAGGCAAGTGGTGCGACGGATGCGGGGTTGCGACGAGTGGCTCTCGGTCGTACAGCCTCGGTGCGGGGAAATCTCTCGGTCAGACACTAGGAACGGCGCTGTGCGACGCTTTGGGTCGGTCGCAGCAGCGGGGGCGGGCGTTTCCTTCGGTCAGACCGGTCGGGGGCTTCGGTCGTGCGCTTGGGATGCGAGGCGGGGCAGCGTTGCAACGTGCAGCGCTTGGGCGCTCGGTCACAGCGGGCGGTGCGACCGGTCAGACACGGAGCGGAGCGGGGCGACGGGGCGGGTCGATGCGGAGCGCTTGTGCGGAGCGGGGCCTCGGTCAGACCGAGGGCCTCTCTCGGCCAAGCGGGGGGAACGGGCGTGGGCGGCTGCTGCAGCGGACGGCGAGGATGCGGGGGCGGCTATCGGTCGGAGCGGGCGGATGCGGTGGGTTTTCTCGGTCGTGCGGGGGGCTGAACGTCGCAACGTTGCGACGATTCGTCGCAACGTCCAATTTCAAGTTTGGAAGAGGCTAGGGCTAATTTCTTTGGAAAATAGGTCTTGCTAGGGGTTGCTTATATAGTATAGATGGGTTGACTTGGTCTAGGGCTAAATCTAATAGGATTAGAAGTTCAAAAAGATTTAAAATTTGAAATTCAATTACTCCAACTCATCCAAGGGTTTGACCTGGTCCAAATGAGCTGGAAATTGGCTCAAAAATTCTTTAAAACGTTTAAAACTTAAATAAATTTTATTTGGCCGAAAATAATTTATAAATTAATTATTAAAAATAATATAAAACTTGTAAAAATTATAAAAGTGGTCAAATAAACTCCAAAAATTATAAAATAAATATCGTGGTGATCGTGATGACGAATGTGAGCTAACTAAGAAGACGGATCTCAAATTCGACGTCGGACGACGAAACTAAAAATAGAAACGTCTCCCGTCGAAAGTGAAAATCGTCACGTCTCATCGAGCAAGTTTAAATTGTGGAAAAACGACTCGAGAAGTGTCGTTCCAAGATAGTGCCACTATTTAATACTCTCAGAGACGTTCGCAACGGCATATCACACAAAAGTATTCAAAATCAAACAAAGTCTAAAATAAACACGTGCACGGCCAAAAGCACGTGCACGAACGAAGTACAACAAAAACGTACTGTTACATCCTCCCCACCTTAGAAATGATTCCGTCCTCGGAATCAACATCAAGCACTGCTCGGGAAAAGGTGCGGGAAACGCTCTCTCATCTCATCTTCACGCTCCCAGGTGGACTCACCAGGGGAACCGTGACGCCACTGCACTCGAACCAAGTTGACGGTCTTATTCCTCAGCTGCTTCTGTCGACGATCCAGAATCTCAACGGGCTGCTGATCATAAGACAGATCCGGACGAACCGTAATCTCCGAGAAATCCACAGCGTGGGATGGATCACTAACGTATCGGCGTAACTGAGATACGTGAAATACGTCGTGAACTCCCACAAGCGACGGTGGCAACGCCAAGCGATAAGCCACAGCTCCAACTCTCTCCAGGACGTCAAACGGCCCAATGAACCTCGGACTCAGCTTGCCTCTCTTCCCGAATCGAATAACTCCGCGGTTCGGAGAAATCTTCAGAAAGACATGATCGCCAGGCTGAAACTCCAAAGGCCTCCGTTTAGCATCCGCCCAATGCTTGAAACGGTCCTGCGCAATCCTCAGCTTCTCTCGAATATTCCTCACAACATCCACGGCCTCCACGATCATCTCCGGTCCTAACAGCTCCCGATCTCCAATGTCATCCCAGCTCAGTGGCGATCGACATTTCTTTCCATATAGCGCGGCGAAAGGCGCCATTCCAATACTCGCCTGGTAGCTGTTATTGTAGGCAAACTCAACGTGATGGAGATGATCCTCCCAAGATCCCTTAAAGTCCAACATGCAAGCTCGCAACATATCTTCCAAAATCTGAATCGTCCTCTCGGACTGGCCATCCGTCTGCGGGTGGTACGCCGTGCTGAAACTCAGACTCGTACCCAAGCTCTTTTGCAGACTCTGCCAAAACTGAGATGTGAATCTCGTGTCTCTGTCTGACACGATACTCACGGGGACTCCGTGAAGTCGTACGATCTCCTGCACGATTCACGTTACATCACTATCTAAACTAGGAAAAGGAAATAGAAACGGAGAGTAAACGAATTTACCTACATGTATCTCCTTGCTAGCGTCTCAGTAGACTGTCCTACTCGGAAGGGAATAAAGTGCGCGGATTTGGTCAATCGGTCTACGATCACCCAAATCGCGTCGTTCTGCTTCGGACTCCGAGGTAGTCCAGTCACAAAATCCATAGTGATGTGCTGCCACTTCCACTCTGAAATCGGAAGCGGTTGTAGCAACCCTGCCGTACGCTGATGCTCCGCCTTTACTTGTTGGCAAACCAAACACTTGGCTACACTCCGAGCCATACTCCTCTTCATTCCATGCCACCAAAAGTTCAGACGAAGATCCTTGTACATCTTGGTCCCACCAGGATGCACAGAATACGGCGAACTGTGTGCCTCGACCAATAATTCCTCTCTGATATCTCCAGCTGGCACACACAACCTGGCTCCAAATCTCAACGAACCATCCTCGTGAATCAAGAAGTCAGTCCGCAGACCGCCTTCTACCTGCTCCCGAATCTTCACAAGCTTAGCATCTCCAGCCTGTCCAGCCTTGATCCTATCCACGATCGTCGATTGTATCTGCATGCTCATCATCGAAGAAGTCTCTCCAGGAAGAATAATCTCGATACCGGTCTCGCAAAAGTCCTGCTGCAATCTCCACTGCGACGTTAACATCATCACCGCTGGAAGTCTGCTCAGCGCATCCGGAACCACATTCACCTTGCCAGGGTGATACTGCAAGTCAATCTCGTAGTCTGCCATGAGCTCCAACCATCGACGCTGTCGCATGTTGAGCTCCTTCTGCGTAAAGATATACTTCAAGCTTTTGTGATCGGTGAAGATCTTCACCTTCTCACTCAGCAGGAAGTGCCTCCAAATCTTCAGCGCAAACACGACAGCAGCCAACTCCAAATCATGTGTCGGGTAATTCTTCTCATGAGCCTTAAGCTGACGAGAAGCATACGCAACCACATGCCCATGCTGATGCAGCACACATCCTAAACCCTTTCCCGAAGCATCGCAAAAGATCTCGAATCCTCCACTCCTATCAGGCACAGCAAGTACGGGGGCAGTCGTCAACCTCTCCTTCAGAATACCAAAAGCCTTCTCGCAATCATCAAACCAAACATAAGGTACATCCTTCCGCATAAGTCTGGTCATCGGCTCAGCAATACGAGAAAAGTCCTTAATAAAACGCCGGTAATAGCCTGCAAGTCCAAGGAAACTCCGTATCTCTGACGCCGACTGCGGAACCGGCCACTCTCTGATAGCCACAATCTTCTCGGGATCCACAGAAATTCCATCACCAGACACCACATGCCCGAGAAAGGCAACTCTATCCAGCCAGAACTCGCACTTGGAATACTTAGCATACAAACGATGCTTCCTCAAGATCTCCAACACAGTCCTCAAGTGCGAGGCATGCTCTTCCTCCGACTTTGAATAGATCAGAATATCGTCAATGAAGATGACGACGAACTTGTCTAGAAAGTCGTAGAAGACCAAATTCATCAGGTTCATAAAGACTGCGGGCGCATTGGTTACGCCGAAGGGCATAACCACGAACTCGTAGTGACCATACTTCGTCCTGAACGCTGTCTTCGGGATGTCGTCCTTCTTCACCTTAAGTTGATGGTAGCCACTTCTCAAATCCAATTTAGAGAACACCCTCGATCCTCCGAGCTGATCAAAGATGTCATCTATCCGAGGCAAGGGATATTTATTCTTGATAGTCACAGCATTCAGCTCCCGGTAATCCACACACATGCGACGCGAGCCATCCTTCTTCTTCACCAGCAACACCGGTGCTCCCCACGGAGACACGCTAGGATTGATGTATCCTTTCTGCAAAAGCTCGTCCAGCTGCCTACGCAACTCCTCCAACTCTGCTGGAGCCATCCGATACGGCGCCTTCGAAATAGGCTGCGCTCCCGGCATAAGATCGATCGAAAACTCGAGAGCTCGATCGGGAGGCAATCCAGACATCTCCTCAGGGAAGACATCGTCGAATTCACGTACCACAGCTGGTCTATCTTGCTCCATCTGCATAGCAACAAGCTCCACCGGCTTGGCCCGAAACCTGACAGGGCCAAGCGAACTGCTACCTCGACTGAACTCAAACACCGGATGTCCGGGGATCTCGAACACCACCTTCTTCCTCCGACAATCGATCGTAGCATAGAAACTCGCAAGCCAATCCATCCCGAGCACGGCATCGTAGTTGATGATGTCGTGGACAATAAAGTCAGCGTAAAGCTCATGTCCACAGACCACCAAAGGGCAAGAAGTGCACCCACGATGCACCGAGATCACGCCATTTCCCGTGACGATGTTCCAACTCTTGGGAAGAGGGGAAGTCGTCAAGGAATGCTTCTCGACGAAGCTCCGAGAGATAATGCACATCGATGCACCTGAGTCAAAGAGGACTCGTGCAGGAAATGTGCACACCAAAATCACACCTAACAAATAATCTAACAATCAAGCCCTATTCTAACAAACATTCATATGCAATCAATTCAAACATAATCTAACAATCAAGCTATCTAGGGAGGAAACAACTAGTTTGAGAATTACCTGCGATAACCTCATCCGTAGCCTCGTTCTCCACTGCCGTCATCAGGTAAGCCTGCCTCCTCGGCTGCACAGCCTGCTGAAAAGCCTGCCTCTGAGGAGCGAGAGGTGCTCCACGACCTGCAGGTACAAGTGCTCTCTGCTGCAACGGCTGTGCGGCAACGGGATCCTTCCAAGGTTGCTTAGAACTCGGGCAGTCCTTCATAGCATGAGTAGGGTCTCCATAAACCAGGCACTGTCCCAACATCTTCCTACACTGATCCTTGATATGCCCGGTCTTGCCACAGAAATGGCAAGTCTTCATAATAGGCCCACCTGGCCTCTTGAACTGCACTGGCTGGGTAGGCCTAGTCCCAGGCCTAGACTGCTCCATCGGCCTCTTCCCAGCTCCAGAAATCTGTCCTCTCTTCAGCTTCGCAATCTTCTCCTGTCTCCGAGCAGCTACCAGCAACTTCTGATATGACTCCATGTCCGACGTAGACACCAGACTCTGCAAGTCTAGAGAAAGACCCTGCAGAAACTTCTGAGCCTTCTCCTCAGCATCCTCTATCATCTTAGGCGCGAAGCGGCTCAATCTCGTAAACTCCTGGTGGTACTGGTCCACCGTCAGACTCCCCTGCTTCAGCTCAATGAAGCGCTGCACCATCTCCCTCCTAGCAGCCTTCGGAAAGTACTCCTCATCGAATCTAGACTTGAAAGTAGCCCAAGGTATAGGGCTCACCAACAACTCCTCCTCGGCATCCCACCAGTTTCGGGCATTATCCTTCAGCTGCCTCTTCGCCAGATCAACCCATCCAGCCGGGTTGACCTTCGACATCTTCAGATTATCCTCGGTGTTCCTGATCCACTCCTCTGTAGCCATCGGTCCCTCAGATCCATCAAAGTACGTCGGGCCCAGCTCCCGAAACTGCTTCGCTCCTGGCTCATGGCGAGGAGCACTCTGAGTGTTCTGGAGCATGCCATGCTGTACCTTCATCATCTGATGCATCATCCTCATGATCTCAGCATTGGTGGGCTCTCTATCTGGCTCCTCAGCACGATTGGGCCCAGTGCCAGATCGGGTCTGTCGTCGTCCAGCCATCTAATGACATAGAAAACGAACAAACAAATTAGACTCAAAGCTTAATGACTTGGATGTTGCTATTTATTTAATGGATATTCCGTTTATTATCGTTGTTCCGTTAGTTCGCAATCGCAAGAAGAGGACCTGCATGGGCCACCAACAAAACCTGTCACGCCCCGCTTCCCAAAAACGTGGAGGCGAAGCGTGAGAAGGTCCGCTCAGACTTGAAGCTACAAAGCCGCAAGTCCGATAAGCGTCAATCACTTCAAACTGCAGGTCCTTGCAACGCGAAACGAAACAAAGATAATAATAACGAAAAGAGACAAAAGTACATCTCAGAATATCCATAATAAATCTCAACATCGCAAAAAAAGCCACCAGGCTAAAATAAAAGAGTCTAAAAGAGGCCCAGCATGGCCAACAAAAGTACAAAGTACGAAAACAAAGAAAAGGTGCAAGCACCGACATCTAACAGCAACCTAAAGCAAAAGCAAGTAAAATCAGTCTCTAAGACTGGTCTCCGGTGTCCTCGAACTCCTCAACGAACGTAGGCTCGGGCTCAGCGTCAGCAAACACCTCGTCCTCAGCAACTGTCTCTGGCTCAGGGTCTAACATGTGACACCCAAAAGAGCAAGGGGCACATGTCAGCAAGTCTAAAAGACTTGTGCAAGTGAAACTGAAAGTACAAGTAAAAGCAACCTAAAAGTTCTAGCATGATGCAATGACATGGCAGTTAAAGTAATGAGTGCGACAGGTAAAGTAAAGCGAAGTAAAGTACGAGCATGGCATGACATTCACAAGACAAGTACAAGACAAGAAAAGTAAGCACCTCGTGCACAGAGATTCCGTCTTTTGGCTAGAGTGGCTGCGCGGGCCAACTCCTAAGCTCAAGCGACCGTTTATCCCTACCCCTCCACGTGTATCGAGCCAGGGCATTACCCCCGAACACGGAATGCTCGCTTCTGGACCACGAGCCAGGAAGTGTGTAAACAAGTATGGCGTAGGGGTGCACCTAGCCGGACAAGTAGTACGAGGACAAGTATTGTAGCGTGTGCTACGATGCAACATTCAATGCATGGATGACATGGCATGGCAAGTAGTAAAGCGTACAAGTAAGAAAAGTAAACGTGACAGTTTAGCATGCATGAATGACAAGTTTAAGGGTTGGATCTAGCTTCGTTGTCAAGCTAGATCATTTAGGTGACGGATCTAGTTTCGTTGTCAAACTAGATCAAGTAGGCGTCTAGCCAGCTATCATTTCACTGACTAGTCTCTTTTACGCTAGGAACAAGAAAATGGCCTAAAAACATGGCCCTACACAAGAGTTGGCAAGTTTCACTTGCCTGCAACTAACACGTCAAGAAAACACCGTCCAACGAGTCCAAAGTCACGATTCCTACGTGCACAAGTCCACCGGCCTACATCCGTTTTATTAATCTTGATTAGTGATTTCTAAAACATTTAAAATACTTTAAAATACTGATTTTTAGTCTTGATTAGCATGCAATTGGGTTGGGGGTCCTAGGGGTGCAAAACGTTACCTCAACACGACGCGAAAGCTACACCGGCGTCGGGTAGCGACGCCGGGGGTTGGAATAAAGATCGCGCTCCAAGTCCAGATTCCAATTAGTTTCCTCGCTGGAAATTTCAGAGCAAATAACTCGGGCGACGATTCCAGATTCCAAAGCTAATACGTGCGGCGACGGCTACGACGTGCGACGACGTCGTACGCGGCAAGTCGTCGAAGAGAACGTACCAAAGTGGGGCCCACAGTAGTCCTAGGGACCTTTGGGGAACCCACAATACCTCTGGAGAACTTGGGGGGCCCACGGAGGCAAGTGGTGCGACGGATGCGGGGTTGCGACGAGTGGCTCTCGGTCGTACAGCCTCGGTGCGGGGAAATCTCTCGGTCAGACACTAGGAACGGCGCTGTGCGACGCTTTGGGTCGGTCGCAGCAGCGGGGGCGGGCGTTTCCTTCGGTCAGACCGGTCGGGGGCTTCGGTCGTGCGCTTGGGATGCGAGGCGGGGCAGCGTTGCAACGTGCAGCGCTTGGGCGCTCGGTCACAGCGGGCGGGGCGACCGGTCAGACACGGAGCGGAGCGGGGCGACGGGGCGGGTCGATGCGGAGCGCTTGTGCGGAGCGGGGCCTCGGTCAGACCGAGGGCCTCTCTCGGCCAAGCGGGGGGAACGGGCGTGGGCGGCTGCTGCAGCGTGCGGACGGCGAGGATGCGGGGGCGGCTATCGGTCGGAGCGGGCGGATGCGGTGGGTTTTCTCGGTCGTGCGGGGGGCTGAACGTCGCAACGTTGCGACGATTCGTCGCAACGTCCAATTTCAAGTTTGGAAGAGGCTAGGGCTAATTTCTTTGGAAAATAGGTCTTGCTAGGGGTTGCTTATATAGTATAGATGGGTTGACTTGGTCTAGGGCTAAATCTAATAGGATTAGAAGTTCAAAAAGATTTAAAATTTGAAATTCAATTACTCCAACTCATCCAAGGGTTTGACCTGGTCCAAATGAGCTGGAAATTGGCTCAAAAATTCTTTAAAACGTTTAAAACTTAAATAAATTTTATTTGGCCGAAAATAATTTATAAATTAATTATTAAAAATAATATAAAACTTGTAAAAATTATAAAAGTGGTCAAATAAACTCCAAAAATTATAAAATAAATATCGTGGTGATCGTGATGACGAATGTGAGCTAACTAAGAAGACGGATCTCAAATTCGACGTCGGACGACGAAACTAAAAATAGAAACGTCTCCCGTCAAAAGTGAAAATCGTCACGTCTCATCGAGTAAGTTTAAATTGTGGGAAAAACGACTCGAGAAACGTCGTTCCAAGATAGTGCCACTATTTAATACTCTCAGAGACGTTCGCAACGGCATATCACACAAAAGTATTCAAAATCAAACAAAGTCTAAAATAAACACGTGCACGGCCAAAAGCACGTGCACGAACGAAGTACAACGAAAACGTACCGTTACATGAACCCAGTAATATCTTGTGTTAGCATTGTTAATTTTGTTGTTGTCTTCAATTTAAGCTTCCACAAATTGATTTGGTAGTTGTTTGCACGATAATTAGGAATTATACTCCTTGTTATTTTTAAAGTACTATTCACCCCCCCCCCCCCCTCTAGTACTTGTGCAGTAGCTTGTAGGGCATTACAGTGGTGTGATTTCCTTAACCCTAGTTGTGGAGTCCCCGACGCATGGTACGCTTCTATTCTTATACTCTTCTCATGCATGCTTGAACTAATATTCACCGCAATTTCAAATTCGAATCAGTATTTGGGTCGTTTCCTGGGTCTGTGTATATCGAGCTTTATTGCACATCATAGATAGCGACACCGACTGCTAGCGCACGGCCACACTCACTCGCGCTTCACCGCGGGGGCCCACGGCACTTATTTGGACTCATATTCCTAGGTTTAGTGATGTGATTTGGCGTTTGCTTGCTTGGTGTGTCGTTTTTTGATTTTGTTGGCCCTGACGGGCGATCTAGGATATAGAGTTTTCTTTTTCTCTCTTTCTCTCTATTTTCTCCCTCCGAGCTCCTACTCTCGCTCGTCTTCCTCGAGGACGAGGAAGAGTTCAGCTTGGGGGATTTTGACGTGCGTTTATATTTCATATATTTGCGCACGTTTTCTTCCGTGTTTCTCCGTATTTTCCGCCGTCTTTTATTCGTTTTCTCGTGTTTTCTTGTATTTTCTTGTTTTCTTTCACTTTCCGTATTTTCCGTGTTTTGCAGGAGTTTGCTGGCATTTGGGACGCAAAACGATGATATCATGTGTCCCCGGAGCAACGGGAGGAGTCACGCGTGATCCAGGGGGTCAAACGACGAAGATTACATCTTTCAGCCCCTCACCCGGTCGGTTGGTCATCTCCAACCGATCGGGTGATGCACGCGTGCACCACCCGGACGCAGCTTGGAGCCCCTGAGAAGTCACCCGGTCGGTTCAGCGACCGGGTCAAAAGCTCAAAGTCTCTGGAAATTCGAAGCTGATTTCCAACCGATCGGGTGACCTTCACCCGATCGGTTCACCTGTAGCTGAATTTCAACAGCCAAGAATCGAAGCTCCAACCGGTCTCCTCACCCGGCCCGCACCAAGATCCAACCGGTCGGCACCAAGATCCAACCGACCGCACCAAGATCCAACCGACCGGTTCATACTGACCGGGTGAAACCCCCGCATCGCGCTGTAATTTTGTGAAGTGGCTCACCCGACCGGTTGACTTGTCAACCGATCAGGTGATGCTGTTTTCTATAAATAGAACCCTAGATTTCCCAGATTCGGGAGTTGGTTATTTTTTACTGTTTTCTTCATTTTGTGACGGCTGTAATTTTCCTGTTTTTGTAAGTTTTCGGATCTTTGTAAAACTTTAGTATTATCTTTATTGCTCTACTACCTTCGCATTCCTATCGTCTGATTATGATTTTAACGGTGTATTTCCGTTTAGATCGCTTTTTAATGAATATTTGTGAGTAGTTCCCAAATCTGGGATTTTGGCGGAAACCCCTTCGGGGGCTCTTCCTGATGCGTCCATAGGGTTAGGAAATCGTTAGGGATTAGGAATCTAACGGTTACGCGGGGTGTTTTATTGTCATCGGCGGGAAAAAGACCTCCTTTGACCATTGAGCCAAGGGGGAATAAACTTGGCGGTTGACTCCCTAGCCATAGCTCACGCCCTTAGCGTAGACGCCGAATCCTAGCGCGCGGGAGCGGCAGGATGAGACGTTGGGAGTTATCGTTGCGAGCTTAGTGCTCCTGGAATCGATCAGTGTTAATGGACACGGGAGTGCCCACTGATCAAACCCGAGAAGTCCGGTGTATCATCCTGGGCACCGACCGGAATATCGGGCCCATGGGATGCCGGTACCACTTTCAGAGGCAACGCCTCACCATTAGACTCTAATTCCGATCGACATCCTACCCGTAGGCCGTATCGGCGAGAGTCACTCGTTGGAGTGGAAACCAAAGTGCCGGGTTTATTTTCATATTGTTCATACCTTGCATTCCTTTACCGTGACAAACCATCAACCGATCTGGGCTAGCTCGCCCACGGGGTGATTTCGGTCCTCCTTGACACAAGCACATCCTAGCCTCCCTGTGTTCGACCCCCAAGCCACACTACAACACCGTGCGCTTACGGTTACAAATATCTAAACCCTCACGCGGGTCCCCCGGCCATTTGCGGCTCGCAAACCGGGGGCACGTCACCAACCCAGCGGGGCAAACCCAATAGACATTCTCTGCCCACCTAGGGGCAGATATGAAGCCACGTCCCTCGAGCAATAGCCCGGACTCTGAAGTGATAGAAGAAGAGCAGCAAGGTCGGATCAAACCCGTGCATGTGGCAGATCACGATGAAGCCTTCCAGAGCTGGGATCGAATACGGAGTCAGCTGGTATAAAGCCACCACCAAAAATTCCAAGACCCAAATGATGAAGGTGTGGAGGGAAAAGCAAAGACCCGTCTGGAACATCTCAACATACACCCCGACCTTGCGGCTCCTGGGGAAACAGATCCTCTCATCCACAAAAGGCACCCGAACACCATATAGGTGAGAGAAGTATTCCGTCCTAATTCTCTCGACGGTGGAATAGGAGACGGTGGAAGCCGACTCGAGGATCACCGAAGGGACACCGGACTCTCCCATTCCAGAAGGATCCCCTCCTTGGGCCGAATCTGCAAATAGCAGACCCTTGCCCTTATCGGGGAGTAACCTATGCTTAGAGGAACCACCGGGCCTAGACGACGGGGTCCCTATCCTCGTGCCATTGCCAATGGAACAAACCGGAAGCAGGAGCAAGAGAAGGGGATTAACTTGCGAAGTTCGAAGAAGAGAATGTTGAAAGAGGGAACAAAGAGGAACTAGCCAACAAAGAGAGAGCAGAAGCCGAATCAGGAAACACGAGAAAAGAAATCCACACCCCAACGGTTTTATACGGAATGCATCTTCGAATCCAAGCCGTTCAAAGGGAGACATATGGTGACATCTCGCAGAAGGCGGCACTTCGAATCCTGCTCCCTAAGTGCAGGAGAATTCCAACCTGACATCACCATGATGGTTTTCATTTAATGCATCGCCTCAACTGACGCACCCATCAGATCCACACGAATCACATCCCTCGGACCGAACCGTTAAAATCCGAACGGCCTGAGCGATGGGGGCAATTAATACGACCCTCTTAAAACGGACTAAGACAGAACAGGCTAAGCCCACGATCCGAGCCCATGGGCCAGGACGGGATTAGGCCCCGGCTTAAAAGCCTGGCGAAGGACCTCGAGCCATGGCAGCCTCAGACTGATGTGGAGGGAACTTCTGACCCTTGTAGGTGGAGATAACCGCTCCCCCGAATTTTGTACACATTCATTACCATTCCAAAGCCCCATTACACCTACCTTGATGACCCATCAAGGGACGATCGAAGCAACGGGTACTTGAGGCGAGATGGGGGGAGGATGAGGGGACGTGGGCGGTTCAGCCCCTACAAAAGACCCGAAGATTGAAATAAGAAGGAACCAAATTCTGAATACTATACACTCAGGTATTCTTCCTTCTATGACCTTGTCTTCTACCTCACAATTCTCCTCCACAGCCCGGCCTGAGGATTCGTGCGTTGGTCTCTCTGTGAATCGTACTCGATTCCACTGGACATCCTTCAGTTCATATCTAACTTAGGCATCGAATGGGACTTGGTCGGAACCAAGGTCCGACCACCCTAACGAGCTTTCTTCTCGGTGCAGGTCAAGGAGACTTCACCCCGTCGAGACTACCCTTCGGCACTTCATCCACCGTAGCCAAACAGCCTCGATCCCGAGCTCGTTTGACTCTCCACTCGAGGAGGCTGTCGTTCTCCCAAATCTATCCTTCGAGATACCAATGCATGGATCCTTGCATTCCCGACTGAGCGAATGCGCCGCTACCCGATCTCGGAGAATGCATGTGTCTCACGTGACCAGGTTGACCTCCGACCCTCGAGACTACCGAACTGTCGTGAGAAAACACCCTGAAACACAACTTTAGTATGGAATAGAAAGAGAGAGCAATAAACACAGAAAATCAACCACAAACAAAGGATATACCCTGGTTCGGATTCACCGAGTCTCCCCAACTCCTTTGAATCCTACTCCGCAACCCACTAGCAAACCCGCTAGTGATTAGTGATCCACTAATACCCACTTGCCAAAACCTGACAAGTGAAAAACCAATACACTTCCTTCCACTTTCCACAACCCGTGAATGGACTACTTACACAACCGAGATCAAGTATCAAGAGAAAATTAGACCCAAAGTATGAAACAATTTCCACAACCTATGCCTAGAATAATACTCTTTAAAATGAGGTAATGATGTGTGTGTGATGTGCTCTAAATGATAAGAGTATGAGCACTTACTATTTGTCTCAAGAAGATTAGTAATGAATGCTAGAAGCTTGATAGAAAGCTTTGGAGATAAGTTGAAACTTAGAGTTTGAGCTTGAATGGCTTTGAATGCTCTTTAATGCCCTAGCAAAGAATTGATGACTTGAATTCACTTAAGAGTGTATTGAATGAAGTCTTAATAGTTTGGCTAACTTCTTAAGTGAAGACATTAAAGCCCCTTATGAAAAACACCCTAGAGTGGGGTGAATAGGGTGTATGGCAAAAATTTAAAAATAATCACAATCACAGAGATAATCAAACACAGATATTTTTAACGGAGTGGCTCCCCGTCAAAACTCCGACCCCAAGACCTATGAGGATTTCACTCAATAAAACTGATCACACTTACGGGTAGTGATCTCACTGTACAAAGATATAGTTCAAGAATTTTAAGCGCAGAGATAGCTTCAGAGTAAAGCTATTCACAATTCAATCCCACAATGAAAACAGATTCAAATAGCTTTAATACTGCGGTAAAAATTCAGAGGGATATCACCGTGATAAATTTTGTGAGATTGTGATCACGTGGGCGTGAACGATTCGCTGATCCGATGTCTGGATTGGAAGATATAATCTTCGGAAGATGACTGCGCGAATCTGAATTCTGCAGTGGCTAATCTGTAGAAAAACACCCGAACTGTGTATGATTCTGAGGATTGAGCAAAGGATCCTATCACTGTTGCAAAGAGCATGAAGATGTAGTCGTATGGGTGCAAACGGCGAGTCGATCCGACGTCTGGATCAGGAGATATGAGCGTACGAAGTCGAATGCGCAAATCTGGAATCTGCACTTGAAAGCTGCCCTTGCACAATCCGTGAGTTTAGAGATTGAAATCTGCTGCCACCAGTCGCTGGAGGATGTCGCTTACGGCCACAAGTCGCTGGAGGATGTTGCTTCCGATCACAAGTCTCTGCCGTGAGATCACAAGTCTCTACCGTGAGGATGTTGCTTGAAGATGGACGTATATAATTCTCCTTAATGTTTCACAAGGCCTTAATGTTTGACAGCCTTCTGTTATTTTTAAATTCATGTTTGCCAAAAATTTTGAAGCAGCCGCCTCCAACTATTTTTTAGAGAATATGTTTTTTGTGATTCCAAATTTGTGTTACACCTCTACTTCAAAAAAATTCGGCTGAGGCTATTTATTTTGGAGATCATGCGGCAGTTGAAGACATTGTGATTCGAGCTCAAAAAAACAGAGTCGTCCCTTTTTGTTTTTTTCTTTTGTTTCTGTTTTTGCGTGACAATGAGATGATTTTTTTTTGAGAATTTTTAGATGAGACTGAATAGGAGATTGAACAGGAGACCAAGTGTGTTGTGTTTTGGATGAGAACATAGAGTTTGAATTCAAGTAGAAAATCCCTTGAGTATCCAATCAAATCTTCATGTTTGACCGATTCAAGTCTTCATCTTCTTATTTATAATGTAGGGCTATTTTGAGTTTCCTTTTTGCACCAATGTCCACATACAATCTCTCTCTCTCTCTTGCAAACAAAATTTATTTTGCACTTCCCCCTGAAATCACTTAATGAAAGATGTTAGTCACACATGACTTGTTTGTCATCATCAAAATTAAATCGTACGACCTAGTTAGTGGACTAACTGGGCAAACAATCTCCCCCTTTTTGATGATGGCAAACAAGTCTGGAAAAATTGAGAAATGATATTAAAGAGCAATTCATATAGTGCACATGATTATAAAAGCTCCCCCTATCGATGTGATCTCATGAAAAGTTGTGACAAGCTCCCCCTCAAAATGCGCATCTCTCCCCCTTGTGCATTATTTTTCTACTATTTTTCTACTCTCCCCCTTTTGCCATTAACCGAAAAGATCACAAAAATAAATTGAAGTGGTTAAGAGTGAGACATGAAACAAGTTTAGCATATCAAAGAAACAAGAAATTGATGACGATGCTCATATTAATACTTTTTCCCACGAATATAAATTATAACAAATGTCATGAGCATTGTAAACATACGGTCGTTGTAAGAAATATAGCAAGAAGATGTTGTATTATGAAACACTTTGACAATATGAAGGGTGCTTAGAAACTAAGAGATCACAATATAAGATTATCTAATGCAATTTGTAAGCCTTCGTAGCTATGGAATAATCAACAAGTAATGTGTAGGGAGACACCAAACAAGGAATACCATGATGTTAAATTTTGGGTCCTTTGGAATTGAGATGCGCTAAGTGGTTACTTCATCTACCATATTTCATACTCATTGCTCAACAAACCCCCGAAATCCGGTTACTAGCCGCTGGTATCAAAAGTAGCATATGAAAATCATGTGCTAATGCCCTTTTTTTAATGCTCATTGCATTTTTTTATACATTATAATTACAATGTTGGTGTCTCAGAATAGTGGCGCATGAAGGCATCGACATATTCGGCTCTTACTAAATAATTTTCCATAGAGATTTAAGCACACAAAATTGTAAGGATAAAATATAAATTCAAAAACTTTAGAACCTAAGCACATCCAATTGTCTCCATAGTTTATAAGACTCAATCAATCTATTTGATTCATACAATTTAGCATGCTTACGAGTTTCACTTTTTCATTAATAATTCAAGCATGTGGATTTTACAATAATATGGTGCATCATCATCAAAAACATTTTAATGTTTCTAAGATGTCTAACAAGGTTCATATCAAATTCTCAACCAAAATCAATAATAGTGATGACGATAATGCATGCACATACAAAGAATGATCAAACCCATGTTGAGATGAAATAGGGTGCAATGTGTGTAGTTTAGATACAATATTTAAGCATGTGTATGTGCATGGATATGCGTGCTAATGCTCAATTAGTGACATAATCCCCAACTCCCTTCGAATGAAGCAAAATTGTTTTTAGTTTAAGGGTTTGGTGAATATGTCCGCTAATTGTTTTTCGGTATCAATATATCCTAAAGATATCTTTCTTATCAACATGATCTCTAAGGAAGTGGTGACGAATATCAATATGTTTTGTCCTAGAGTGTAGAATAAGATTTTTAGATAGATTTATAGCACACTTGTTGTCACACCAAATGGTTGTGGTTGGAAAGTAAGATCGTAGTCTCTGAGGGTTTGTCTCTGTTGAGTATTGGTGTTACATACCAATGTTATTTTGATGATGATCACAATATTATGTTGTTGCTAATGACTCTCCTGTTTTAGTCTCTTAGTTACTTTTCAAGAATATCATTTTTGGAGACTAAACACTTGGTGTAAGGATGGACATCAAGTGGAGAAGGGCCAAAGCTTGGACTCAAGGGGTGCCAAAGCTTGGAGATGATGGGGAGCATCAAGGCATCAAGATTGAAGCCATAGACTCTAAGGAAAGCATGGTAATCCATGTAATTTAATTTATTGCTTTCTCTCTTTTTTGAGTCTAGGTTTAATGTAATGCCGTGATAGATGGTATACTCATTCTTGCATATGCATTTAACCATCTTAGTGAGCCTTAGGATTATCATAGAATCCAACCCAATAGGTTTATCTTGACCAAAGACTCATTTGGAGTCTCTGTCTTTCCAACAGTCGCCTGCTGAAGGATTCACAGTCGACTGGATGATTCCAGTCGCCTGTCGAGCCTTCTACAGTCGACTGTAGTGCACTGCTCAAGTCAACATTTTTATTGACTCTACTTGAGATTTTCGCATCAGTCGACTGATGTTCAATTTACAGTCGACTGTATATTTACAGTCGCCTGTGAAATGGTCAACAGTCGTCTGAAAGGCGTAAGTGCGAATATTGCATCTCTCTGTTTTTCTTCATCTCATGCAGCAGTCGACAGATGAAGGATTAACAGTCGTCTGTCTATTTTACAGTCGACTGTCATTTGTTCATCAGTCGCCTGTATGCATACTGGGAGTAAGAGTGCAACTCTCTGTTTTATTCCCTCCCCTGCAACAGTCGCATGCTGAAGGTTTAACAGGCGCATGTCCTGTTTTCAGTCAACTGTATCGTCTTCATCAGTCGACTGTCGAGGCTCAGATTATAGCCATTGGGATTTATTTAGCCGTTGGACAGTCGACTGTCATTTGTTCATCAGTCGACTGTCTTTGATGTTTCAGCCCAAAATCTAGCCGTTGCAGCTTTTTGTTTTTGGCTGTTTTCTTGTCTTTTGAGAGTTCCTATAGGGTTATATATATATATATATATATATATATATATATATATATATATATATATATATATATATATATATATATATATGAGAGGGCTGAGTTCTTTGGAACTTCTTGATGCTATTGAAAATCTTTAGAGTTTAAATAAGCCACTCTCAAACTCTCTCATTTCCCTCTTAGAGCTCATTCTCTCCTTCATGCATTGAAGTCAAGCTTAAGGGAAATCATCCATGTGCTTTCAAGCTAATCTCAACACTTAGAGATCTTCTGTCATGCCTTGCATTCATTTATGAGTAAGTACATCTCAAGGCATAGGTAAGAGTATTTGTTTTACTTTGTGTTTCTTTGAAACTCTAATTCTCTTTGTGTGAATTAGATACTCTCTTTGTGGGAGACACTCTCTTTGTGGGAGTTTGGTGTCCTAGTGTAGGGCTAACCCTAATTCTCGGTGTGGGAGTTAGTAATTCTCTGTGTGGGAGTTAGACCCTTGTGTAGGGTTGGTTTGGTTCTTGTGTAGGACAAAATCCTCTGTGTGAGGTATCTCTTTGTGGGATTTGTATTCACTTCTCTTTGTGGGAAATATAGTGAATATTGGTGTTCTAGACGTACCCAAGTTTGGGGAATCAGGGTAATATCTTGTCTTTGCGTTTTGATTGATTGTGTCGATTAATTCCTCTTGCATTTATTATTCCGCATTTGCAAGTTAAATTTTAATTGCACAATTTATTGTCATTACTCTATTCACCCCCATCTAGAGTGTTTGTTGTTAGTATTGCAAGGGTAAGGTGATCCTTACAGTCTCATCCATAGAATTTGAGCACAACAACAACATGTCGAAACATATTCGGCTTCGGTTGTACTCAATGCTATGGAGTTTTGCTTCTTGGAGAACTATGAAACAAGAGACATACCTAGTAGTTGGCAAGTGCCCGTGGTACTCTTACGATCGGTCTTACTTCCTGCAAAATCCGCATCACAATATCCTACAAGCTCAAATGATGTGGAACAAGAATACCATAAACCAAAATCTATGGTCCCTTTAACATATCTAATTATTCGTTTAACTAAAGAAAGATGGGACACTTTTGGACAAGATTGAAACCTAGCACATAAACATACACTAAACATTATATCAGGCCTACTAGCTGTCGAATATAATAGGCTACCAATCATACCTTGGTACAAGCGTTCATTCACTTTCTTTCCCTTTTCGTCTTAATCCATCGTTGTCGTCGTTGACATAGGAGTAGAGCATTCCTTAGCATTTTCAAGTCCAAACTTCTTCACTAACTCCTTTGCATATTTTGCTTGATTGATGAAAATTCTGTCCTCACATTGTTTTATTTGCAAACCAAGCATGAATGTAAGTTCACCCATCAGGCTCATCTCAAATTCCCTAGACATACATGTAGCAAATTCCTCATACGGTAGATTGTTAGTAGCACCAAAAACGATATCATCAATATATATTTTGTACTACAAGTAGATCTTTACTTTGATATTTAACAAATAAAGTTTTATCCACCTTTCCCATGGAAAAATTATTTTCAAGCAAAAATTTGCTAAGTCGCTCATACCAAGCTCTAGGAGCTTGTTTGAGCCCATATAAAGCACGTTTAAGCTTGAAAACATAGTCCGGGTGGATGGAGTCTTCAAACCCAGGAGGTTGTTTGATATAGACTTCCTCAGATAAAACTCCATTCAAGAATGCACTCTTGACGTCTATTTGAAAGAGTTTGAATTTCATGAAACTAGCGAATGCTAAAAGCATCCTAATTGCTTCCAATCTTGCGACGGGAGCAAACGTTTCATCAAAATCAATCCCTTCCTCTTGGTTATAACCTTGTGCTACTAATCTAGCTTTATTACGCACAACATTTCCCATTTCGTCAAGTTTATTTCTAAATACCCATTTAGTGCCTATAATTGTTTGATTTTTTGGTTTAGGAACAAGTTCCCAAACTTGATTCCTATCAAATTGTGACAATTCCTCCTGCATTGCCATAATCCAATAAGAATCTTCTAAAGCACTATCAACATTTTTAGGCTCCAAAATGGATATAAATAAATGCAAAGTTAACCATCAAATTAAAGCTACTTCTAGTGCGTATACCTTCCGTCGTGTCTCCAAGGATTTGGTTCTTTTGATGATCCTTCTTGAAGTGCCAATCCTTTGGGAGATCTTGTGATGACGTAGTAGCTTCTGATTCTTTTGATACACCATCATTGTTGTTATCTTGCTCATTGGAATTGCTACGGTTTATCTCCAGTCCATCCAAGCCGCCTGCAATATCTGAAGATTCTGCAGCACTAGAAGATTCATTAATAGCACTTTTCTCGTCAAATTTCACATGCACAGTTTCTTGAATAGTAAGAGTTCTTTTGTTAAATACTCGATAAGATTTGCTATGTGGTGAGCAGCCAACAAAAATACCCTCATCGGATTTTGCATCAAATTTATCCAGATTTTCGCCTACTTTCAGAATATAGCACTTGCATCCAAATGGTTTTAAATGTGATAAGTTGGGAGGCAACTCTCTATAAAGCTCATATGGTGTTTTCTTCAAAATGGGTCTAATGGACACACGATTTAAAATGTAGCAAGAAGTATGTATAGCTTCAGCCCAAAAATATAAAGGCAATTTGTAATCATGAATCATGGTCCTAGCCATTTCTTGCAAAGTACGATTTTTCCTCTCAACCACCCCATTTTGTTGTGGTGTCCTCGGGGCGGAAAAATTATGTGAATAACCTTTTGAAATGCAAAAATCATCAAAGCTAGTATTAACAAATTCTTCTCCATGATCACTTCTAACTTTGACAATTGAAAAACCTTTTTCATTTTCAACCTTTTTACAAAACATTTTAAAAACATCAAAAGTTTCATGTTTGTGTGTCAAAAAATAAACCCAAGTGAAACGTGAAAAGTCATCGACAATAACAAAGCAATAATGCATACCACCTAAACTAGCAACCTTTGTGGGTCCAAATAAATCCAAATGTATTAGTTGCAATGGCTTAGAAGTAGTTATAACATTTTTAGGATTGAAACTACTTTTATGTTGCTTACCTAGTTGACATGCATCGCAAAGCTTATCCCTTCAAAGCTAATTTGAGGTAGACCTCTCACCAGTTTCTTTCGAGCAAGCTTTGAGATTAGGTCCATGCCGGCATGGCCTAATCTTTGATGCCAAAGACAACTAGTCTCATGTGATGCAACTAAACATTTTAAATTATTTGAATCACTAAGTTTGATAGTGTAGATGTTATTATAAGATGTACCCTTGAAAAGAATATCATCACCTTTCAAAATATATACTTTATCATTTTCGAAATGCACCTTAAGGCCTATAGAGCATAGCTGACTCACACTTAACAAATTTTGTGCCAAACCATCAACAGGATTAACATTCTCAATAACCACAAGAGGATGCTTACCAATGTTACCTTTACCCAAGATTTTGCACTTCTTTCCATCTCCAAGAATAACTGTCCCTTCATCTTTCCTTGATAGCATCGTGAAGAGGGATTCGTTACCCGTCATGTGGTTCGAGCAACCGCTATCAAGGTACCAAATGCTATCATTTTCCACTTGAAGATGCACCTACAAAAGAAGATGCACCCTTAGGTAACCATATTTTGGATCCACAATTGTTAGTACGATGCTTTGGAACCCATAAAAATATGCAGGATAATATCTGGCCAAGCAATCAAACATAACATGCCCCTTTTTGTTGCAGTAAAAACATGTAATATTGAAACGCTTATTAGTAGATGACATATGATTTTCATGCACGCAATGTTGAAAGCTCATGTCTCTTGCAAAATTCTTTTCAATGATCTTCCTAGTTTTTTTCTTGGGTTGTTTTTTCTGAAAGCCAAGACCATGTTTACTAGATTGTTCATTAAGCCCATTTATCATCTTACTAAAACTTTCTTGGCTATTTGTGAATTTCTTTAATGTCAAGCTAAGATTTTGATTTTCATTCTCAAGTTCACTAATCTTAGTCTCATATCTTTTTTCTTTTTCGCTAGTTTCTAAATCAATGGCTATGTGTTTTTCTTTTATTAAATTAGATTTTTCTTTTTCACGCTCTACCAATTTTTCTTCATAGCTAGCCACTTTTATGTTCAACAATTTTATTTCAGAATCTTTAGAGCCAAGAATGCTAATTTTTCTTTTAATTCTTTAGCTAAATTAACATTGTCAAGCTCTAACGTAGCCATTTTTATTAGTATTTTCTAGCTCTAAGGTTTTTGTTTCTAATTGGGTTTCATCAAAATTATATATTTTTCCTTTTGTTCTTTCCACTTAACAAAAAGCTCATCTCTCTCTCTTGTCATGCTCCCTAGTTCCTCTTTTAATGAATCACGAACCTTTTTTAGTTTAAGGAATTTAGGACCCATTTCTTGAAGAAGTTCTACAAGAAATTCATAAGCTTCCTCCATGCTAGAAAACTTATCATCGCTAATATTCATTTCATCATCAAAGCTTTGAACAAGAGAGCTAAATTTTACCTTTTCGTTTCCATCCATAAAGCAAGTTCCAGTGTTGTCGTTCCAGTCATCATCTGAGGAGAGCTCCTCTGCGTCACTTTCTCCATGCGTAGCCACCATTCCTCGCTTTGATGTTCTCTTTTCTCCATCACCAGTCTTTTTCTTTCCTTTTCCTTTCAGAAGTGGACATTCTGCTTTCATGTGCCCTCTCTTGTTGCATCTGAAACACTGAGGTGCAGAACTTTCTTCATCATTTCCTTCATTTTTCTTGATTCCCTAAATGCTTCACGTCCTTCTTTTGTTGTTTTTCATGAATTTCACAAATTTCCTTGTAACAAGAGCCATGCTTTCATCGTCTGATTCATTCATCTCCTCCTTGAGCATTTTGGAGACTTGAAAGGCTAAATTCTTTTCCTTTGTTTCCTCCTTCTTAGATTTCTCTTCCATCTTTGGTGTGCTATCATTGGCCATCTTCAATTGCACTTCATAAGCCATTAATTTTCTCATTAACTGCTCGAAACTGATATTTGCCAAGTCATGTGCTTCTTCAATCGCCGTCCTCTTTTGAATCCAATCACCAGATAAAGAATAAAGGATCTTTCCAACCAAGTCTTCTGCTGGTATGTCCTTCCCAAAGGCTTTCAATGGATTGACGATATCTGCAAAATGAGAAAACATAGCATCAATTGACTCATTAGGCATCATAGCAAAATTTTCAAATTTTTGTAATAACATTCTAATACGAGTTTTCTTAACTTCGCTAGTTCCCTCATGAGTAACTTCAAGTCTCGTCCAAATATCCTTAGCAGTGGAACAAGAACTAGTGCGGTTAAATTCAGTTTTACTAAGACCACAATACAATATGCTCATGGCCTTAAAGTTTAGATTTTGTAACCGATCATTTTCCTTTAGCTGTTCAGGAGTGGGTTTTTCAAATAGGGTAAAGCCTTCACTAATTATTTTCCATAATGCTATATCAATACCTTTGATGCGTTGTTTCCAGTAACTATAGTCCGTACCATCAAATAGAGGTGATCTGAGATACAACTGACCTTCTCTTTGACTGTGTGTGTCATATGAGTATGTGCGAGGAATTTGTGCCATAGGATCGAAATTCCACTAGACTTTGAGTCTAAAAGGAATCCCGCTCTGATACCAATTGAAAAACACCCTAGAGGGTGGTGAATAGGGTGTATGGCACAAATTTAAAAATAATCACAATCACAGAGATAATCAGACACGGATATTTTTAACGGAGTGGCTTCCCACCAAAACACCGACCCCAAGACCTATGAGGATTTCACTCAATAAAACTGATCACACTTACGGGTAGTGATCTCACCGTACAAAGATATAGTTCAAGAATTTTAAGCGCAAAGATAGCTTCAGAGTAAAGCTATTCACAATTCAATCCCATAATGAAAACAGATTCAAATAGATTTAATACTGTGGTAAAAATTCAGAGTGATAGCATCGTGATAAATTTTGTGAGATTATAATCGTGTGGGCATGAACGATTCGCTGATCCGATGTCTGGATTGGAAGATATAGTCTTCGGAAGATGACTGCGTGAATCTGAATTCTGCAATGGCTAATCTGTAGAAAAACGTCCGAACTGTGTATGATTCTAAGGACTAAGCAAAGGAGCCTATCACCGTTGCGAAGAGCATGAAGATGTGGTCGCGTGGGTGCAAACGACGAGTCGATCCGACGTCTGGATCAGGAGATATGAGCGTACGAAGTCGAATGCGCAAATCTGGAATCTGCACTTGAAAGCTGCCCTTGCACAATCCGTGAGTTTGGAGATTGAAATCTGCGGCCACCAGTCACTGGAGGATGTCGCTTACGGCCACAAGTCACTGGAGGATGTTGCTTCCGATCACAAGTCACTGCCATGAGATCACAAGTCTCTGCCGTGAGGATGTTGCTGGAAGATGGACGTATATAATTCTCCTTAATGTTTCGCAAGGCCTTAATGTTTGACAGCCTTCTGTTATTTTTAAAATCACGTTTGCCAAAAATTTTGAAGCAGCTGCAACCAACTATTTTTCAGAGAATATGTTTTTTGTGATTCCAAATTTGTGTTACACCTCTACTTCAAAAAAATTCGACTGAGGCTATTTATTTTGGAGATCATGCGACAGTTGAAGACATTGTGATTCGAGATCAAAATAACAGAGCCGTCCCTTTTTGTTTTTCTTTTGCTTCTGTTTTTGCTTGACAATGGGATGATGTTTTTGAGAGTTTTTAGATGAGACTAAACAGGAGATTGAACAGGAGACCAAGTGCGTTGTGTTTTGGATGAGAACATGGAGTTTGAATTCTAGTAGAATATCCCTTGAGTATCCAATCAAATCTTCATCTTTGACCGATTCAAGTTTTCATCTTCTTATTTATGATGTAGGATTATTTTGAGTTTCTTTTTTGCACCAATGTCCACATACTCTCTCTCTCTCTCTCTCTCTCTCTCTCTCTCTCTCTCTCTCTCTCTCTCTCTCTCTCTCTCTCTCTCTCTCTCTCAAACAAAATTTATTTTGCACTTTCCACCTGAAATCACTTAATGAAAGATGTTAGTCACCCATGACTTGTTTGTCATCATCAAAATTAAATCGTACGACCTAGTTAGTGGACTAACTAGGCCAATACCTTAAATTGCTCACTTAATTTTGTCCAAAATATGTTAAAAATCCCAGGCATTAAATGCTGGAAACGGCTATTGTCACGCCCCGCTTCCCTAAAATGGAGGCGAGACGTGAGAAGGTCCGCTCAAGCGTGGAGCTGCGAAGCAGCACGCCTGATAAGCGTAAATTTAGTATAAGCATGTCCCTGTAATTGTAAACGAAACAACAACAACAATAATAATAATAGGATGAGACGGATATGAAATACCAATCCCACAGTTTGTCCACAAAATATTCAACATCACAGAAAAAGCCGCCAGGCTAAAAGAAAGAGTCTAAAGGCCCAGAACAAGGCCAAACAAAACACAAATATAACAGAGTATCAAACTAGGTGCCACGCACCAACAACCTAAGCAATCTAACAAAAACTAGACGTAGACACTAAGACTGATCTCCAGTGTCTACGAAGTCCTCGTCCAACACGGGCGCAAGCTCGGCGTCCGCACACACCTCACCCTCAGCAAGTAACTCTGGCTCGGGGTCTAACATGTGTCACCCAAAAGAGAAAAGGGGCACATGTCAGCAAGTCTAAAGACTTGGGCAAGGAAACTGAAAGTAACTAACAACCTAGCACTTATAATATTAAACAATGACATGACAGTTTAGTTTGATGCAGCAGTTTAAAGAGAGAGTGTCACGCACTCACGATGTAGCAATCACTAAGCACTAATCACGATTCACTTATCACTATTAATCACTCGTGCACTAGGGATTTCGCCTGCTGGCCGGAGTGGCGGATCAGGCCAACTCGGGGCTCAGGTGGCCACATATCTCTTACCCCACCCATATGTGTCGAGCGTTGGGGTTTCCAACTAACTGAGCCCGCTTCTGGATCACGAGCCAGGAAGTGTATTTCACTTGGCATAGGGGTGCACCTAGCCTTATTTATCGAGCGTTGGGGTTTCCAACTACAGGGCTCGCTTCTGGAACACGAGCCAGGAATATAAGTATTGTAGCATGTGCTACGCAATCACGATGAATAATCAATATGCAATGCCATGAACAGATATTTGCGTACCGTTAATTGAATTTAAACGTGACATACAAGCAAGATGAGGGTGACGGACCAAGCTTTGTTGTCAAGCTAGGTCAAAGGCGTCTAGACGGCTATCCTTTCACCGTCTAGTCTCTTTTACGCTAAAGCAAGGGAAATGGCCTAAGACATGGCCCAAAACAAAAGATGCAAGTTTCACTTGCCTGATACCGGGGTTGACGAGCAACGAAGATCGTCACAAGCTAAACTACGGATGGATCACGTGAAGAAGCGAAGGAACGATGTCGAGCAACCACGGCAACGGAAGAACGATCCGGCTCAGATCTGGAAATGAGGGAAAAATCTGGAGAAATGGGTTTTGATGTGGATTTTGGGGGTTTGATGAAGGTTTGGGGAAGATGGAAGGTGGGTTGTGACAAGGGAGGGTTTGGATGATGGAGGATGAGCTTGGGATGAAGGATTAATGGTTTGAGGAAGATGGGGGCTCAATGGGGGAGAAATTAGGGTTTTAGATCATGAGGAAGAAGAAGAAAACGTTTGGAGGGGTATTTATAGAGTTTGGTGGCGGCTAGGGCAAAACTAGGGTTTACAGCACTGGTTAGTCGGTCAAAGAACAACCACTGACCGACTAGTTTGACATCTAGTCAGTCGATGAACGTTCTTAGACGGACTAAGAGTAAACAGTACTCGATTGTACAGAAGAACTAAGAATTAGTCTGTCTGAGTACAAAACTTAACCGACTAGTTTAACAACTAGTCGGTCGAAAGATGAACTTAGACCGACTAAGAATGAACAGTACTGATACCAAAAAAATAGTAAATGAGTTAGTCGGTTAAAGAAGCATTGCCGACCGACTAGTTTGCAACCTAGTCGGTCAACCAACGTTCTTAGACCGACTAACGACAAACAGTAACTCCTGAACATTTAACAAAGCCCACTAGTCGGTTCAAGAAGGTTTTCCGACCGACTGGATCGTCATCTAGTCGGTCGGTGCCCCTTCTTACACCGGCTAATGAGCACCAAAAGTTCCGAAATGGAGCGCGAAGCTCCGGGATGGTTTCCTAAGTCTCCTAGGCTCGTTCTAACTCTAAGATATCGACGTTATGAAGCCCGTCACGAATGACTTACTTCAAACACGCCGACCGACGGAAGAATCTAGAGAATCACGACGAAACGAACGAAAATGAAAACTACGGAGATGGAAATGGAAATCACAACAAGGGACAGCAACCAAATATATAAAGATTTATAATAAAATCCATACATGAAAAACCAGTCGTTACAGCTATTAACGGGCAAAAATCTTAGTCGCTAGTCGCCTAAAGTAGAACGACCAGGCGGCTGCTTTACTATTCTAACTGGGTCATAAATGCAGTCTAACGGACACTTGGCAGACGTCTGGTCCTCTGTACAGTCGTCTGGCTCAAAGGCGAGAGACGTCTGATCATTGAGACACACACACACAACACACACACACACACAGAGAGAGAGAGAGACGGAGTCACATGAAATATATTGGTCCGAATACCCAGACGTCTGAGGTTCATCATCTAGATGTCGGGTCGACTATATAGACGTCTGGAAACATATCTTCAAACGCTTTAATCAAGACTTGACTACAGAGTTTAAGATACTGGAATTTGGCTCGTAATTAACCAGACGTCTGATTTATATCATCCATGCGTCTGATACAAAGTGTAGACGTCTAGAAATATAATATCAGACGTCTGATTTCTGTCAGTCAGCAGAGGCCGAGATACCGGAAGTTCGGCTAGAATTAATCACACGTCCGGAGTTCTTCATCCAAGCGCCTCACACATTCTGCAGACGCCCGGAATAAGAACTTCAAGCATCTGTACTGGGTAGGGTTTTGGAGAACTGAATATGCGTCAGCACCAGGCGTCTGGAGAACAATTGACAGGCGCTTGGATAGGCTGAAAAACTCTATTTCGAGTTTATGCAAGTTCTAACCCTATGACACTCAATGATATATGATCTAGAGTGTTGTAAGTGTTATGAGTGATATTCTATCAAGTCTATTCAAGGTTTAACATGCTAATTCAACAAAGAAGTAAAGAAAGAAAGATATGCATGTTTATCCTCTTCAATTCCTATTGAATTTCTTGACGACTTCCATTTGAGCTAGTTGAGTCCAACGCTTTGATTTTCGTGCGTTCACTCCTTGATTTACATGCTTCATTGATTGATGTCCTTGCATCAATGATCCGAGTCATCATCTTCATTTGATATGACTTTGTCTGTATTGATGATTCTTTCATTAACTACAAAACATGGGGATTAGTCACAATTGATTATGTTTGTTTATCAAAAAAACCACATTGGAGAAACCAATATTCAACATTCTCCCCCTTTTTGATGATGACAACCAATCATAATCAATAATTTTGCTTGAATATAAAAATACTTACTCTACATGCGTTGATGCCAAATATTTTAGTCCAAATAATCATATGAATAATGGATCATCAATGCTAGTTAATGATATATGTATCACATGAGTTGCGTATATTATTCATTAAAGTCATCAACATATATGAATACACAAAGCATGAAGTTTATGGTGATAGACATAGGGAAGGTTGAAGCATGAAAAAGGAGATCAAGTCAAACAACTATATTGAAATCAACTTTAAGGATAAAGTGAAGGATGAATTTCAAAACTCCCCCTGAATCATACAACAGTTTCAAAATAAGTTCAGATATGATATGATTCATGGAGTAATGATACTTTCATGGATAGTGTATGAAATTCACCATTTCTATCCCCCTTTATGATTCATTTGAGAGATGAAATTCAAATTTTCAAAATCTCAAAAATAATCCAAGCAAGCTCTCAAAGCTCCCCTATGGTTATCTCTCCCCATTTGTCATAATCTAAAAGGATGGGAGGAATATAACAACATTTAGTGTTATTATAAAATACAACTGTGTGATGGACAAACTCATTCCAAAACAGATAAGTGAGGGTGTTCTCATTTAATCATTTGTCTAAGCTTGTAGCATCAAAACTCATAAGGAGAAGAGTATTCAACATTCATATTGGAGGTGCAAAAATAGAATAATTATGAAATGGTACGTTTCCAATAACCATTAAACTTTCATTCATATATAATGATGGCGATAGTACAAAATATAACTTCCTCGCTTATCGAAAACAAAATATAACTATATGTCACATACAACAAAATGTGACATCATTCACAAGTAAATGTATACTTACAAGTATACCACCCATGATCCCAAAATAACTACATACCCTATTCAGAAACACCAAAAAGTATCCTCACAAGCACTCTTCTTAATCAATGTGTAAAAATACATTTTAAGGATGGAGAGAGACTTGTGGTATTCTAGAAGATCATCAAACTACTGGAGGAGGTGGTCATCGAGGTACAATGGGTCCAGGTAGGGTGAAGGCTGGAACATCCCTGGAAGTGGGCACAAGCATGTTCAGTTTCTCCTGAATGTTTAGAAACAAGGTGAACAACTACTGACTCTGAAGAGTTTGAGTCCTCAAGTTGGAGCTGATAGATTTCACTTGTTCTTTGATGAAGGTAAGATCGTCACGGAGTATACAGACATTGTTCCAGATAGCAAAAAGACTAAACTCATATTCTCCCAATCGTGAAGTAAGATCCTCAGGGAGTTTAGTTGAGGATGAAGAGTTGGAGGAAACTCTCAAACTATCCTGGAGATGAATAAGGGAGGAAAGTATGCACACATGATCTTGGTCAAAACCTAGGACAAACTCCTCAATGTGCTGAAGGTCAGCACCAAAGGAGATTTGCATATCATTAAGGCGAGTATTCTCATTGACAAGAAAGGAAATTCCGGTTCTAATAGGGGTCTTCAAAAATAGGAGAGTCAGACACGACAAGGACTTCCTCATGAACTGGTGGCAGCTCAGGTGTAGACGGGTCGGAAGCATATGTTCGTGAAAGGCCAGAAGTAAACTGAGGAACAGATGAACTGATCTGATCCCATGGTGATGGAGACACTCCTCGACTCCTAGAATGCATAAAAGCCTAAGCAATGGAGATTGGTGTCTTGCGTGATCGTTTTGTTTGAGCCATGTCGAAACCCTAGAAGGTTGTTTTTGTCAGGAAAGAGTTTAATCAAAACCCCTAGATATCGAAATGGTTGGAGTAAAGAAATGAGTTTCAATTTACCTTAAATCAGACATGAATTTGTTGAAAGTTCGTCGAGACCGTAACAGCAGATGAAGTGGCAGACGAGAGAGTTTGATAGCTTAACCCTTAATCAAGTCGAATCTGGGTTTATTACGATAGATCGAAAAATCGCAGCCGTTGGATCAAAAGTTGATCTGGCTTAAGATCCTTCGACAGACATCTGGAGAGAAGTATACAGTCATCTGGAGAATTAAAGAGACGCATGAGATTATACTAAGCCAGGCGTCTGAATCAAGACCAACAAATGCTTGGTCGAAAGAGTATATAAGGTGAATATCATATAAAATGATGATCACGCATTTGACAGACTATCCAGGTGTCTGGAATGTCAACCTCAGACGTCTGACAAACTCTCAGGAAATTTTTGACAGACTGACAAAACACATCTGAAAATCGGTTCAGGCGTCTGGTAGGATAGTATCAGACATCTGGTCAAATGAAAAAATAGAAGAGATAAATATATCAGGTACGACTAGACATCTGGTTTGATTACACCAGGCATCTGACTTATATCTGAAAGCTTCTGTTAAACCTAGGAGAATTTCTATTGAGGTTCTCAAGTTTAAGCAATCGTCTTAACTAAGCATTCATTAATGCAAATCATATATACAATCATCATATATGATATTCATTCAAACAAAATACATAATGCTCAAAAGTATCATAGGAAACTTATATATCTCATGAGATAAATACTCAAAAATAAAAATGATATATATATTATTATTATTTTTGGCGAGTAAAATTATATATATATATATATATATATATCCAAAAGAAATTGATTAATGGCATGAGCATATCATAGTACGAGATGAATTAATATACTAGTCAAATAGAAAAATGATCTTCTAGAGTTCAGATTCACCCATGATACCTAATTCTCTCATAAGCCTTAAAAAGAGTCTTCTTTGAGAGGTTTGGTAAAGATATCGGTAATTTGGTTTTGGGTGTCGATGTACTCTAGACAAACATCCTTCTTGAGAACATGATCATTAATAAAATGATGTATAATATCAATGTGTTTGGTATGGGAGTGTTGTACTGGGTTCTTGGATAGACAAATAGCACTTTGGTTATCAACCATAATTGGACATGTGCCACACTCAATACCATAGTCTTGGTGTATTTATCTCATCCATAGAACTTGTGCACAACCTAATCCTGTGGTAACGTATTTCGCTTCGGTTGTAAAAAGAGATACCGAATTTTGTTTCTTGGAGAACCAAGACACAATGAAACTTCCTAGGAAATGACAAGTGCAACTAGTACTCTTCTTATCGGATTTACATATGGCAAAGTCGGCATATAAGAGCACGACTTAGGATAAAGTTATCCATAGTCAAGCGATTGATTTAAATAACAAAAAATTCGTTTTGACCGCAATCAAGTGTGGTTGTTTTGATCGATATTGATAACGTACACATAAGCATACCGAAAACATAATATTGGGCCTACTTGTGGTAAGATAGAGTAAGTTACATATTATACCTCGATATTAACGAATGTCAACATCCATTCCATGATCATTTTTATCAAGATGCATTGCAGTGCTCATTGGAGTACGGTTGGATGAAGAGGATCACATCCCAAAGCACTTGATCAATTCCACCGTGTACTATGTTTTGTGGATGAAGTTCCCTTGGTCCAATTGACGGATTTGAAGTCCCAGAAAGTAGATGAGCTCTCCCATGTGGCTCATCTAAAATTCATCATGCATAGACTTAGCAAACTCTTGACAAAGTGAAGAGTTAGTGGAACCAAATATAATGTCATCAACATATATTTGAATCAATAATATGTCATGATCGAAATACTTAGTGAAAAGTGTTGAGTCAACATCACCTATTTTGAAACCCAAATCAACAAGAAAATTCTTTAGTCGATCATACCATGCTCTAGGATCTTGTCTCAACCTATAAAGAGTTTTCTTGAGTCTAAACACATGATTTGGTGATTTTTCATCAATGAAACCGGTTGGCTTTGAAACATAAACTTCCTCAACTACATGTCCATTTAAAAATGCACTTTTCACATCCATTTGAAAAGGTTTAAACTTTTTAAATGATGCAAATGATAACAATAGTTTAATAGATTCTAATCTAGCTATCGGGGCTAAGGATTCTTCAAAATCAATACCTTCTTCTTGCCGCTAACCTTGAGATACTAACATTTCCTTGTTTCGGTTGACGACTTTATTTTCATCCGTCTTGTTTTTGAAGATCCACTGTATTCCAATGACATTATGGTCTTCCGTAGGAGGAACTAATTCCCAATCATCCTTCCTTTCAAATTGGTTGAGTTCCTCTTCCTCTAGCCATGATCCATGAGCTATCTTTACATGCCTCTTCAATGTTCCTTAGTTCAATTGTTGAGACGAATGCACGATGTGAGAATTGCTCTACCCTAGACCTTGTGCGGACTCTATCTTTAATATTACCTATCACTTGATCATGTGGATGGTTTGGAACCGTAGAAAATATCTTGGGTAACCCTAGATCATTTGGAAAAACTTCAACTACATCATTAGTAGGGTTAGTTGCAAGAGAATCATCTAATTTAACACTGTTCAAAGAATCACAAAGAAATTCAATAATCTCATCAATGTGAGATAATGGACTATCAAAATCCTCATAAAAAGAAAAATGAAGTGCTTCTTCAATGGTTGAGGTTTTTTTATTGAATATCTGGTAGGCCTTACTACGATCGGAATATCCAATAAATATTCCTTCATCGGAACGTGAATCAAACTTATCCGTGTGTGTTCTTAATAAAACATTTTGAACCAAAAACACAGAAATAACGTACTTATGGGATTTTGTTATAAAATAATTCATAACAAGTTTTATTCGTACAGGGACTCATAAGAATCCTATTTAGTACATAGGACACGGTATGAACGGCTTTTGTCCAACATTGTGAACCAATGCGGCTATCGCTAAGCAAAGTACATGCACACTCAATGAATGTTCTATTTTTCCTATCTACAACACCATTTTGTGGTGGAGCACATGGAAAGGAAAATGTGTGAGTTATCCCGTTCTCATCACAAAAATTAGAGAATAATTCATTATCAAATTCACCTCCATTATCACTATGAATGGTGATAATGGACGTGCCTTGAATCTTTTGAACTTTCTTAGATAGAATAATGAATCTATCAAGATCTTCACTTTTGCTATTCAAAAACTTTACCCAAGTATACCTAGAAAAGTCATCTACAACTAGAAGTCCATAAAATGCATTTTCTAAGGACGCAACTATAGTAGGCCCAAATAAATCTAAATGTAAAAGCTCTAGAAGCATACAAGTAGATGTTACTTTCTTAATCTTAAATGACGATTTATGAAACTTGCCTCATTAGCATGAATCACAAAAACTTTTCTTATTAAAAGAAAATTTTGGAACCCCTCTAACTAGATTATGCTTGGACAACTTATGAAGGTGCTTGAAGTGTACATAACCAAAGCGTCGATGCCACAAGAGTTATTCATTAGTGTGAGCAACCAAGCATTAGTCTTGTTATGTGGCATATCCAAGATATAAATGTCCTTTTGGCATGTGCCACTAAACAAAATATTATCATTAGCATTATTGAAAATACTATACAATCCATTACCAAAACTAACTTTGTAACCCTTTTCACAAAGTTGACTTATAGAAATAAGATTGTGATTTAAACCATTTACAAGATAAACATTTTCTATGAGAAGTTTAGAGGGGTTACCAACTTTTCCAATTCCTATGATGGAACCCTTCTCATTACCTCCCAATGTGACCGTTCATTCTTGATACGGATAATTTCGGAGAGCAAACTTAGGTCTCCTGTCATATGTTTGGAACACCTGCTATCGAGTATCCAATCCTTCTTTTTGCATTTAGAGCAATCTTTTCCCTTCTTGCTCTTTTTCCTCCTCTTGGATAGATATAGAATTCATTATAAGCACGTGGTACCCAAGCATGTTGGGTTCAATAGGATTAGCCCTTTGGAAACCAAGTCCAAGTGGACTTTGGCTTTCCAACATAAATCACATTATCTATAACATCTCTAAAATATGTGTCACGCCCCGCTTCCCAAAAACGTGGAGGCAAAGCGTGAGAAGGTCCGCTCAGACTTGGAGCTACAAAGCGGCAAGTCCGATAAGCGTCAATCAACTTAAACTGCAGGTCCTTGCAACGTGAAACGAAACAAAGATAATAATAAAGAAAAGAGACAAAAGAGATATCTTAGAATATCCATAATAATAAATTTCAACATCGCAGAAAAGCCACCAGGCTAAAATAAAAGAGTCTAAAAGAGGCCCCAGCATGGCCAACAAAAGTACAAAGTACGAAAGCAAAGTAATGGTCCAAGCACCGACAACTAACAGCAATCCTAAAGCAAAAGCAACTCAAATCAGTCTCTAAAACTGGTCTCCGGTGTCCACCAACTCCTCGTCAAAAGTAGGCTCTGGCTCAGCGTCTGCAAACACCTCGTCCTCAGCTACGATCTCTGGCACAGGGTCTAACATGTGACACCCAAAAGAGCAAGGGGCACATGTCAGCAAGTCTACAAGAGACTTGTGCAAGGAAACTGAAAGTGGGTAAAAGTAAAACAACCTAGCAGTTCTAGCATGATGCAATGACATGGCAGTTAAAGTAAGAGTGCAACAAGTAAAGTAAAGTAAAGTACGAGCATGGCATGGATGTCAAGTTTTACAAGAAACACTCACTAGTACAAGACAAGTAAAGTAAGCACCTCGTGCACAGAGATTACGCCTTCTGGCTAGAGTGGCTGCGCGGGCCAACCCCTAAGCTCAGGTGATCGCTTTGTATGATCCTGCCAAAACAGAGTTAGGATCGATAAATGAAGTTGAGACTTACGCTTGCGTATGCGGCACGATAGTCACAGAACTTCGCCTTCGGATTCGCCATGACGGATCGAGTCTTCTCACGAACGGAGTAAGGCTACTAAATCCACAATCTAAATCTCTACTTTTAGATTAAGAACTTGGATACAGAGAGAGGAAGGATTTCGGCAGAGCTTCGCTAGAATGAAATGCATGCAAGAATGCCATGCAAAAGTGTAAGGAAATGGCTAACCCTTTGGTCTTATTTTTAGCCCCCAAGGTAGTTATTTTAGGAGTAATTGTTCCTTTGGAACAATTTAACTAAGGTGTACCATCATACATGGCACATTATAAGCTTAAGTTGTACCATATGCATGGTACAACATAAGCTTAAGATATTACCCCTTTATTAGCCATATGTCGCATGCACTTATGCACATATAATGCGACTTTCCCATCAATCTAGAGATCCTCTCCGCAAGGGAACATATTCCCTTTGCACACGACTTCGTGTACGCGACGTTCGAGGTCCGTATTCCCTCGTACATCCCCTACAAGGGTGTACTAACGTCTTCCATATCCAACATCTCCCACTCACACTTGAGGGGATTGTAAGAGAACGTCTTTCTCTTAGTTCTTTCATCTATCATACCGAGAAATAGACCGTGCGACCGTCATGCACGTAGAGTCTGTTGTTGTGCACTTGTTAGAGATACACAATGACCTCGAAGGTGCAAAGTTGAGTAGTTCAACGCATGCTTTACCCTAGATTATTTCTTCACATTTCTTATACTTTATATTCAACAATTGAATCCCATCTGGATCACAATTGGTTGGCCAGCTTTGAATCATTAAAGTCCAAATGTGAATATGAAATCAATCTTCCTCTTCTTGCGAACCTTCTGATCTTGACTTGATTCGCTTTTCTAACGTGCCCCGCCGAGCCGAATTATCATAGCCCATTAGCAACACGCTAAGATAGCGATCATCTTGTCAAATCTAAAGGAACCAATTGGAGTCCTTGAGGGTAAGAGTTAAGGCCCATATGGCCTTTGAGTCTCACATAATAGCAAACACTATTGCTACTAACTCAGTGGTCGAAATGCATACGTGGTATGAATACGTATTACAACATCGCTCCTTTCCCAGGGAGTGTATGTCTCAATGATGTTGTAAGGATGATGATCAGACACCACAATGTCTGACTTTGAGTCCCTTATTCTACTCAAATAATCCTTTGGACTCACATCCCGCATTTAGACAGATAGGATTCCAAAAAATCCTCTTAGATCTTTTGTAAGCATCCATATGATGCAGATCTTTCATGCGACCATTTTGTTTAAGTCATGACTCTTAAATCATCCGTCTGATGATTTTGACTTCAAACAGGTCCCATCTCTATTCCATCCGTCTGATAGAATAAGGCGGTTGCTCATGTGAGAGAGCCAACCTCAATCTGTCCGACATACTAGAATTCAGCTGAGATTTCAAAAATGTACACAAACATTTCTTAAGAAATTCATATGCAATGTTTGAAAAAGAACTTATTCTTTTATCTAATTTGATCTTTCTCAGACATGGGAATATATATTGGTACAACTCAGCTCTTTACGCAATCCTTGGGATGATAAGTATTTATAAAACACATTTCTGGGGATCGCTTTCATAAGCGGATCCTCTATCATCTCATGCGTAGATATGTACCTTATGTCTACCTTCTTTGTTTTATCATAGTCTTTTGCAAATTCGTATCGGATATCAATGTGTTTGATCTTACAAGACACATTATCCTCTTAACCGCTTTCCAGTGTACTTGCCCTGTATTGGATTGGTAACAGCTTACCATTTCCAACGGCAAAACAGATGTCCGGTCTCGTACACACCATAGCGTACATAAGACTATCAACTGCACTGGAATATGGAACTTTTTCCATAATTTCATTTTCCTTTTGGTTCTTTGGACACGATTCCAGATATAAATTATCGCATATGCTTATATGAATATCAATGGACTTGTAGTCCTGCATATTAAATCGTTCTAGAACCTTCTTTATATAAGTCTCCTGTGAAAGAGAAAGAAGTTTCTTCGAACGATTCCTTGAAATCTTAACTCCAAGGATATATGCGGCTTTTCCTATGCCTTTCATCTCAAATACTGATGAAAGCCAAGCCTTGATACTCATCACAAAGCCCTTGTCATTTCTGGCTATTAAAATGTCATCAACATATAGAGACATGATAATATACTTGCTTTTAATCCTCTTGATATATACTCAGTTATCTTCATCAAGCATGGTAAAACCATTTGATAACTTTATGAAATCGTATATACCATTGCCTCGAGGATTGTTTAAGATCATATATGGACTTATGAAGTTTACAAACCTTATGTTCGTTTCCTTCTTTTACAAACCATGTTGGTTGTTCCATATAGATCTCCTCGTCCAATTCTCCATTGAGAAAGGCAGTCTTTACATCCATTTGATGTAATTCAAGGTCTAAGCAAGCTACCATTGCCAGAATCAGGCGAATTGAGGTAAAACAAACAACAGGTGAGAAGGTCTCTTCGTAGTCTATCCCTTCCTGTTGTGTAAAACCTTTCGCGACAAGGCGAGCTTTATATCTGTCAATAGAGCCATCAGCCTTATGCTTGATCTTGAGAACCCATTTGTTCCCAATAGCTCTACGTCCTCTGGGTAAGTCAACTAAGTCCCCGACTTGGTTAACTTTCATGGATTCTAACTCCTCTTGCATCGCTTCTATCCATTTGTCTTTCGCAGGGCAAGATATGGCATGTTTGAAAGTAGCAGGCTCGTCATCTTCTTGTAGTAAGTCATAAAGGTTTGCGGAAATTCATCCTCAAATCTTAGAGGAGCCAACCTTGTACGATTACTACGTCGTATTTGAGATTCTTCAAGTCCTTGTTGACTCGAATTTAGAATTGGATCAATTCTAATATCACTCCCACTTGGAATGTCATTAGAATTGCTCCCACTTGGATCATTATTCCCGTATGGAATAGGATAATCGTCATTCGTATAATCCATTGGTGAAGGTTGAAACGTATTTTCGTTTTCACCAAGAATTCTCCCACTCGAATGAGGTAATCCTTCTTGATCATAAATCTCAAATAGAGATAAGTCCTGAATTATCTCGCCCTGTCTTGGAAACTCATTTTCCAAGAAAGTGACATCCCTCGACTCAAACTCAATTAGCCCACCATTGTCTTCCTGACTAACAAAAAACATAACCTTTGGAGTTTTCTGCGTATCGTATAAAGATACATTTCCTTCCCCTTGGCCCAAGTTTGCCATACTTATGGGAGGAAATATGTGCGTAGGATGCACAACCCCAAGGTTTCAAAATGTTTAAGTCAGGAGACCTTTGGTTCCACAACTCATAAGGAGTGGAGCTAACTGATTTCGAGGGTACGCGGTTCAAAATGAAAGCGGCCGTCAATAATGCATCACCCCAAAAGGTGATTGGCAAGTTAGCTTGCGCCATCATTGAACGGACCATTTTTCATTAAAGTCCTATTCCTCCTTTCTGCAACACCAATTTGTTGAGGAGTATAAGGCATAGTTACCTGATGTACTATGCCTTTTTCATCACAAAGTTCCTTTAAACTTGTTGATTGATATTCACCGCCCCTATCGGTTCGCACGACCTTAATCTTGCGATCTAATTGATTCTCCACTAAACTCATATAGTTTTTAAAGCAGGTTTAGTGCTTTCACTTTTGTGGGATATCAAATAGATATGACCGAATCGGGTGAAACCATCAATAAAAGTGATGAAATAGGACTTCCCGCGTCTTGTCTTGACATTCATCGGACCACATATGTCTGAATGGATAAGCTGTAATGGAACCTCGGCCCTTGTGCCGGTTCCAAACGGCTTGCGACAAGATTTCCTCACAAGGCAATGTTCGCAGGTCGACATTTCAACCTTTGAAACATTGGATAGACGGCCATGTTTGGCAAGTCTATCCATACGCGTTGGTCCAATATGACCAAGCCTTGCGTGCCAACAAATTATATTAGACTCATTAGTCAAAGAATTTGTCACAAGGAAATTTTCATTACATGAGGAATCATACATTGTACTTATTACAATAAATCCTTTGAAATACAAACCCAGTACCAATAAAGGAATTCTTACAAAATAGGTCCATATTACAATCATGAAGGAACCAACTATAACCAAGACCCATTAAATTGACCACAGTTTTAATATTCCTTTGAATATATGGAATGAAGAGAACATCATGAAGTAGGAGAGTGCGGCCGTTGTCCAAGACTAGCTTGCGAGTCCCAACGCCTTTCACTTCAACACGTGTGTTGTTTCCTACATTGATCCACTTCATTCCTTGGGGTATCCGGTGATACTCCACTAAGGACCGTCTGTCCCTTGTCATGTGGTTGGTGGCACCTGAATCAATTATCCCAAAATGGATTAGATTCCACGAGAAATATTGAACTAGAAACACATATGTAACTAGTATTACAAGTTACCTCGTCACTTCCACTCGTACACGAACGAGCATAGTGACCGAGCTTGAAGCACTTGATCCTTTTCAAGTCTTTCTTCTTGTGCCATTTCTTGTGCCCACCCTTATGTTTGGGTTCCTTGGTAGACTCAGGTTGCTTATTACGTTCATTAGAAGACTTCGAACGATCTTTACGTTTCTTTCCCCCGTGTGAGGAACTAGCAACCATGTGCACTTCTGCACTTGGCTATGCAGCCGCAAGCCGCTCTTCCTCTAATTCGAGGTGCTTGGAAACATCGTTGAAGGTCTTGATGCTCTCATTATGAGTGAGATGCATCTTCATCTGATCCCACCCATTTGGTAGGGAACGTATGACTGCTTGGATTTATTGCTCATCTGTGAGCACATGACCTGCATCCTTTAACTCTGAGATTAGATTCGCCATATGTCGCAGATGTTTCCCCATGGAATGATCTGGACATTTCTTATATGAATCAAATCTTATAGTCAAGGCTCGAAGTTTGGACACCGATGTGCCACCAAACTTCTCCTCAAGCTTGGACCATATGTCCATGGCTAAGTCATGTTCCCGGAAGATGCGCATTATGTCATCAGCCATACTGCTTAATAACGTAATGTGTGCTATCTTATTCTTCCGAGACCAAGCATCAAAAGCTTCCTTGTCTCGTCTGTGTTGGGCCGTAGTGCCCAACTCGGGTTCAATCATTACGTTCTTTAGAGTTTCGAGCACTTCTTGCTCCTCTAAAACGTATTGTATCTTGATGGACCAAAGTTTGTAATTATCGCCGTTGAGTTTTTCACCTCTTTTTAACTCAGCGACGATATTCTTTGAAGCGGAAGACATTTTACTTTTTAAAATGCTGCAAAAGACACAAAACCGAAGGTTTGATGAAAACATTGCATAAAAATTCTTAAAATATAACTCCCACTTGAAATGATAATAGAATATCCCATTTGGATAGTTCTAAAAATTCAAATCCCACTTGGAATTATATTATATTTGATAAGTTACTTTCGAAAAATATTGAAGATGTTGTTCTAGAATCGAAAAGGTCTCTTCGATTCCAATCACCATCTAGAACAACCTTCAATATTCCCCCATCACTTATCAAACAATAGTACTCTTATAGTACTAGCAGCGGAAAATGAGTTTGAAAACGTATTTTTTCAGATATAATTCCCACTTGAAATGATAATAGAATATCCCATATGGATAGTTCTAAAATCAACTCCCACTTGGAATGATATTCATAATTTGATAAGTTACTTTCGAAAGATATTGAAGATGTTACTCTAGAATCGGAAAGGTCACTATGTTTCCAATCACCATCTAGAGTAACTTTCAATATATCTCCCTCACTTTATCAAATGTTAGTACTCTTATAGTACTTTGCAGCGGAAAAGCGTTTTTGAAAACGTATTTTTCAAAACGTATGAAAACGTATTTTTCAAAAAAAATGTATATTTCAACTTAGTACCCTTATGATACTAGTGAAATATTCGGCACTTCCTGACCATTTGTCGGGAATGAGCCGTAGCCGTGCCAAGGTCGGATCCCCCTTTTGGGGATTTTTCTGCAAACTATCGTCGTTGGCTCCCGTATAGATCCAGGCGTTTCCCCCCGTATGAGAGAATTTTGGCTCAGACGACTGTCGTTTGGCCCCGTATGGGCTAGTCGGCACGTTCATGTTCGACCAAGGCCTTTTACCGAATTGGTCGACCAAAACACCCAAATTGGTCGACCAAAAAATTGGTCTGAATCACTCCCGGCCAGTGCCGATCAGTCCGGCCCCCGGCCAGGCCCTGACCGCTGCCAGGGCCGACCGTGGCCCTGGCAGCGGCCAGGGCCGGCCATTGGCCAGGCCCTGGCCGAGGCCAGGGCTGGCCAGGCCCTGGCCTCTGCCAGGGCCGGGGCCGGCCAGGCCCTGGCCTGAGGCCAGGGCGCTGCCCTGGCCTCTGCCAGGGCGGCCAGGCCCCTGGCCGGGGCCAGGGCCCCCGCCCTGGCCTCTGCCAGGGCGGCCAGGGCCCCTGCCCTGGCCTTGACCGGCCATGGCCCTTTGGCCATGGCCGGTCTCCCCTTTCATGGGGTGGCCGCATGCACTCCTCCCCCTTGATGGGGTGGTCGCGGTGGTTATTGGCCGTAGCCAACCCCCTCCGCATGGGGAGGGGGTGTGCATGGCCTCCATAGCCCATTTGGCCATGGTGCACATGCACCCAAATCCATCTTCTCCGATGGAGATAACTTCCATCATCTTCCTCGATGAAGCACCCGTTCGTCAATGAAGCACCCGTTCGTCGAGAAAGTGGTTATTTTCTAATGGCCGTGTGCCAAAAATGAAAAATAACATACTACGTGAACGGTCGGTTCTTCCCGTCACGGAGAGTTCCTACCATATCCGTAATGATAGGAGACCCTAACGTGAAAAGAACAACCGCTGCGTTCTCTCCGTCACGAAGCGTGCGTACCATATCCGTAATGGTAGGATACCCATTCGTGAAAAAGACAACGACTCGTTCATAGTTTCGACGGGGCGGCGGTTTGACCGGGGCGAACCCGTATGGCTCTGATACCAATGTATGATCCTGCCAAAACAGAATTAGGATCGATAAATGAAGTTGAGACTTACGCTTGCGTATGCGGCACGGTAGTCACAGAACTTCACCTTCGGATTCGCCACGACGGATCGAGTCTTCTCACGAACGGAGTAAGGCTACTAAATCCACAATCTAAATCTCTACTTTTAGATTAAGAACTTGGATAAAGAGAGAGGAAGGATTTCGGCAGAGCTTCGCTAGAATGAAATGCATGCAAGAATGCCATGCAAAAGTGTAAGGAAATGGCTAACCCTTGGGTCTTATTTTTAGCCCCCAAGGTAGTTATTTTAGGAGTAATTGTTCCTTTGGAACAATTTAACTAAGGTGTACCATCATACATGGCACATTATAAGCTTAAGTTGTACCATATGCATGGTACAACATAAGCTTAAGATATTACCCCTTTATTAGCCATATGTCGCATGCACTTATGCACATATAATGCGACTTTCCCATCAATCTAGAGATCCTCTCCGCAAGGGAACATATTCTCTTTGCACACGACTTCGTGTACGCGACGTTCGAGGTCCGTATTCCCTCGTACATCCCCTACAAGGGTGTACTAACGTCTTCCATATCCAACACGCTTATCCCTACCCCTCCACGTGTATCGAGCCAGGGCCTTACCCCCGAACGGTAATGCTCGCTTCTGGATCACGAGCGAGGAAGTGTTTTAACATGATGGCATAGGGGTGCACCTAGCCGGACATGGAAGTACAAGTAGTGTAGCGTGTGCTACGAATACGACAATCACTTGGATGACATGTAAGATGCAATGCATGGCAGTTAAAAGTGCGTACAGTTAAGGAATTTAAATGTGACAGATATCAATGCATGAATGACATGGCAGGGTGACGGATCTAGCTTCGTTGTCAAGCTAGATCTTAAAATTACGTCTAGACAGCTATCATTTCACTGTCTAGTCTCTTTTACGCTAAAATAAGGAAGTGGCCTAAAAACATGGCCCTAAGTAAGAATTGGCAAGTTTCACTTGCCTATAAGTATCACGTTAGAGAACCACCGTCCGACGAGTCCAAAGTCACAATTATCCTACGTGCACAAGTCCACCGGCCTACAACCGTTTTATTAATCTTGATTAGTGAATTCTAAAACATTTAAAATACTTTAAAAACATTGATTTTAGTCTTGATTAGCATGCAATGGGTTGGGGGTCCTAGGGGTGCAAAGCGTTACCTCAACACGATGCGAAAGCTACACTGGCGTCGGCTAGCGACGCCAGGGGTTGGAATAAGAGAATGGGCTCCAAGTCCAGATTCCAATATAGATTCCTCGCTGGAAAGTTCAGAGCAGCAACCGGAGCAATGAATCTAGATTCCAAAGCTAGCACGTGCGACGATGGGCTACGACGTATCGCAACATCGTACGCGGCAATTCGTCGGAGAGAAAGCACCTAGGTGGGGCCCACAGTAGTCCTAGGGACCAATAGGGGACCCACAATACCTCTGGAGAACTTGGGGGGCCCACGGTGGCAAGTCGTGCGACGGGTGCAGAGTTGCGACGTTTGGCTCTCGGTCAGACAGCCTCGGTGCGGGAGAACGGCTCGGTCGGTGCGGGGGAACAGGCATGTGCAGCTGCGGGTGCGGTGCAGGGCTTGGTTCTCTCGGTCGGTGCGAAGCAAACCGTCGGTCGGTGCGGGGGAAAAGAGGGGTCGGGCGCTGCAGCGGGGCGCTGCAACGTTGCAATGTTGCAACATTACGGAGATGTGGCGTGAGCGGGCTGCTGCTTCGGTCGGGCACGGTGCGGAGCGGGTGAACAGAGCGGGCTTGGTGCGGAGCTTGCAGCGGTGCGGGTGCGGAGTGGAGCGGGGAAAACTCTCGGTCTGACCGAGAGATTCTCTCGGTCGGACACGGGGATGCGAGCGGGGGCGATGCGGAGCGGCTGTGCGAAGCTTGGTGCAGGCGGGGCTTCAGTCGGAGCGGGGGTTTTGGGGTGATTTCTTCGGTCGGTGCGGGTGACGGCCGTCGCAACGTTGCGACGAAACGTCGCAAGTGTAGATTTGAGTTTTGGAAGCATCTAGGGTTATTTTCTTGCGAAAATAGGTCTTCCTATGGGTTGTTTATATAGTGTAGAGGGGTTGACTTGGTCTAGGGCTAATCTTAATGGGATTAGGAGTTTAAAAATATTTAAAATTCGAATCTCACCCTCTCCAATTTGCACAAGGCTTGGGTATGGCCCAAATGAGCTGAGATTTGGCTCAAAAATATTTTGAAGTATTTAAAACGTAATAAAATTTTGTTGGGCCGAAAATAATTTAAAACGTAGCTTTTAAAAATATTTTAAACCTTGCTAAAAATATGAAAGTGGTCAAATGAACTCCAAAAATTATAAAATAAATATCGGGGTGATCGTGTTGACGAAAGGAAGCTAACTAAGAAGACGGATCTCAATTTCGACGTAAGACGACGAAACTAAAAATAGAAACGTCTCCCATCAAAAGTGAAAATCACAACGTCTCATCGAATAAGATTAAATTGTGGGAAAACAACTCGAGAAATGTCGTTCCAAATTAGTGCCACTATTTAATACTCTCAGAGACGTTCACAACGGCATATCACACTAAAGTGTTCATAAACAAACAAAGTCTAAAACAAACACGTGCACGGCCAAAAGCACGTGCACGAACAAAGTACAACGAAAAGTGGTCATTACATCCTCCCCACCTTAGAAATGATTCCGTCCTCGGAATCAACATCAAGCACTGCTCAGAAAAAGGTGCGAGAAGCGCTCTCTCATCTCATCCTCACGCTCCCAGGTGGACTCACCAGGGGAACCGTGACGCCACAGCACTCGAACCAAGTCGACGGTCCAGAATCTCAACTGGCTGCTGATCATAAGACAGATCCAGACGTACTGTGATCTCCGAGAAATCCACAGCATGGGATGGATCACTAACGTATCGACGTAACTGGGATACGTGAAATACGTCGTGAACTCCCTCAAGCGACGGTGGCAGCGCCAAGCGATAAGCCACAGCTCCAACTCTCTCCAGGACATCAAACGGCCCAATGTACCACGGACTCAGCTTGCCTCTCTTCCCAAATCGAATAACTCCGTGGTTCGGAGAAATCTTCAGAAAGACATGATCTTCAGGCTGAAACTCCAAAGGCCTCCGTTTAGCATCAGCCCAATGCTTGAAACGGTCCAGCGCAATCCTCAGCTTCTCCCGGATGTTCCTCACAACATCCACGGCCTCCACGATCATCTCCGGTCCTAACAGCTCCCGATCTCCAATGTCATCCCAGCTCAGTGGCGATCGACATTTCTTTCCATATAGCGCGGCGAAAGGCGCCATTCCAATACTCGCCTGGTAGCTGTTATTGTAGGCAAACTCAACGTGATGGAGATGATCCTCCCAATATCCCTTGAAGTCCAATATGCACGCTCTCAGCATGTCCTCCAAAATCTGAATCGTCCTCTCGGACTGGCCATCCGTCTGCGGGTGGTACGCCGTGCTGAAACTCAGACTCGTACCCAAGCTCTTCTGTAGACTCTACCAAAACTGAGACGTGAATCTCGTGTCTCTGTCCGACACGATACTCACAGGCACTCCGTGAAGTCGTATGATCTCATGCACGATTCACGTTACATCACTATCTAAACTAGAAAAAGGAAATAAAAACGGAGAGTAACAAATTTACCTCCATATGTCTCCTCACTAGCGTCTCAGTAGACTGTCCTACTCGGAAGGGAATAAAGTGCGCGGATTTGGTCAATCGGTCTACGATCACCCAAATCACGTCATTCTGTTTCGGACTCCGAGGTAGTCCAGTTACGAAATCCATAGTGATGTGTTGCCACTCCACTCCGGAATCGGAAGCGGTTGTAGCAACCCTGCCGTACGCTGATGCTCCGCCTTTACTTGTTGGCAAACCAAACACTTGGCTACACTCCGAGCCACACTCCTCTTCATACCATGCCACCAAAAGTTCAGACGAAGATCCTTGTACATATTGGTGCCACTAGGATGCACAGAATACAGCGAACTGTGTGCCTCTACCAATAATTCCTCTCTGATATCTCCAGGTGGCACACACAACCTGGCTCCAAATCTCAACGATCAATCCTCGTGAATCAAGAAGTCAGTCCGCAGACCGGCTCCCACCTGCTCCCGAATCTTCATCAGCTTAGCATCTCCAGCCTGTCCAGCCTTGATCCTATCCACGATCGTCGACTGTATCAGCATGCTCATCAAAGAAGAGGTCTCTCCAGGAAGAATAATCTCGATACCAGTCTCGCAAAAATCCTGCTGCAATCTCCACTGCGAAGTCAACATCATCACCACTGGAAGTCTGCTCAGTGCATCCGGAACCACATTCACCTTGCCAGGGTGATACTGCAAATCGATCTCATAATCGGCCATGAGCTCCAACCATCGACGATGTCGCATGTTGAGCTCCATCTGCGTAAAGATATACTTCAAGCTTTTATGATCGGTGAAGATCTTCCCCTTCTCACTCAGCAGGAAGTGCCTCCAAATCTTCAGCGCAAACACGACAGTGGCCAACTCCAAATCGTGTGTCGGGTAATTCTTCTCATGAGCCTTAAGCTGACGAGAAGCATACGCAACCACGTGCCCATGCTGGTGCAACACACAACCAAGACCCTTGCCAGAAGCATCGCCAAAGATCTTGAATCCTCCACTCTGATCAGGCACAGCAAGAACAGGGGCAGTCGTCAATCTCTCCTTCAGAATATCAAAAGCCTTCTCACAGTCCTCAGACCAAACATATGGTACATCCTTCCGCGTCAGTCTGGTCATCGGCTCAGTAATCCGGGAAAAGTCCTTAATGAACGTCGATAATAACCTGCAAGCCCAAGGAAACTCCGGACCTCAGACGCTGACTGCGGAACAGGCCACTCTCTGATAGCCATAATCTTCTTAGGATCCACAGAAATTCCATCGCCAGACACCACATGCCCGAGAAAAGCAACTCTATCCAGCCAAAACTCGCACTTGGAATACTTAGCATACAAACAATGCTTTCTCAAAATCTCCAATACTGTCCTCAAGTGCGATGCATGCTCTTCCTCCGACTTTGAATAGATCAGGATGTCGTCAATAAAGATAACGACAAACTTTTCTAGAAAGTCGTAGAAGATCAGATTCATCAGGTTTATAAAAACTACGGGCGCATTAGTTACACCGAAAGGTATAACCACAAACTCGTAGTGACCATACTTCGTCCTAAACGCTGTCTTCGGGATGTCCTCCTTCTTCACCTTAAGCTGATGGTAACCACTCCTCAGATCCAATTTAGAGAACACCCTCGATCCTCTATGCTGATCAAAAATGTCATCAACACGTGGTAAGGGATATTTATTCTTGACGGTTACAGCATCCAGCTCCCGGTAATCCACGCACATGCGACGCGAACCAACCTTCTTCCTCCGACGATCGTTCGTAGCATAAAAACTCGCAAGCCAAACTTATACTAAGCATTGCATCATGGTTGATGATGTCGTGGACAATAGAATTAACGTAAAACTCATGTCCACAGACCACCAAGGGCAAGAATTGCAACCACGATGCATCGAGATCGCGCCATTTCCTGTAACGATGTTCCACCTCTTGGGAAGAGGGAAAGTCGTCAAGGAAAGCTTCTCCACGAAGCTCCGAGAAATAATGCACATCGATGCACCAGAGTCGAAGAGGACTCGTGCAGGAAATGTGCAAACCAAAATCACACCTAACAAACAGTCTAATAATCAAACCCTATTCTAACAAACAATCATATGCAAATAACCAACATAAGCTAACAATCAAAACTTTCTAAGGAAGGAAACAACTAGATTGAGAGTTACCTGCGATAACCTCATCCACAGCCTCGCTCTCCACTGCCGTCATCAGATAAGCCTGCTTCCTCGGTTGCATGGCCTGCTGAAAAGCCTGCTTCTGCGGAACGAGAGCTGGTCCACGACTTGTAGGTACAGGTGCTCTTTGCTGCAACGGCTGTGCTGCGATTGGTTCCTTCCAAGGCTGCTTAGACTTCGGGCACTCCTTCATAGCATGAGTAGGATCTCCACAAATCAGGCACTGGCCCAGCTTTCGCCTGCACTGTTCCTTCTCATGACCAATCTTGCTACAATGATAGCACACCTTCCGACTTGGCCCAGTTACTGGTGCTTGCTGCGAAACTCCATCCGATGCTTTCCGCAGTTGATTTGCATACCGACAATCCTTCTTTGAATGAGTAACGTCGCCACAAATCAAACACCGACCTAGAAATCTTCTGCACTCCTCCTTGATGTACCCGGTCTTGCCACAGAAATGGCAAGTCTTTAGAGTAGATCCACCACCAACTCGGGTCTGTCATCTTCTAGCCATCTAATGTCATAGAAAACGAACAAAAGTTTAGACTCAATAGCTTAATGACTTAGATGTTGTAATTTATTTAATGGACATTCCGTTATTATCGTTGTTCCGTTAGCTCGCAATTGCAAGAAGTGGACCTGCATGGGCCACCAACAAAACCTGTCACGCCCTGCTTCCCAAAAACGTGGAGGCGAAGCGTGAGAAGGTCCGCTCAGACTTGGAGCTGTAAAGCGGCAAGTCCGATAAGCGTCAATCAACTTAAACTACAGGTCCTTGCAACGTGAAACGAAACAAAGATAATAATAAAGAAAAGAGACAAAAGAGATATCTCAGAATATCCATAATAATAAATTTCAACATCGCAGAAAAGCCACCAGGCTAAAATAAAAGAGTCTAAAAGAGGCCCCAGCATGGCCAACAAAAGTACAAAGTACGAAAGCAAAGTAATGGTCCAAGCACCGACAACTAACAGCAATCCTAAAGCAAAAGCAACTCAAATCAGTCTCTAAGACTGGTCTCCGGTGTCCACCAACTCCTTGTCAAAAGTAGGCTCTGGCTCAGCGTCTGCAAACACCTCGTCCTCAGCTACGGTCTCTGGCTCAGTGTCTAACATGTGACACCCAAAAGAGCAAGGGGCACATGTCAGCAAGTCTACAAGAGACTTGTGCAAGGAAACTGAAAGTGGGTAAAAGTAAAACAACCTAGCAGTTCTAGCATGATGCAATGACATGGTAGTTAAAGTAAGAGTGCAACAAGTAAAGTAAAGTAAAGTACGAGCATGGCATGGATGTCAAGTTTTACAAGAAACACTCACTAGTACAAGACAAGTAAAGTAAGCACCTCGTGCACAGAGATTACGCCTTCTGGCTAGAGTGGCTACGAAGGCCAACCCCTAAGCTCAGGTGATCGCTTATCCCTACCCCTCCACGTGTATCAAGCCAGGGCCTTACCCCCGAACGGTAATGCTCGCTTCTGGATCACGAGCCAGGAAGTGTTTTAACATGATGGCATAGGGGTGCACCTAGCCGGACATGGAAGTACAAGTAGTGTAGCGTGTGCTACGAATACGACAATCAACTTGGATGACATGTAAGATGCAATGCATGGCAGTTAAAAGTGCGTACAGTTAAGGAATTTAAACGTGACAGATATCAATGCATGAATGACATGGCAGGGTGACGGATCTAGCTTCGTTGTCAAGCTAGATCTTAAAATTGCGTCTAGACAGCTATCATTTCACTGTCTAGTCTCTTTTACGCTAAAACAAGGAAGTGGCCTAAAAACATGGCCCTAAGTAAGAATTGGCAAGTTTCACTTGCCTGTAAGTATCACGTTAGAGAACCACCGTCCGACGAGTCCAAAGTCACAATTATCCTACGTGCACAAGTCCACCGGCCTACAACCGTTTTATTAATCTTGATTAGTGAATTCTAAAACATTTAAAATACTTTAAAAACATTGATTTTAGTCTTGATTAGCATGCAATGGGTTGGGGGTCCTAGGGGTGCAAAGCGTTACCTCAACACGACGTGAAAGCTTCACTGGCGTCGGCTAGCGACGCCAGGGGTTGGAATAAGAGAACGTGCTCCAAGTCCAGATTCCAATATAGATTCCTCGCTGGAAAGTTCAGAGCAGCAACCGGAGCAACGAATCCAGATTCCAAAGCTAGCACGTGCGACGACGGGCTACGACGTATCGCAACGTCTTACGCGGGAATTCGTCGGAGAGAAAGCACCTAGGTGGGGCCCACAGTAGTCCTAGGGACCAATAGGGGACCCACAATACCTCTGGAGAACTTGGGTGGCCCACGGTGGCAAGTGGTGCGACGGGTGCGGGGTTGCGATGTTTGGCTCTCGGTCAGACAGCCTCGGTGCGGGAGAACAGCTCGATCAGTGCGGGGGAACAGGCCTGTGCAGCTGCGGGTGCGGTGCGGGGCTTGGTTCTCACGGTCGGTGCGGAGCAAACCGTCGGTCGATGCGAGGGAAAAGCGGGGTCGGGCGCGGCAGCGGGGCGCTGCAACATTGTAATGTTGCAACGTTGCGGAGATGCGGCGTGAGCGTGCGGCTGCTTCGGTCGGGCACGGTGCGGAGCGGGTGAACGGAGCGGGCTTGGTGCGGAGCTTGCAGCGGTGCGGGTGCGGAGCGGAGCGGGGAAAACTCTCAGTCTGACCGAGAGATTCTCTCGGTCGGACACGGGGATGCGAGCGGGGGCAATGCGGAGCGGCTGTGCGAAGATTGGTGCGGGCGGGGCTTCTGTCGGAGCGGGGGTTTTGGGGTGATTTCTTCGGTCGGTGCGGGTGACGGCCGTCGCAACGTTGCGACGAAACGTCGCAAGTGTATATTTGAGTTTTGGAAGCGGCTAGGGTTATTTTCTTGCGAAAATAGGTCTTCCTAGTGGTTGTTTGTATAGTGTAGAGGGGTTGACTTGGTCTAGGGCTAATCCTAATGGGATTAGGAGTTTAAAAATATTTAAAATTCAAATCTTACCCTCTCCAATTTGTACAAGGCTTGGGTGCGGCCCAAATGAGCTGAGATTTGGCTCAAAAATATTTTGAAGTATTTAAAACGTAATAAAATTTTGTTGGGCCGAAAATAATTTAAAACATAGTTTTTAAAAATATTTTAAACCTTGCTAAAAATATAAAAGTGGTCAAATGAACTCCGAAAATTATAAAATAAATATCGAGGTGATCGTGTTGATGAAAGGAAGCTAACTAAGAAGACGGATCTCAATTTCGACGTCGGACGACGAAACTAAAAATAGAAACGTCTCCCATCAAAAGTGAAAATCACAACGTCTCATCGAATAAGATTAAATTGTGGGAAAACGACTCGAGAAATGTCGTTCCAAATTAGTGCCACTATTTAATACTCTCAGAGACGTTCACAATGGCATATCACACTAAAGTGTTCACAAACAAACAAAGTCTAAAATAAACACGTGCACGGCCAAAAGCACGTGCACGAACAAAGTACAACGAAAAGTGGTCGTTACAATATGATTGAATATACATTCCTTTGTCATACATGCTAGTATTTTTAGGACCCCAAATCAAATGACTCTTGAATGTCCTATGCCTGATGGGTGCATGCATAGAAGATGTGTTCCTAATGGAAGCATGCGGTATGTGAGCATGTGAATGAATATTTCCATTAGGGTGTACATACACATGAGGGTGTGTATGTGATGATGTATACCCATATTGTGATATGTGTGGGTAATATTTGTGAGGGTGTGCATGATTCATACCATGTGATCTTGCACAAAGTGTGCGTGCTCTGTGAGCATTCAGGGGATTTTTCACATTTGGCATATATGCATTAGGTGCATATGAATGTGAAACATGGTAAGCATGTGGATAAACATGTGTATAAGCATGAGCACACAGTGGTTGTGCATAACCATGTGCGTGAGTGTTTTTGCGGGTATGTGAATGTCTCTCATGTGTGTTTGCACGTGCACGAGGGTGTGGTGCATAAAACTCGTCATACGTAGGAGCATGATGTGTAGGTACTCTCCTACGTGGTTTGGTGCACATGTACATATACACATGTCCCTTCCTTGGTTATCCATCCTTGGTGGGTTTCCTTCCAAAGGACGGTGTCACCGGAAAGGTGCTAGTCTTGGTAGGTAAACTACACAAAGGGTTTGATGCTCCACTTAGGGATGCATCGAAGGATGGCCTCACAAATCTATAGTGGCTCCACTATAAGATATGCGATAGGAGGAAGAATTATCCTTTGAATATCTAAGTCCACTGCGGTAATTTGTGGGAAGATGGTTTTCCAAAATGGTGTTTAATTTGTCCTTTCCCTTGTTGAATATATCAACGTTGGAGGACATGAGCTCATATCTCTTAGTTAGAGAAGAGATATTAGCATCCAAAGTGGATACTTGTGTAGTAAGCTCTTGAACATGGAATTTGAGAGCAACATTCTCATTTTTCAAGAGTGTGTTTTGAGATCGAAGAGTTTAGATCTTAACAATGTCACATTCGCTAAGTTGGACTTTGTCCAATTGTGATTTGAGAAGAATAACCTCATTTCTCAACCATTCATTTTGAGATATCAACATGGTCTTCTCATTAATAAGAGTAATATGTGAAGTATCCATATGTGGTGCGATAGTCATAGAGGATGTGGAAATACTAGTAGGATTATCTATAGTTACCTTGTCTCTATTTCCATCCTCTCTTGTCATGTAGCAAACATGCTCAAGCTTTTCTTTCTCGTTCTTTCATGCGCATTGGTCTCCTTCATGAGTGGCTATGAGAAACTTCCAAATTTGATGAGCCCGCTTGCACTTTGACACTTCGTCAGACTCACCGGCCTCCAATTCATAGAGAAGAAAATCCATCGTGTTGGCATTGTTTGCTTTGTTATTGATTTGATCATGAGTCCACTTAGAGGAATCTTCTTCCATTGGCACAACGTAATCCTTCTCCACCATTCTCCAAAGCGAGACGCTTTTGAGGAGAACAACCATCCTGATCTTCCAATGATTGAAAATGGATCCATTGAGGAGCAGAGGTTGTATGGCGGATTTTCCTTCGGTAAAAAATGACACATCATTGTATTTGTTGTTGTTGCTTGTGGTTGCCATAGTATGAAGACCAAGCTCTGGTACCAATTGTAGGATCTGAAACTATAGGGAGAAAACATTATAGGGGTGAATAGTGCTTTATAACAATAATAATGAAATTACGCCAAACTAAAGATCCTTTGTCACGCCCTGCTTCCCATTACACTTGGGAGCGAGGACGTGAGCGGGTCTGCATGGGCTGAACGGTGAAGCTCAACCCCAATAAGCGTCTGTGAATAAACCATTCGCAGGAACTTGCATGCATTTCAGAAACAACAGAAATAACTATGAATTCAAAGCCAACATCCAGACAACAGTACACAAAGTAATAAGGCCCTAAGCATGGCCAATAACAACTGAGTTCTACAAAGAGGGTACACACCCTACAAAAGTGCAATAAATGAAATTCTGAGCAGCAGCAGATAGTGCTTATCAACTAGTTCTCAGTGGGGAGGACTTTTGGATCAGCGTACTCCTGGTCCAGTGGGTCAATTCTCTCAATCAGCTCGTCCTCAATATAAACTGTCTCGTGTCCTGACATACATTCCAAACAACATAGAAATGTATGTCAGCAAGGTCCTTGGCAAGCAATAATATGATTAGGACCCTTGGCAAGATTTTCGAAATAGTTTACATGGCAGTTGTTGCATTTATGAATAAATGAAAATTTTCAATTTCTAAACAGTAAGAACGGATTTTATATTAGTATGGCAGTTCTATTATAAGTGAAAGCGGTAGCAGTTCTATTATGGATGAAAACATGGCAGTTCTATCATAAGTGAAAACATGGCAGTTCTATTATATGTGGAAGCAGTAATAATTCTATAAGTGAAAACAGTTACATTTCTACATGTCACGCATTTCAAGATAGCATTTTTCAAGTTGTTCAGGAGTATATTTAACTAGTGACTAAGGTTCACGTCGTTTGGTTGCTAGCAAGTGAATCTACCTTCGAGGGCACGAGAAAGGTGACCCGTTTATTACCGATTAGTACCCGCGAATCCAACTACACCCACCTGTACTTTCTGGACCACGAGCCAGAATCAAAACCAGCCCGCATGTTTATAATACCGGAACACGAGCCAGACTAGCCAAACCGGCCTACAAGATAGCCAAATCTTGGGATGCAACATCTATGATTAGCCAAACCGGCTTACAATATCTATGATTGCGAGTAGTTCAAACAATCCATACATATCCGACAGTGTTTGCATTTCATATTGTTCAAGTCATTATCAATTAAAATGTCCCCACACATGCACACACATGTTTTTATCTCGCAATACACAAAAGTAAACGTATGCAGTTTGATGTCACATTAGATGAAGCGGTATTTAAAACAAGTAGAAAGTGCACACTTGCCTGTTTGGTGATTTTGGTGTCGTTGTGTTCGTCTCGTCAAATGTGATATTATGATGAGGTTGGTTTTCTGTTTCGTCAACATGATCAAATGGTTAATACGTTACTTAACCAATATCATTATAATTCCCATAATATAATACTGTTAGTATATGAAATTTAAACAACTTACTAACTTATTAATCGTGTATATAATTAGGCAATAATTTGAAATATAAACTTATACTTAAAATAACTTAATAACTTTAATAACTTATACTAACTTACTAATTTATAATAACTTATAACTTAAATAATGTTAATAACTTAATATAAGACTAACTCTTTACAAACTAATTTATAAATACTTAGTAGGAAAACTCTTTATATAAATTCAAACTAATTTAAGAATATAACTTAATATAACTTTAAAACATACATAACTTTATAATCTTAATAACTTAATATTAATTCAAATAATTCAAATAACTTACCAACATTAATAACCCAATAACCCAATAACTTACTAACCCAATAACCCAAATAAGCCCAATAACTTACTAACCCAATAACTCAACTACCCCCCCCCCAAATCTAACTTTTAACTTTTACCTGCCTTCTTCGTCTCCTTTCTTTTCTTTCCTTTCTTTCTCTTTCTATCTTCATTTTCTTTTGCAGGGAAGGAGAGCACGGCATGTGGGGGGAGCGGCGGTGGCACGGCAAGGGGGCAGCGGCGAGCACGGCAAGGGGGCAGCGGAAGATCACAGGCGCGTGCGGGGCTACTGTAGGGACGACGCGGCCAGGGGGCGGCAGCGGCAGAGCACAGGTGCATGCATGGCTGCTGCAGGGGCGGCGCGGCCTGGGGATGGCAGCGGCACGTAGGGGTGGCAATTCGGGCCGGCCCGGTCTTATCAGGCAGTGCCGATCCGATCCGATTTTCTTAAAGGACTGGGCCGGCCCAGCCCGATAAGGCTTTGGGCCATTCCGGAGAGGCCCGGGCATGGTCCGATAAAAATTCGGGCCGCCCGGCCCGGTCCGATAGGGTTGAATGAATTATGTATCGTGACAATAGTTTATCATATATTTAAACACAAACTTGTCTCATATGCTTAAAGATGCATCGAAATGGAGCACGAAAGAAGAAGATTAAGTGGGTTGCATAAGGTGATGTGTTCTACATTGTTTTCATTTTGTTGGTAAGATGAAGTAACATGTTTGGTGGTTCTTTTTCTCTTCTCAGAAACTGAGATCGACCCACAAGGGCTGCTGCGGGGGTGGCGCGGCCTGGGCATGGCAATGGCACGGCAGGGTGGCGGGCAGGGCATCGTGTCGGGCCCGTAGGTGCGCATGACCAGGGGGTGGCGCAGTGTCACGCCCCGCTTCCCAAGTATGGAAGGCGAGACGTGAAGAGGTCCGCTCAGACGTGGAGCTGTGAAGCTACAGTCTGATAAGCGTCTGGTAATTTAATCCATTAGCAGGTTCTTTGCATTACGACGAAACAACAATAATAATAAATAAGGGTAGACAATTAAAATTATCCAACATTCAACATCCACAGATTTTATTCCAAACATACAGATATAGTCATAAAGAAAAGTACAGAGTCTGAAAAGAAGGCCTAAGCATGGCCGAAGCTAAAACAAGTAATAGTGCTACGCACCGAACAACCTAACAGCAGCTACTAGGAAAGTAAACAACATCTAAGAGAAAGTCACCAGCTGAGACTAAGGATAGAACTCCGGTGTCCTCGAACTGGACGTCAGCAAACTGTCGTCCTCAGCAACAAACTCTGACTCTAAACCTGACATGTGACACCCAAAGAGAAAAGGACACATGTCAGCAAAAATCTCCAAAAGGGAAAGGGAGACTTTTGTGCAAGGAAACGTAAAGTAAAAGAATGCAACTAGCAGTTCTAAAATGAGATGACATGGCATAATATTTCAATGAATGCAGCAGTTAAAAGTGTAGGAAGATATGTGCCCATAAGGCAATTTATCTTGATTATACGTCTTGTTCATACCGTATATGGTACGTATTATTCTAAGTATAAATCATTTGTATTAATATACTTAGATAATATCCATAGACTTAGACTTAGGTCCTTACATATCTAGATGAGATCTCGATTATGAGTAAGTAAGAGACCGAATAGAAACGTAAGTCTAAAACGGTTCGTGATCGTAGATGTGTCGAGAACTGGATATCGACACATCGGATAGATCACTGTGTCTTCGTCTTACCTTCGGGTAATGATGATCTCATAGTCATTCGACTTGCTGAAGTCGGAGATGAGACACAGGTGCTCATTGGAGAATGAGTTCACTGAACGACCAAGTTAGAGTTATTAAATGGTTAACTTTAATGAACTGTCTTTAATAACTCTAGGGTGATGATAGGTTAGTTGATCCTTAAGACCTGAAGTCATCTGTATAAACCTGTGAACGGACGGTGTAGCTTAGACCCATGATCTAACTTCGAGGACCAGTCCTGATGAAAGATCTTAGGTTGGGTTGCACCAGAAGCTCTCTAGGTGAGTAAGTGACTAAGATGGGATTCGTCACTTCCATTAAAGGGAAGTTAGTGTTATAGGCTCAGTACGGTCTTTATGTTAATCCTCGGCCGAGGTACGTTGCAAGTTGTACAACGTGTATACAATAAAGACCGTCGTATACTGACCAATGTTGTCTAATAGGGTTGACAGAAAACCATACCCTAGGCCAACATCAAACACAGTCTTGACGAAGGGATTTTAGCTAACGGAATTCATCTCTAACACAGCCAATGCAAACCCTATGACACTTTTTTCAAAGGGTCGATCACGTTATGATGACTCTGAAACAGGGACGACAGCTACTGCTCGTAGTGACCGTCGTCTAGGGGTTTCGAGCCCCCAACCTGTAGTAAGGTCAGGCTGTAGGGTCTCACACCAAGTAGTATTCGTGTCTTAGTAATAGGAATATAGAATAGAGAGAAATATCATTTGATGATATTCACAAGCTGAGTTGTGAAAGTTAGTCGCATTAGCAATAGGGACACAACGTTGCATTAGATGCTAACTTTGACTAAACGTGTTGTAAATTAGTTGCAACGAATTTTGGTAGGAACAAACTTGTTGGAAAAGGTTACCTGGATGACGGGATCATCCCGGTCTAAACACAGGTTCAAACCGCGTCCAAATCGGAGCTCAAACGAGCCCAGAAACGCAGAAAGAGTTCAAGGGGAAGTGGGTTTAGACCCACTGGGCCAAAAAGGCCCATGTGCAAAGGCAAAAGGGCGTGACCCGCTGCAGCAGCGGGCATGGCCCGCTGTGTGCAAGCGGGCGGAGCGCCCGCTGCTGCAGCGGGCGTGGCCCGCTGCACAGCGGGCGGGCGCCCGCTGATGCAGCGGGCACGGCCCGCTGCACAGCGGGCGGAGCGCCCGCTGATGCAGCGGGCACGGCCCGCTGCACAGCGGGCGGGCCAGCGGGCCAGCGCCCGTTTGCAGCAGCGGGCGCCCGCCCGCTGCAGCAGCGGGCGGGCGGCCTGCCCTTGCCCCCTTGGGCGGGCGCGCCCGCTAAGTCTAGCGGGCGCGCCCGCAACTTAAGTCAATTAGGTTTTTTTTTTTGAAAACCCTAATGACGGCTACGAATTTTGTGAAAATTGCTAAACTTTGAGCAATTGTTTGATGGGTCAAACGAAGTCGAAATTCGTCACCGTCAGTTCCTACGCGTTCACCATTCCAAGCTTTTCTGATTGATAGCTTGGTTTGGTGTCTGAAGTTTAGTATGCGAGGAGAATTAATTAGTTAAAGTTTGACTTTGTGAAAGGCTAACTTTAAAATTGAAATTAAGCCAAATGACTTAATTCAATTTTTTCTCTTCATGTGGATTGTCCCACATTGCCCCCAACAAGAGGGTGAGTGCTCACTCCCTATATAAATAGGGGTGCACTCTCCTCGTTGAAACACACACCAGTCAACGATCGGGTAGCTCCAGATTTTTAGAGCAAGCTCGATCCGCGACTAATCTCTCTCTCTCTATTTTCTTATTCTCCGGAGTAGTCCTAGCACGACTACGAAGGGGGTTTGGATCTGATCCGGACGTCTAAGACGCGGGTTTCTTCTCAAGTGAAACTTTCTACCAGCGTGTGATCGGCTCGAAGGCGAAAGCGGCTCGGGCGGATCGGTGCGAGGGTGCGAGGCGGCTCAGGGAGATCGGGTCAACGCGGCTCGGCTACGAGGAGCTTCTCAAGACGGTGTGGTACATCTTGCCTGCTCCAGGGCCAAGATTCCGGGTATGTGGTTAAGCGTTTTCTAGCGTAGTTTTTAATTAGTCGCTTAGTGTAGATCCTTCTTGGAGTGGTCAGACCCACTCCAAGTCGGCATAGATCGGAGCTAGGTTCTGGCTCCCCAGAGCCTAGCTAAATAGTTTAGCTAGTGTAGAAATATGATTTCTGTTTTTTCCGCTGCGCTTTTGTGCCTCCGTGGTCCGTCCGACTTAGGACGGATACGGATCCGAGCTCTGGGGGTCCGCCAAAACCCCAACAGTGGTATCAGAGCCACGGTTATGGCTATAGATCTACTATAGCGACTTTTTAAATTATTAAAAATGCTTAGCTTGCATGTTCAAAAAAAAAATTTTTTTTTTTTGAAAATAATTTTTGTGTTTCAAAATTAATTTTGCAACACGGAAATTTGTTTTAATTTTGTTGGACAATTATTTTTATGCGATAAATCTAAAAGTAGTCTACTATGTTTTAAATACTTTGTAAATTTTTATGAGACATTAAAAATTTTAAAGGGTGTTTAAAGTTTATGTAAACTTTAGACAATTTTTTTTTTTTTTTTTTGAAAATTAAGAATTTTTCTTTAGTTACATAAAGTTAGAAATCTTTAAACTTTATTTGAAAGCTTCTAAAAAGGATTTCTAAAAGATTTTAAAAGAGTTTTAAAATTGTTTAAATATGTTAATAATAGAAATAATTTTATTTCATGAGATGTAATATAAAATTAATTTCTTTTACTACATAGATGTTTCTAAAATTTTTATGTGATATTTTAATTTTAGAAATGAGGTTAAAATTTTTTTTAAGGCCTAGGTTTAAAATTATTAGATAATTTTGTACGACTTAGTTTTATGCGATAAAATTTTTAATGAAGGCTTTAAAATTTTAATCTTTAATTTTAAGTGTTTAAAATTTAGATTTGCATGTTTGTATTATATAGATAATTTTTAAACTTGCAAATACCTTTATATGTCACTAAAAATGAAACTTTCTTTTATGCGGATAAAGTTAGTTTTCATTTCATGTTGTATAATGTATACACAAACCTTGTTAGGTTAGCCATTAAAACATGATAGTGACATGTTATGTTTAATAAAACAAAACAACATTGAACCTAATACCTGATTAGGTTAGTCCCCCTTGTTTGTAAATCATTTCATTAAATCGTTTAATTAATGATTTTCATAAAAGACAAAATGTTGAATTGTTTTATAAATCCTAATTAAATTGGGGTAGTAAGTTGAACGTAGAACCTTATAGTTGATAAGGACTTAATAAAAGATGTTCAACCAATCTAAAAAATTTTTAATTTTAGGATCCACTAGTTGATAAGGATTAACTAGTTCTTTTAATTAAAAGCCATTTAGTTGTTTGGAAAACATAAGATTGATGACAACTCCTTCAATGGATCATGATGTCGGTCAATGTGCTTGGCTAAAGTTTTTGGACCAACCTAGCTAGACTGGGTAACAAGTGGTCCTGGCTTAGTCAATTCCCTGGCCGCGTCCGCTGGACCGCAAGGAGTCGATTCATTACTATGTAAGTCCATCGACTATACCTAAGTCAATACGATAATAATCTTGTTCAAGATAAATCGTAGCCCCTCCTTGTTTTAGGAGTTGGCAACTGTAAGAAACATGTTCTGGTTGTTGAGCTACACTCAAGCCGTGACATGTCAATCTTATAGAAACCGATTTCTTGATTGACATCTTAACCTGACTGAAACTGTTGTCTCATCCCTCGAGCTTCGGCGTAAGTCTAACCAAGAATGTAGTCTAAGACCTGACCCAAACCGGCGCGTCGTGCATACACCGAGCAAAGGGGCAAGTCAGGCTAGACACGAAAACAAGGGTCCGACTAGGCTAGCCATTGTGATCCGGTTGAGCACACTCATGATCACAAATGACTAGGGGTAAAAATCGATAGGGAATCATAGTAAATATGATTGACGACGAGTTCGTCTACCGACTGCAGAGTCGGACAACTTGTTGAGATACACTCAAGGTTGTAAGACTCAGGGTAGTCGGATCCCTCTCTCACAAATATTTTTTTATAATAAATTGTTTATTATTATGGCTTTAAATAAATTTTGTGGGAGAATATAGTTTTATTAAAACCATCAAAACTATACTACGAACATTTACTAACTATAGTATCTATAAAATACAGAATGGATTCGGGACTTAGATACATGGTTGAGAAGAACGTGCTGGATGGAACGAACTACAAAGACTGGCTTAGGAACATCAAGTTGGTCCTTTTCCCTAGCCGGAATAGGATACGTACTGTTCGAGGACGCTCCAGATAAACCGGATGAAGATTCAACCCACGAGGAAAAGGAAGCCTACAAATTGTACCAGAGGGATGCAGAGAAGGCCAGGTGCCTTACTCTGGCTTCGATGACCAACGAGTTACAGAGGAAGCATGAACATATGGATGTTCAAGAGCATGCTCCTCAACGCACAAGAGTTGTATGGCAAGCGATCAAGAGCTGCCAAGTTCGAGGCCACTAGCAACCTCTGGGGCACCAAGATGGGGACGGAACCCGTACAAGATCATGTTATCAAGATGATCGGGTACGTGGAGGACGCCGCCCAGTTAGGATTTGTCCTGGACAATGAGATGTCCACGGACATTATCCTAAAGTCTTTGACTCCCGATTTCAAGCCTTTTATAACTGGCTTTATAATGAACAGCCTTGAGACGGATCTTCCGGGTCTCCTCAATATGCTCCGGCAGTTTGAGGAGATTCATAAGAAGCCGGCTGCACTGGTTGTTGGCTCTGCTACTTCCGACCAGCCGAAAGGCAAAGGAAAGAAGAGGCAGGTCCCATAACCTGCGAAGGCTAAGAATGGGAAGAAGAAGAACAAAGGGGCCCCGTCGAAATCTGAGTGCTTCTATTGCCACAAGATTGGCCACTGGAAGAGGAACTGCAAGATCTATCTTGCAGAGAAGAAGAAGGGGCATACTGATGCCTCTACCTCAGGTACAAATTAAAATTCAATTAAATGCAATTATTTCCATTCATATAGTATGAGATACTTATAGACATCTGTGTACTGTATACAGGTGGCTGATAAGAACTGGAGATTGGAGAAGTACGGAGATCGGTCGGCAAATCAAAGCAACAGTTGCTGCTGGGACCGCTCAAAGACTTCTGGAGACGATGATCGTGATGGAGATGATATTTTTCTTATTTGAATAAAATGTATCATCTTTAAGGATCGAAAACAATGAATGAGTGCTTTGCGCTCAAGGTTTATTTTTGATAAACAAATTAAGGTTCCTTTTATGAACCCGTTGTTTTGGAATGGATGTCTCGGTTGTTGCAATTGAAATTGAATTGGCTTAAAATTCTGTGGATGTGACTTGTCTGTGATGGTTGCGTATATTTTCGAATAATGGTGTATAGCTTCGATAATATTGTTTTTGAAGCTGACTAAATATCTGAAGTCAATCAGTAGTTAAGTATAAGGTCCAGGGGACGTATAAATTGTGTGCGATCACAACAATACGCAAATCAAGATTAACTCGTGATTATCTGCATTTAGTTATTAAAAGAGTTAATACTAAATGTGGTTAAAGGAATTTGTACAGTGTAGAACGTTTTGATTGAACGAGTCAATGTCAAGATTCCTTAAAATGATCTTGACTTGACTCATTCGTCAAACCAAATCTGACACTTGTACAGTCCATCTAAGGCACTTACCAAATGGTTATTTTACTCATAAATCTAAATATGATTTAGATATTATGTTGAAGAAATTTGACCAGGTAATTCTTAAAGTCAGTGGGAGCGTATTAATATACTTAGTTCCGTTTTTCGGACTAAGTAAAAAGGATTTTTCACTTTAATGAATCTTCTATATAAATCATTAAGTCAAAATTGTTTTGATTTAATAGTATATATATATAGACTTAGGGTGTCAAATATGTAATTGACATATTGACACAATAAAGTGAAATGAGCTAGAACTGACTTACGGAAATGTTAGACCCCACATCTAAATCGTATAAGCCAACTGTTAGCTATACAAAGTTAGGAAAATTGATCCAGATCATTTTTCCAAAGGATCAACCCTGTGTGATCAAGAGATGTAATTTCAATCCATTAAAATTCGTTGTAGATACTTATTAGTAGAACCACTCTTAGGTTTGCCATATCAAATGTCAAAGTGACCGATATGCTATAACGGCATGAGATACCGAGATAAATAGCCTAAGTGCAAGTGGGAGATGTAGGAAGATATGTGCCCATAAGGCAATTTATCTTGATTATACGTCTTGTTCATACCGTATATGGTACGTATTATTCTAAGTATAAATCATTTGTATTAATATACTTAGATAATATCCATAGACTTAGACTTAGGTCCTTACATATCTAGATGAGATCTCGATTATGAGTAAGTAAGAGACCGAATAGAAACGTAAGTCTAAAACGGTTCGTGATCGTAGATGTGTCGAGAACTGGATATCGACACATCGGATAGATCACTGTGTCTTCGTCTTACCTTCGGGTAATGAATGATCTCATAGTCATTCGACTTGCTGAAGTCGGAGACGAGACACAGGTGCTCATTGGAGAATGAGTTCACTGAACGACCAAGTTAGAGTTATTAAATGGTTAACTTTAATGAACTGTCTTTAATAACTCTAGGGTGATGATAGGTTAGTTGATCCTTAAGACCTGAAGTCATCTGTATAAACCTGTGAACGGACGGTGTAGCTTAGACCCATGATCTAGCTTCGAGGACCAGTCCTGATGAAAGATCTTAGGTTGGGTTGCACCAGAAGCTCTCTAGGTGAGTAAGTGACTAAGATGGGATTCGTCACTTCCATTAAAGGGAAGTTAGTGTTATAGGCTCAGTACGGTCTTTATGTTAATCCTCGGCCGGGGTACGTTGCAAGTTGTACAACGTGTATACAATAAAGACCGCCGTATACTGACCAATGTTGTCTAATAGGGTTGACAGAAAACCATACCCTAGGCCAACATCAAACACAGTCTTGACGAAGGGATTTTAGCTAACGGAATTCATCTCTGACACAGCCAATGCAAACCCTATGACACTTTTGTCAAAGGGTCGATCACGTTATGATGACTCTGAAACAGGGACGACAGCTACTGCTCGTAGTGACCGTCGTCTAGGGGTTTCGAGCCCCAACCTGTAGTAAGGTCAGGCTGTAGGGTCTCACACCGAGTAGTATTCGTGTCTTAGTAATAGGAATATAGAATAGAGAGAAATATCATTTGATGATATTCACAAGCTGAGTTGTGAAAGTTAGTCGCATTAGCAATAGGGACACAACGTTGCAATTAGATGCTAACTTTGACTAAACGTGTTGTAAATTAGTTGCAACGAATTTAGTAGGAACAAACTTGTTGGAAAAGGTTACCTGGATGACGGGATCGTCCCGGTCTAAACACAGGTTCAAACCGCGTCCAAATCGGAGCTCAAACGAGCCCAGAAACGCAGAAAGAGTTCAAGGGGAAGTGGGTTAGACCCACTGGGCCAAAAAGGCCCATGTGCAAAGGCAAAAGGGCGTGACCCGCTGCAGCAGCGGGCATGGCCCGCTGTGTGCAGCTGGCGGGCGCCCGCTGCACAGCGGGGCGTGGCCCGCTGCACAGCGGGCCAGCGGCCCGCTGCTTGCAGCGGGCCAGCGCCCGCTGCTTGCAGTGGGCGCCGGCCCGCTGCAGCAGCGGGCGGGCGGCCCGCCCTTGCCCCCTTGGGCGGGGCGCGCCCCGCTAAGTCTAGCGGGCACGCCCCGCAACTTAAGTCAATTAGGTTTTTTTTGAAAACCCTAATGACGGCTACGAATTTTGTGAAAATTGCTAAACTTTGAGCAATTGTTTGAGGGGTCAAACGAAGTCGAAATTCGTCACCGTCAGTTCCTACGCGTTCACCATTCCAAGCTTTTCTGATTGATAGCTTGTTTGGTGTCTGAAGTTTAGTATGCGAGGAGAATTAATTAGTTAAAGTTTGACTTTGTGAAAGGCTAACTTTAAAATTGAAATTAAGCCAAATGACTTAATTCAATTTTTTCTCTTCATGTGGATTGTCCCCACATTGCCCGCAACAAGAGGGTGAGTGCTCACTCCCTATATAAATAGGGGTGCACTCTCCTCGTTGAAACACACACCAGTCAACGATCGGGTAGCTCCAGATTTTTAGAGCAAGCTCGATCCGCGACTAATCTCTCTCTCTATTTTCTTATTCTCCGGAGTAGTCCTAGCACGACTACGAAGGGGGTTTGGATCTGATCCGGACGTCTAAGACGCGGGTTTCTTCTCAAGTGAAACTTTCTACCGCGTGTGATCGGCTCGAAGGCGAAAGCGGCTCGGGCGGATCGGTGCGAGGGTGCGAGGCGGCTCAGGGAGATCGGGTCAACGCGGCTCGGCTACGATGAGCTTCTCAAGACAGTGCGGTACATCTTGCCTGCAGCAGTTAAAAGAACATGATACTTGCAAGCACGACACGTCGTTGCGAGAGCTACTAAACAATATTCACGATTAACTTGTATTCATGATGTGCACAGGGTTTACGCCTTACAGCTGAAGTTGCTGATCAGGCACATTTCTACACTGAGTGGTCGCTTAACCCTACCCCTCCCACAGAGTTTACGCTTTACAGGTGAAGTGGCTGTACGGGCACACTTCTACGCTGAGTGGTCGCTTAACCCTACCCCTCCACGTGTATATGGACTGGTGCCCATCTTTTGGATCACGAGCCAGGAAGTGCTTTATCATTTGGCATAGGGGTGCACCTAGCCTCAATCATTATGTAGGAGTCAAAATCCTACTCGCCGCAGCTTACAATTTTTAAAGTAGCGTGTGCTACACAATCATGATAGAGCAAGTTGATGCATGAAATGACATGGCAAGATGCATGAACATGGCAATAAGCAATTAAAAGTACGTATAGTTAATTTGAAAGTAAACGTGACATGCGGCATGAAATGATAGCATGGTAAGGGTGTCGGATCTAGCTTTGTTGTCAAGCTAAATCAAGCATGGCGTCTAGGCGACTATCATTTCATCGCCTAGTCTCTTTTATGCTATTTCAAAAATTGGCCTAAGACATGGCCTAAACAAATACTGGCAAGTTTCACTTGCCTGAAAGAGACATGCTGCAAGTCACACGATCAAGGAGTCCAGATATTCCCTATGTGCTCAATCAACGCCCAACCTACAGTCCCATATTATTAATCTTCAATTAGTGATTTAACCAACACAATAAAGATCACGTCTTTTATCTTGTTTAGCATGCGATGTTTGGGTTCCTACGGTTCAGGTATACCTTAACACGACGCGAGAGCTACACTGACGTCGGGTAGCGACGTCAGGGGTTGGATTCCAATAGTGAGCGGGGTACGGTGATCAACGGCGAAGACGGCACTAGCAACCACGGTAGCGCGTCACTCGAACAACAGTGAGTAAGGGGATTCACGTCCTACCGTCAGATTGCGCATGGCAACGGCGCAAGAGATCACGGCATGGGGCTGTTTGTGAAGCGAGGGAGAGGACAGGTCGGCAAGTAGGTTGGCCGGGTGTTTGTGCGAGGTGGAGCCATGTAATCACTGTCAATGGGAGAGATGTGGCAGATTTTGGCAAGGGGGAGATGGGAGGAAGGCCGGATTTGTCTTAGGGACAAGGGGGACTGCCGTGCGTGGTGGCCGGTGAGAGAGGCTGGCCGGCGTCCGGCGACATGGGGGCTGTGCGGCATGTTACAAGGGTGAAGATGGCAGATTTTTATAGCGGGGAGGATGGGTGTTCGGCAGTTTTTTTCCAAGGGAAATAGGGGAGAGATATGATATAAAGAGGAGATGGGGGTTCACCATGGAGGGGGAGAGGTTGCTGGCGAGATAGGGGTGGTCGAAGGCGGCTGGGCGGCAGCTTGTGGTGGCTGGGCGGTAGCATATGGTGGAGATGGCCGGATACTTGACAGTTTTAGGGGAAGGAGCAAGGCTTGTGGCAGTTTTTGAAGGTGGAGGACGTGTTTGTGCGTGGAGGGGGAGGGAAGAGGGATGGCATGCAATTTGTGGGGCTGCCGGCGGCGCAAGGAGGAAGAGCCATGGGTTTAGGGGGGTGGCGGCTGGCTTGAAGAAAACCTAGGTTAGGTTGCGTGAGTTGATGAAGAGTTGTTTGTTTTGCTAAATAGAGTGAAAAAGGGGTATAGTTTGGGGTGATTGGAGAGAGAGGGTGTGAGAGGGGGAGGTTAGATTTAGTGTGGCATTTAGCTAGGAAACATAAACCAACATGTGATACGTATGATGACTTAGGGATTTGATTTAATTAGGTTTAATTAGTGTTTGAGTCTTGAATTAGTCTAGGCTAATTATAGGTTGGAGATGATTAGTGTGAAAGGAGAGTCTAATGATGTCCGATAAATACAAGGAAAATATCGGAACGACCGTGTCGACGAGAGAATCGAGACTACGATGATCGTTCACGAGCTAGGTCGACAGAAAAAGAAACTAAAAATAAAAAGATCAAACGACGAAGTCTAAAGTTATGACACCCCTTCAATCAAAGCTAATTAATGGGAGAATGAGCCGTGAAATGACATTCACGAAAAACTCCACAAATAAGTACTCTCTCAGAGGGTCACAATGACATATCACATCGTACGTTTGGGATACAAGAAGAGGCAACTAAAAAATACGCGTACGAAAGGAAAGTACGCGCACGAAAAACGTACGATCGAAAAGCGACCGTGACACGCATGCTGGGGGAGGTGGGGGCTCGGGACGGGGCTGAGGGAGATGGATGGGGTTACCTCAGATCTGAAATTCAGATCTGATTTCAAATCTTCTCTCCTTCAATTTTAGATTTCTGATTTTGATTTGGGTTTTGATTTGATTTCGGTGTGGATTTCTTTGATTGAGGAGCTGCAGGGGATGGAGGTGTTCTCGTGGGTTGTGGGTTGTTTGGTGTTGTTGTTTCCTTTAAAACAATGGAAAAGGGGGTTGCATGTTGATGAGTGTGAGTTGGCTGTGGGAGAAGAGTAATGTTGAATGTTGGATCTCACCGAATTATTTCGGTGGGATTAATAGGTTGGGTTATGGGTTAGAGTAATTAGTTAGGGATAAAAATTAATTAATTGCGCTATGGTGAAAATTCTAAAAGCAGAGGCGCGCTCACGTCGACGCGTAGAAAAACATACGGACGAAAAACACTCGGACGACTGAAATAAAATACAGGCACACAGGAAAATAAACACGCCTAGAAATACAGGCCGTTACATCCTCTATGCAACCTTAGTGTGGAATAGAAAGAGAGAGCAACAAACATAGAAAAGCAAACGTAAAGAAAGGATATACCCTGGTTCGGATTAACAGAGTCTCCCCGACTCCTTTGAATCCTACTCCAGCAACCCACTAGTAACCCGCTAGTGATTAGTGATCCACTAATACCCACTTGCCAAAACCTGACAAGTGAAAAACCAATACACTTCCTTCCACTTTCCACAACCCGGGAACGGACTACTCTCACAACCGAGAGGAACTTCTCAAGTATCAAAAGAAAATTAGAACTGAAATATGAAACAATTTCCACAACCTAAGTCTTGAATAATACTCTTTAGAATGAGGTAATGAGGTGTTTATGATGTTCTCTAAATGATGAGAGTATGAGAACCTACTACTTGTCTCAAGAAGATTAGCAATGAATGCTAGAAGCTTGATCTTGAAAGATTTGGAGACAAGTTGAAACTTAGAGCTTGAGCTTGAATGGCTTTGAATGCTCTTTAATGCTCTAGTGAAGAATTGATCATGTAAATTCACTTGAGAGTGTATTGAATGAAGTCTTAATAGTTTGGCCAACTTCTCAAGTCAAAACATCAAAGCCCCTTAAATAGCTCACTTAATTCTGTCCAAAATATGTTAAAAATCCCAAGCATTAAATGCTGGAAACGGCTATTAACGGGCAGAAATCCTAGTCACCAGTCGCCTGAAGTAGAACGACCAGGCCGCTGCTGTATTATTCTGACTAGGTCATAAATACAGTCTAACAGACACTTGGCAAATGTTGAAGAAGACTTCCCAGACGTCTGGTCCACGGTACTGTCGTCTGTCTCAAAGGCGACAGACGTTTGATCATTCAGACAAAGAGAGACAAAGTTACTTGGAATATATTGGTCTGAATACCCAAACGTCTGATGTTAATCATCCAGACATATGGTCGACTATATAGACGTCTGGAAACATATCTTCAGACGCCTTAATCAAGACTTGACTGTAGAGTTTAAGATACTGGAATTTGGCTCGTAATTAACCAGACGTCTGATGTATATCATCCATGTGTCTGATACAAAGTGTAGACGTCTGGAAATATAACATCAGATGTCTGATTTCTGTCAGTCAGCAGAGGCTGAGATACAATAAACTCGGCTAGAATTAATCAGACGTCCGGAATTTTTCATCTAGGCACCTGACACATTGTGCAGATGTTTGGAATGAGAACTTCAGACGTCTGTACTAGGTATTGTTTTGAAGAACTGAATATGCATGAGCACCAGGCGTCTGGAGAACAACTACCAGGCACCTGGGTAGGCTGAAAAACTTTATTTCGAGTTTATGCAAGTTTTAACCCTATGACACTCAATGATATATGATCTAGAGTGTTGTGAGTATTATGAGTGATATTCTATCAAGTCTATTCAAGTCTTAACATGATTATTCAACTAAGAAGTAAAGAAAGAATGATATACAAGTTTATCCTCTTCACTTCCTACTGAATTCCTTGAAGACTTCCATTTGAGCTAGTTGAGTCCAACGCTTTGATTTCCTTGCAGTCACTCCTTGATTTCCATGCTTCATTAATTGATGTCCTTGCATCAATGATCCGAGTCATCATCTTCATTTTATATGACTTTATCTATATTGACGATGCTTTCATTAACTACAAAACATGGGAATTAGTCACAATTGATTATGTTTGTTTATCATCAAAACCACGTTGGGGAAACCAATATTCAACATATATCTCATATACTTTGAACAATTTTCCTTTGTTTATCATGACAAGTCCATTATCTTTTTAGACTCTAAAAGCCCAATTCATACTTCAACAGCGACTGGTCGTACTTTACGATCTTGTCACAGGTACGATAATGATGCTAGTTATATATAAAGATCATTTTTTCAGAATCATAATTATCTAGTTGGTGTGACACTGGTCTCTCCTTCACTGCAAATCTAGGCCTATAAGCGACAATACCGTACACTCTAGTCTTTTCGTTATAACTATGTTGCTGATCACTCCTTATTTTACACCTTTTTTCTGCATGTTTGCATGTCATTTCGATCGCCCATATTGCATTTTTCATGATTATTCGATGATATCGCGTTGCTTTTCACTATTTCTTGTTTTTGTCGGATTTCAGGAAAAATGGAGCGATCTGGAGCATAAATGAGATCAAGGGACTTTCACGCATGCTAGAGCACCGCCTGTGACCTTATCGAGGAGCTAGCAGCGCTAGATGATGAGAAGAAGAAGAAGAAGAAGTTCGATAAAATCGACGAGGAGGCGAGGAGGAGAAGATATGACTCCAGAAACAGCCCACTCGGCCGAGCAGACAGCTCACTCGGTCGAGTGAAGGAATGTACTCGGCCGAGTACAACAGATACGAGAGCACATGGAGTCAAAGTCCACTCGGACGAGTGAAAGATTTCACTCGGCCGAGTGAAGAAGTCCACTCGCCCGAGTACGACAGGGTTTTCCTCCTGAGATCTCAGCCGACTCTCTGAAGTTTGGAGAAGATCAGCAGAAGACTCACTCGGCCGAGTGAGAAAGCCCACTCGACCTAGTAAAGAACTCCACTCGGCCGAGTGGAACAGAGCAACAGACCCCCAAAACCCCCAATATCTCTGTTTTTCTTTGGGTCTGTCACTCGGCCGAGTGACATGTTCTACTCGGCCGAGTGGTGTAGTCTGCCTGTATCGTGAATTAGGGTTCTGGGCTGCGCCAGGGGCAAATCTGTCAGGATTTTCTAGCTGACTTTGGCTTGTATTTAAGCTAGTTTTCTTCCTAGTTTTAGGAGAGACCTGAAATTAGTTTTTTAGCATATTTCTAATTGTAATCCTCAGCTGGAGATTGAAGATTGGAGATTTGGTTTGTTCTTTCTATCAAAATTTCTAGTTTTTGTGAATTGTTTTCTCTCAACCATGAATTGCTATATGTTTTTATTCATTATTTCTATGATTGCCATGATTAATTGCGAGTCCCGCCGTTCTAGGGCATGGGGATGAACCCCGATCCGATTTTAGAATTGTGATGAACGAATTAATGTGTTGCTAGGATTGATAGACGGTTGGGTTATGATTGATTTACTACGAGTAGCTAGGAATTTCCATTGATTGGGGTTTGCAAGAGATTGGATTTCAATCGATGGGAAGGCCTAGATATTCGATTTAGGTTTATAATCAAGATTCTCTAGACTTGGTTTGCAAGAGATTGGATCAAAGCTAGGATTTTTATTATAAATCTATACTCATATTCGTTTGCAAGAGATTGGGCGAATACGAACTATCATAACCTAGATCGTAACTCGAGTTTGCACGAGAGTGGGCTCGAGGTGCGATTGGACAATGATGTCGATCTTCATGCTAGCGGCTTAGGTTAGGGTTTGCACGAGAGTGTGCCCTAATCTAGGTTGCTATAGACCGACAATAGCACGAGAGCGTGAGCTTGGTTCTCTGTTCAGTTACGACTAGTTCACCTCAATTCAAGCCTTGCAACATTGAGGTCGATTCATAGAGATGAATGACGATCTGCAGTGGGGATTCCCTGGCCCTAGACGCTTTTATTACATAGAATTCCATTTGTTAATTGAACGACTGTGACAACATTCTCGAAACCATTCCATTCTACCACCAATAGCTAGGTAATTAAAATAGAGTACCGTCATTTGTCCTCCCTGTGTTCGATACCTGCTCGCCACTACACCGTGTGCTTGCGGTAAGACTACAATCGTTTTCCGGGTGTATATTGGTGCGCAATCAAGTTTTTGGCACCGTTGCCGGGGAGGCGACTGTATTTTATTTTCTTTACCGAGCTATTTCTTTTTATTTTATTATCTTCACTCTTTTATTCCTCTATCGTGCTAACAATTCTATCTAGACTCTCTTTTTCTGTGCATGTACACGAGATCGAAGGTGCCCCAAGAAGAAATATTATTCGACCCTGAGATCGAGCGTACGGCAAGGAGGCTTAGAGCTGAGAGGAGATTTGCTATAGAGGAAAATCAAATGGCCGTGCAGGAAACACCAGAGGAGCTAGCAGTGCGTATGGCTAGGCTTGTCTCCATCCGAGATAGGCTACGGCCCAAGACCACGTCTACCACCTCTTCTATAGTCATGCCGGAGTTGACGGCCGACAAGAACTTTGAGCTGAAGACAGGACTTGTAGTGTTGATGCAACAAGACCCATTCCATGGGAACTCACAAGAAAACTCGCACTATCATCTACAATCGTTCTTGGCTAAATGCGCCACTTTCCAGATGCCTGGCGTGCCGGTTGACGCTATTTGACTGTGCCTCTTCCCGTTTACTCTTCGAGATAAGGCATTGTATTGGTTGAGGACGCAAGCCGAGGGGATCTTCACCACTTGGGATGAGCTGGCAAGCGCCTTTGTCAACAAGTTCTATCCGCCATCCAAGACTATTAAGATACGAAGCGTACTGATGTCCTTCAAGCAAGGCCCTCAAGAAAATTTATATGAGGCGTGGGAGCATTTCAAGGATCTCCAACACCAATGCCCCCACCATAGCATTGAGCCGTGGGAGCTTGTGCATAGCTTCTACAACGGATTGCAACCAAGCACAAAGCAAATAATTGATGCAACCGCCAATGGAGCTATCTTGTCAAAGACACCGGATGACGCTACGGCCTTACTTGAGGAGATGGCCTCGAATAATCAGTGTAGGGATCGTCTAACCCTTGCAATACTAACAACACACACTAGAGGGGGGGTGAATAGTGTAATGGCAATAAAATTGTCCAATTAAAATTTAACTTGCAAATGCGGAATAATAAATGCAAGAGGAATTAAAAGGCACAATCAATCCAAACGCAAACACAAAGTTTTACCCTGGTTCCCCAAACTTGGGTACATCCAGCCACACCAATATTCACTATATTCCCACACAGAGAAGTGAATACAAATCTCACAAGGAGATACCACACAAAGAGGATTTATGCCCTACACAAGGACCCAACCAATCCTACACAAGGATCAAGACTCCCACACAGAGAATCACTAACTCCCACTCAGAGAATTAGGGTTAGCCCTACACTAGGACACTAGAACTCCCACAAAGAGAGTTAATTCCCACAAAGAGAATTCCCTAGTCCCACAAAGAGACAACCTCTCACAAAGAGAGAAACTCCCACAAAGAGAGTATCCTAATCCCACAAAGAGAAATAGGAAAACAAATTACACCATGTAAAGTAAATACTCTTACCTATGCCTTGAGATGCTTACTCATGAATGAATGCAAGGCATGGAAGAGGATCTCCAAGTGTTGGAATATGCTTGAGAGCACTTGGATGATTTCCCTTGAGCTGGACTTCAATGCATGAAAGAAGATGAATGCTCAATAGAGGAAAATGAGGGAGCTTGAGAGTGGCTTAAAGATCTCTTGAGATTTTCAATAGAGTCAAGAGTAATCAAGAATCAATCAAGAAGTTTAAGCAAAGGCAGCACACTCATATATATAGGAATCCTATATCAAGCCCAAAAACCCAAAGAAACAGCCAAAAGAACAGATCTGCAACGGCTAGAAACTGGGTGAAAACGACAGGAACAGTCGACTGATGATCATAAGACAGTCGACTGATCAACGGCTAGAAAATATCCAACGGCTATAATCTGAGCCAGGACAGTCGACTGACGAAGACAATACAGTCGACTGACAAACAGGACAGGCGCCTGTTAATCCTTCAGCAGACGACTGCTGCAGGGGATGGATCGAAACAGAGAGCTGCACTCTTTCTCCAATTCTTCGCACAGGCGACTGATGTTAATACTACAGTCGACTGTCAAATAGTCAGGCGACCGTACATTCTTCATCAGTCGACTACTGTAAAATATGGAGAGAAGACAGAGAGATGCAGTGATTGCACTTACGCTAGACAGGCGACTGTTGGCCAATTCCCAGGCGACTGTAAGTATACAGACGACTGTAAACTGATCGACAGACGACTGTGCGTAAAAGTTCAAGTTTGAGTCAATTGAAATGTTGACTTGAGCTGTGCATATCAGGCGACTGTAGAAGGATCTACAGGCGACTGGAAATCACCCAGTCGACTGTGTTTCCCTCATCAGGCGACTGATGGAAAAGCCAGAGACTCCAAATGAGTCTTTGGACAGAGTGAACTTATTGGGTTGGATTCTATGATAATCCTAAGGTTCACTAAGATGTTTAAATACATATGCATGAATGAGCAAACCATCTAGCAAGGCATTACACTAACCTAGACTCAAAAGAGAGAGAAAGCAATAAAGTAAATTACATGGATTACAATGCTTTCTTAAGAGTATAAGTCTTCAATCTAGATGCCTTGATTGCTCTCCACCATCTCCAAGATTTGTCACTCCTTGAGTCCAAACGTTGGCCCTTCTTCACATGATGTCCATCCTTACACCAAGTGATTAGTCTCTAAGAAAGATATCCTTGAAATAAACTGAGAGACTAAAACATGAGATTCATTAGCAACAACATAATGTTGTGATCATCATCAAAATAAGATTGGTATGAAACACCAATACTCAACAATCTCCCCCTTTTTGATGATGACACACATTATGTAAATCATAAAGAATTAAAGCACAATGCTAATGATCTCCCCCTACTTATATGCACCAATTACATAATGAGCTACACAATGGTAAATACTCATAATATCAATAAAAACATGGTGACATATAATAGGCATGGATTACATAAACCAATTGCAAAGTATAGAAGCATGCAAACATGAATGGTTTATCTAATCCCATATATCTCTCCCTATAGAGATATCTCTCCCCATATGCATATGTATATATCTCTCCCCCTATAGATATGATCACATAATGCATATATCTCTCCCCCTTGACATCGTCAAAAAGGTGGACACAAAAATATCCCCCCTTTGTCATCTTAACCAAGATGTGACAATATGCAAGAAAAGAAAGATATGTATGATACCAAATTTAAAAAATTTAGTGGGTATCAATTCACTATCACATGCTCCCCCTAGATCATAGAAATGGTCAACTTTTGACTTCTAGGGTCTAATACCAATTATAAGAAATGGAGCCATGGGCCGAACGTGTATCAAAGCAATAGATATTGAAAAATCAAGCTTCAATGATACACAAGGATATTGCCAAAAACAATGAAACATGAAACATGTTTGCAATAAACAAGAGGTTTGGTTTGAGACCCAAAATAACCAAATGTAAATAATGATCTCAATAAACCTCCAAAATGAGAGTTAAAATATGTCTTAAAATAATTTAAACATATTATATATTAACTCCCCCATCGACATACACATGGATCAAAAATGCATGTATGTCAACAACCCCAAGGTCCCCATTTTCATGAAAAGAAATAAATTTGAAAATATTTTTCAAAATCATGAAACACACAATCAATGGGTATGCTTAAAATAAACATAGAAGCACAATACACATGCAATATGCATATGTGTGAGGAACCTAAACATTAGGTAACCAAACCAAAGAGGAGTTTGATTTCCTAACGTAATCACACGAGGTGATCACATCCCTAACTAGAGAGTTGATGTAACTATCTCTCTTTTGCACACTAACCATAGTGGGAATCCATAATCTCAAGGATTTCCTAGGCAAGGGTTTTGCCTTTGCAAGAGGGAAGGATGTGGCATGCTTAGGTGTAGAAACAAATTTCTTAGCATGCAAAGAATGAGGATTTTGCTTCTTAGCAAAAAATGAAGATTTTTCATTCTTCCTCATTACCTCGTGATCTACATGCTTCTTGTTGATGTTCTTGTTGTACAAGAAAGCATGGTGATTCTTCTTAGGTGTTTTAGCAATATTTCTTGTATTTGCACCATAAGAGGAATTAGAGGGGGTTTGGGAACCACATTTTGAATATAACCCAAACCTCCTCTATGATTTTCCAGATGTTGCTTTTCCAACAAATCGTGGAGTGAATCCCTAGAATACACAAAGCTTATGAGCTTCCGGGATTCCTCTTCACATTTCAACGTAAGTTGTTGAATGTGAGCATCTAAGCTAAGGTTTTGAGCAATGAGTTTTTGATTAGAAAGGCTCAATTCCTTAACTTGAGAGAGAAGTGTGTCTCTCTCACAAGTGTCATAAACATGATTTTCATCATGAGTACTTTCACTAGAAGATTCTAAATCATGCACCCAACTCATAGCATTATCAAGTTTAGCTTTCATTTTCTCATAAGGGTCGATGCACTTACTTGCCAAATTGGAGGCCACATTTAGGCGGTATTCAAGTTCCTTGTAGGATGGCTTTTCCTCCTCGGCTTCCTCATCACTTTCCTCCTCGCTTGAGCTTGACGAAGAGTCTTCCCCATTAGCCATAAAGCAACTTTCTTCTTTGGAGTTGAGCCATGTCTCTATCTCTTCATCGCTAGTGTTAGATGAAGTTGATGAAGAATCATCAAAGGCAACGAAACACCTTTGATCGTGCTCCTTGTCATCCTCTTCTTCATCATTAGATGTGTCCCCATCAGAATCATCAAATGTGCCGATAAGTCCCTTCTTTTGGTTCTTGACCTCGGACTTGGCTTTCCAATGTTTCTTCTCATTACCCTTACCGGTATCTATGTTGGGTTTGGAAGGGCATTCAGTGGTCACATGACCTATTCCACTGCAGTTGAAACAAACCAACTTGTTAGACTGTGAGACAAACTTTGATGAAGACATACCTTGATTGTCCTTGAGGAATGCCTTGAAATTCTTGAATTGCTTGGCAAGCTCGATGTTGTCATCGTTGCTAAGATCTTCTTCATCTTCACTTCGAGCTTCTTGTTGGAACTTCTTTTTCCACTTGAAAGACTCCTTCTCACCATGAAGAGCAACGCCTTTTTTCTTATCGCGCTTGGTTGACTGGATCTCTTCCTTATGTTGAAGAAGCACTTCATGAGAGATCTCCAAAGTATGCCAAATACTATTGGCCGATTTGCACATGGAGATGCGATCAAACTCATCCGAAGTGAGGGCGCAATGGAGAACATACATAGCCCTAGCAATGGCTTTGATCAAGTCCTTCTCCGATTTAGTTCTCAAGGCCGCGGGTGAAGTAGGCTCCCCGAAAGGTGACTCCGTTATGTCCCAAAGGTCATGACTCTTCAAGTAGACCATCATCCTGATCTTCCAACTCGGGTAGTCGGTTCCGTTGAAGAGCGGGGGTCGGACGACAGAAATACCTTCTTCATGAGGCGCGGATGTAGCGTTGAATGCCATCGTTGCAGTATGCGTTAACCTCGCTCTGATACCAATTGTAGGGATCGTCTAACCCTTGCAATACTAACAACACACACTAGAGGGGGGTGAATAGTGTACTAGCAATAAAATTGTCCAATTAAAATTTAACTTGCAAATGCAGAATAATAAATGCAAGAGGAATTAAAATACACAATCAATCCAAACGCAAACACATGGTTTTACCCTGGTTCCCCAAACTTGGATACATCCAGCCACACCAATATTCACTATATTCCCACACAGAGAAGTGAATACAAATCTCATAAGGAGATACCCCACAAAAAGGATTTATGCCCTACACAAGGACCCAACCAATCCTACACAAGGATCAAGACTCCCACACAGAGAATCACTAACTCCCACTCAGAAAATTAGGGTTAGCCCTACACTAGGACACTAGAACTCCCACAAAGAGAGTTAATTCCCACAAAGAGACAACCTCTCACAAAGAGAGAAACTCCCACAAAGAGAGTATCCTAATCCCACAAAGAGAAATAGAAAAACAAATTACACCATGTAAAGTAAATACTCTTACCTATGCCTTGAGATGCTTACGCATGAATGAATGCAAGGCATGGAAGAGGATCTCCAAGTGTTGGAATATGCTTGAGAGCACTTGGATGATTTTTCTTGAGCTGGACTTCAATGCATGAAGGAAGATGAATGCGCAATAGAGGGAAAAGAGGGAGCTTGAGAGTGGCTTAAAGATCTCTTGAGATTTTCTATAGAGTCAAGAGTAATCAAGAATCAATCAAGAAGTTTAAGCAAAGGCAGCACAGTCATATATATAAGAATCCTATATCAAGCCCAAAAACCCAAAGAAACAGCCAAAAGAACAGATCTGCAACGGCTAGAAACTGGGTGAAACGACAGGAACAGTCGACTGATGATCATAAGACAGTCGACTGATCAACAGCTAGAAAATATCCAACGGTTATAATCTGAGCCAGGACAGTCGACTGACGAAGACAATACAGTCGACTGACAAACAGGACAGGCGCCTGTTAATCCTTCAGCAGACGACTGCTACAGGGGATGGATCGAAACAGAGAGCTGCACTCTTTCTCCAATTCTTCGCACAGGCGACTGATGTTAATACTACAGTCAACTGTCAAATAGTCAGGCGACCGTACATTCTTCATCAGTCGACTACTATAAAATATGGAGAGAAGACATAGAGATGCAGTGATTGCACTTACGCTAGACAGGCGACTGTTGGCCAATTCCCAGGCGACTGTAAGTATACAGACGACTGTAAACTGATCGACGGACGACTGTGCGTAAAAGCTCAAGTTTGAGTCAATTGAAATGTTGACTTGAGCTGTGCATATCAGGCGACTGTAGAAGGATCTACAGGCGATTGGAAATCACCCAGTCGATTGTGTTTCTCTCATCAGGCGACTGATGGAAAGCCAGAGACTCCAAATGAGTCTTTGGACAGAGTGAACATATTGGGTTGGATTATATGATAATCCTAAGGTTCACTAAGATGGTTAAATGCATATGCATGAATGAGCAAACCATCTAGCAAGGCATTACACTAACCTAGACTCAAAAGAGAGAGAAAGCAATAAAGTAAATTATATGGATTACAATGCTTTCTTAAGAGTCTAAGTCTTCAATCTAGATGCCTTGATTTCTCTCCACCATCTCCAAGCTTTGGCACTCCTTGAGTCCAAACTTTGGCCCTTCTTCACATGATGTCCATCCTTACACCAAGTGATTAGTCTCCAAGAAAGATATCCTTGAAATAAACTGAGAGACTAAAACATGAGATTCATTAGCAACAACATAATGTTGTGATCATCATCAAAATAAGATTGGTATGAAACACCAATACTCAACAATCAGCAGTGGGCCGACAAAAGGGGACATTCTTCGTCATCCTTGATGCCGACAAGTATCTATGAATCAAAGGCAGTGGCAGAGCTCTCTACAAAATTTGCTTCTCTTCACAAAGTTGTAGAGAGATTGGAAAAGTTGGTTAGTGAACCACATGGAGCCCCCACCGTTTCTACACAGGGAGGAAGCATGAGCGACTGGCAAGATCAAGCCCATGTTATGTTTGTTGGAGGGGAGCAAGGAGACGGAGCTATGAAACAAGCTCAATATGTTGCAGGTAGTACCGGTTATTGGGTGAACCCGGCTGCAAGGGGTCACCCCGGATTTTCATACGCCAACAATGATGGAGCCTTGAATCCACCGCCGTAACAATCACAAGCCCGGCCTCCACAATAACCACAGTATCAACAAAGGGAACCATAACAACAAAACTACCCACCGAGGTAACAAGCGGGGCCCTATAGACCCCGGGATATAAACAAGGATGGATGGCACCCAATCTACCGCAAGCACCGCCAATGTCAGACCACGAAGCAAGGTTGAAGAGTTCATGGCCGAGCAAAAGAAGTTTAATGCAAAATTGACGGCCCAACAAGAATCTCTCAACACCGTCGTGGCACAGTTATCGGAGAAACTCGCATTGCTCAATAAGACCAATCAACAATTGTCGGCTCAACCAGAACAAAACCCACGAAGCAACACCGGGCACATCAATGCGGTTATGGCGGTGACTACAAGAGGCGGGAAGGACACTACTCCCGCCATGATTCAAGCTAAGGAGCCAATGGAAGAAATTTCGATTGATAAGGAACCGGGCAATGCAGAGGAGGACCCGAAGGCGCCGAGCGACGGTGAAAAATCTGAAGTAGAGAAGCCACGAGAGGAATGAGCTTATATGCTACCGGTACCATACCTACAACGGTTGGCAAAGGCGAGGATTGAGAAAAGGCTCGTCAAATTTCTGGAGTATTTGCGATGTGTGAGCTTGAACATTCCATTCTTAGATGCAATCATCGAAATCCCGTGCTATGCAAAGTTTCTAAAAGATTTGATCGCGAGAAAGAAGCGAAAAGAAAGGATCATGCTTGCTGCCATGTCCTATTTTGCACTATACGTGTATTCTACTGAATATGCGTGGTATTTCTATCTACGGTGCATACGTAGGCATGAGATAAACAAAGATATCGATGTATATGACGTAGTGCAAGGAGGATTAGACCGTAATATGCGACTAAGGGAAATGAGTGCAAAGTGTGAAGGCAAGAGAAGTGTGAATGACGTCGTGGGTGCAAACAACAGGAATGTGTTAGACGCGTGTGAGTGATGCATGAATGCACGCATGGATGTGCGTGGATGTGTGTTAGGGGAGCCATGCTAGTGTGAATAGGGGGTTAGGGATCAATGGCAACCCCTGTAAATTTTTAGAAAGGTCTGGGGCAAAACGGTCATTTGGGCTTAAATTGCTGTGCGTACATACCAAGGTGGTGTGTGCGTAAAGTAATGGCAAACTTGTAAATACCTAGAATATGTGAGGGGTAGTTTGGTCATTTAATAAATAAGATGGCTTATGGGATAAGCCATGCTAAAACCATTCTAGAATTCTCTCTTCTCTTTTCTTCTTTTCTTTTCCTTTCTTCTCTTTTCTTCTCTTTTCTTCCCTTATCCTTATCTTCTCCATTTCTTTTCTAATTTCCTCCATTTCCCTATCCCATATCCCCATCCCCGCTTATGTTGGCCGAAATTCCTTTAGCCAAAAAAAAAGAAAGAAAGAAAGAAGAAGAAGAAGAAGAAGAAGAAGAAGAAGAGAAGAGGAGAAGAAAGAACTCTTGAGGTAGGAACTTAACTTGGATTTGGAAATTTAGTAAGGGTTCCAATTTATCATGTTTCAATATCTTGTTTAATTAATATGGATTAGTAGTAATCAAATTGATATGCCATGTTTTAATTTTCATGAAAATCCCCTTGAAATTCTAAGCAACATCACTTCCTTCAAAAAGCTAAAATTTTGTTGTGTGTTCATGATTGGATTCTGCTCACTGTGATTCGAATTAGGCTTCGGAAAAAATATGGGATTGTAGATCTTGAAATCCTACCCCAAATTCATATAAATATTGATATATGTTCAATCTTGAAATGAGGATTGAAAATTCAAACTCTACAGCATTTCTGTTTGATTTCCAACTTTGACACAGTTCAGTAGAAATGGCTTAATTACCTGCACATGTAATGAAATTTTGTGTTCTTGGTCTTGTTAAAAAGTTAACAAGTTTTTCTAAAAGTTCATCAGAGGGCTCCTATGTCGAATTTATGACTAGAACATGCTCAAAATTGGCTTTGAACACAGACCCGGAAATCTGTCTGAAATACATTTTTGACACACTTCACAAAATAATTCACCATAATTCAAATACTTAATATTTTTTCATGAAAATTTATCTGTGAATCCATAACTATCATATCTACAAGTTTTATTCAGGAAGTTTGCTAAATTATGTATATAAATGGATGATATCAGCCAACTTTTATGATTTCATGTGCGTTTTCTGCTAGCTGAAGCTTTTGCATGGTGATATGATTTGTGTGATATTGCCATTTATACCCCAATTGTCCATGATTGTTGTTATTACCAAAAGGTAAGTTGATTGGTGTGATATACTATGAAATTTCTAATGTGATTGATATGTGAATTATGATGCATATCATGTGTTCGATGAAATGCCTCAATGAAGGCAATAACCAGTAATTTGAGAAACATGTATGTGTTAGTGTTGGCTTGAGCCAATAATTGGTAAAGTTAGAAGCTTAAATGGCATGGATACATTGAAATTGTGAGTGGATGATATGTTGTGATAGAGGGCATGTCACGTGATTGCATGACCCTATGTTTGATGATGGACGGTTGAAGTGATATGTGCATACCCATGTTATCAAGACCCCTAACGTGTCACTTATGATGTTAACTTATAAAAATTGAATAAATCTCAATCCTCTCTAATGAGGGTAAGTTAGCAAAACCCGGGTTTTAGGTGGGATTTGAGTAAATTGTGGATATAAGGCCTGGACTGTGAAGTTGGGAGATGATTATGTGATGTGTGGAGTTTACACCCACTCGCCTTTACCGGGAGTGGAGGGGATTTTTATACCCACTCGCCTTTACCGGGAGTGGAGGTGTAAGGGGCTTGTAGAGCCTCACTCCTGCCAGGGACGGGGGAGCTGAGAGGCCCGGTGTACAGTGCCCGTGTTCACTGCGTCGTGTGCTAGTTCACCCCAAATTTGGGGTGAAGTCCAGGTCCTGGTATCACACAGTTTATCCAAATTCCAATTAACTCAATTATGAAATAATAAAATAAGATTTGTGTGTTACTTCTACTGCTGGCAGCACTTCCCCTTCCCATTTGCCCGTACTTTGTGGCTCTGTGTCATGCCTCAGGCACTTGCACTTATCTTATTTGATATTGGTTGCTTGAACCCTCGTGTTATTATTATTGTTATTATTATTATTATTCGTGCTAACCCCTTTCTTGCAGCAGCTCTACATTGGATCGCAGGTATGATCCCCTTATCTAGCTATTTACTTTTCATTACGTTATTTAGTTTGCATGCATTAGTTTCCTTGCCTTGTTTGGTGGATTAATAACTTTAGAACGGTGTTCCAAACCCAAGTTGGTTCCTACTGGGGCACGCATTGACGTGCTTCTCCCTATTTTTCAGGTAGCAGGGTCAGCTTGGTTGGAGGTGATTTGGAGCTGGGTTCAGGGATAGCACTTGATGTGAGTTGTCTTGTGACCTGGTATGGTTGTCTTGGGAGGTGGAGAATGACGGTGTATATGTAGTGGTGTACCTGAGTTAAGTGTATAAATAGGAGTTGTTGTATATATGTTACGTTGTTGTTGATCTATGTATTCATGAGATCGGTTTGATGCTACTGTGGAGTTTTACTTGTACTATCCCAGCATGTGCGCAGTGGCCTGCCTGTTCAGTTCTTCTTTCTTTTCCTCTCTCATCACCCCCACTCTTCAGGATACTTGGACAAAAAAATTTTAAATGCTGGGTATTCTGGGGAACGGTGCGTGATAGTTTTTGGTGGCCCATGCAGGCCACCGCACTGCGACGTGTGTAAGGATAGTACATGTGATGCTTCAGTAGGTGATCGGGATACATTAGCCCTAAGGTGGGTAGCGTCTAGCCTTAGGACAGAGTCCTAATGCCAAGAGCTCGAGGTATAAAGTTATCTGGGGGGTCGTTTTAGACTCTTGGTTCGAGATCTGTATAGGAATACCAGTATGGTATGGCTATTGACTTGTGAGGTTGTATGACGTCCTTGTGTAAGACGTATAGTTAGATTCATGTGCAAGTTACGTTAAATATACGTGCGTGGATCCTTAATGTAATGTATAACCTATTAAATATGTATATACTTATATATTAAGATGTGGGTGGTATCAAGATATGTATAGAGCATGTGGATTCATATGTATTCCCTTGTATCCCACCTCGGTAGATGCGGGTATACTAGATGTTAGTGTCACCGATGATGGAATTATTTAATTGAGTATTGGCTGACTAGGAAGATATCGATTGAACTATATAGTTGAATAACTATGTGAGATGTATTGTTAGATGGGTGTATACGTGTGTGTTGCATACTATATGAGGCATATACGTATGTGGTTGAATGATTATATGCTAGCATATGGTATTGCTTTAAATGTAAGACACATGAGTCTTCAATGTATTACTCTTTCTGAAGGATAATGGTTGTAGTCATGTTAAATTATCAGTATTAGAATGGGGAATAGGGATATTTTCCTACCAACATGTTGAGTGTGATGGATATGCCGATCATTCATAAACGGTACATGGGAGTGTACGTCAATGGTGATAGACGTATATGTCTATAATGAGTCATATAGGGGCACTGAGAGATATATGTATTTGTGTGTATATGACCCTTGAAGACATGTATGTATGTATGTCGTGTGTGTAACTGACCCTCATATGTGTGTTTGTATATCCGGTTGTAGGCATGTATGTGTGCCTAACTAGCCATTTGTTACCTATATTTGTATGCTTGTGCCTTACATGTATGTAAACCGTATAACATGTATGGGATGTAGTATATGAGCATGTCCGTGTGATACGATTGCTGCATAGCGAAGAATGAGTCTGTGGTGCACTTAGGTTGGTATGCCCTATGTGGCTTGGCCACATATGGTGTGTATATAGCGATATAGATAAGTAATAGACATATGGATAGTATGAGTAATGCTCCAGGGTGTTGGGAGTAGATGTATCCTAAGGAATGTGGGAATGCTTCAGACTCGTCCACCCTAAGTTTAGGCACTTAGCTCTATATCGTGCCTAATATGGGATAAGGATATAAGTGTCACGTATGACGTATGTAAGATGTGATGGGTATGAGGATTTGAGATTATACAGGGCGTGTATAAGTGGGATGGCTAAGGGTTTGCACGGTTAAGTGAAATTACGGTATATGTATATCTGTGTGTTTACGTTTACCCTGTAGAATGGTGTTTATAGGACCCTTTGGATGCATGTGTAGTGCGTGTACCCTTCCGTATATAGCGGCATGAGGAGGGATTGTGTATCGGTATATGACATACTTGTATGTATGTATGTTTGTTGTAGCAAACGTGGTGTGATTGTGTAAATGTGTTGCTATTATTGAACGTGTATTGATAGATGTCCTATGAGTGGTTATATGTGTATGTATGTGAATGATCCCTATTCTGATATATGTGTATCAGTATATGAATGTGTACGTATATGGGATGTGACTATCTACTGGATGTGTATGAATATTGAAATACAGTTATTTGTGTATATACTAGTATATTGGTAAAAGTGTAGATATATTGGACGTTATGTATATAAGAGTATGGATAGCTACCGATTACTGTTACAGTTTAGGTAGCTTGACTGTATAGGTGTGTAATAACAGGATATGGTATGTGTGAATGGGTGTGGGTGCCCATACATTGTGATGTATGTGCATGGTTGCATGGATCCTAATATGTATATATGTATGTCTGTGTGTATAGCTACTATTAGAAAAATAATCTGGTGCATGAGCGAACGTGTATATGGCTATGTGTAGGCCTAGAGGTATATATATATAAAGGGTTGATATGAATATATCTGTAGGTATATAATGAGTGTGTATATAAGTAAATGTGGAGTGTTTATGTGAAGTATTGTTTGTTACCTATATGTGAATATGTATCATACTTGTATGAATGTGAAGTGTAAGGATGTGTTCATGTAGGTGTACTGTGTAAGGATCGCCTTACCCTTGCAATACTAACAACACACACTAGAGGGGGGCGAATAGTGTAATGGCAATAAAATTGTCCAATTAAAATTTAACTTGAAATGCGGAATTATAAATGCAAGAGGAATTAAAAGGCACAATCAATTCAAACGCAAACACAAAGTTTTACCCTGGTTCCCCAAACTTGGGTACATCCAGCCACACCAATATCCACTATATTCCCACACAGAGAAGTGAATACAAATCTCACAAGGAGATACCCCACAAAGAGGATTTATGCCCTACACAAGGACCCAACCAATCCTACACGAGGATCAAGACTCCCACATAGAGAATCACTAACTGCCACTCAGAGAATTAGGGTTAGCCCTACACTAGGACACTAAACTCCCACAAAGATAGTTACTCCCACAAAGAGAGTTATTCCCACAAAGAGAATATCCTAAGTCCCACCAAGAGACAACCTCCCACAAAGAGAGAACCTCCCACAAAGAGAGAAATGTCTAATTCCCACAAAGAGAATTAGAGACACAAATTACACCGAATAAAGTAAATACTCTTACCTATGCCTTGAGATGCTTACTCATGAATGGATGCAAGGCATGGAAGAGGATCTCCAAGTGTTGAGATATGTTTGAGAGCACTTGGATGAATTCCCTTGAGCTGGACTTCAATACATGAAGATGAATGAGAGCTCTTGAGAGGGAATTAAGGGAGTTTGAGATATATATATATATATGAACCCTATATCAAACCCCAAAACCCAAGAAAACAGCCAAAGAATCAATTCTGCAACGGCTAGAAACTGGGCGATAACGACAGGAACAGTCGACTGATGATCAAAAGACAGTCAACTGATCAACGGCTAGAAAATATCCAACGGCTATATTCTAAGCCAGGACAGTCGACTGATGAAGTCGATACAGTCGACTGTAAACAGGACAGGCGCATGTAATCCTTCAACATGCGACTGCTGCAGGGGGATGGAATAAAACAGAGAGCTGCACTCTTTCTCCAGTTAAGCACACAGGTGACTGATGTCAATAATACAATCAACTGTCTATTAGTCAGGCGACTGTAAAACCTTAATCAGTCGTCTACTGTATAAGATGGAGAAACAACAAAGAGATGCAGAGAATGCACTTACGCTATACAGGTGACTGATGACCAATCTACAGGCGACTGTAAATATACAGGTGACTGTAAACTGACCAGTAGTCGACTATGCGTAAAGCTCAAGTTTGAGTCAATTGAAATATTTACTTGAGCAGTGCATATCAGGCGACTGTAGAAGGATTTACAGGCGACTGGAAATCACCCAGTCGACTGTGTTTCCTTCAGCAGTCGACTGATGGAAAGCCAGAGACTCCAAATGCGTCTTTGGACAGAGTGAACCTATTGGGTTGGATTCTATGATAATCCTAAGGCTCACTAAGATGGTTAAATGCATATGCATGAATGAGTAAACCATCTAACAAGGCATTACATTAATCCTAGACTCAAAAGAGAGAGATAGCAATAAAGTAAATTACATGGATTACAATGCTTTCCTTAGAGACTAAGTCTTCAATCTTGATGCCTTGAATGCTCTCTATCATCTCCAAGCTTTGGCACTCCTTGAGTCTAAGCTTTGGCTCTTCTCCACTTGATCTTCATCCTTGCACCAAATGATTAGTCTCCAAGAAAGATATTCTTGAAATAAAACTGAGACTAAAACATGAGAGTCATTAGCAACAACATAGTGTTGTGATCATCATCAAAATAAGATTGTTATGAAACACCAATACTCAACATACTATGCAGTAGGAATATATGTAATAGTGTGTATATTGGATGAATGAATACATATATGTATATATACTTATACGTATCTTGTTTGTCTACTTGGATCTATTCCATAGGGTTGTCTATCTAGGTGTATCTCAGTATGCTTTGGATAAATGTATTCTTGTTTATATGCGTGAATATATATGTCTGTACCAGAGCATGTGTGTATGTGCGTGAATGTGCAATGTAAATGTAAATGTGATAGATATGGAATATAGGTATATATGTGTGTGATAAATGTAAGTGAATGAAACTGCTTGATATATATGTATTAGACTGTGTGTACTTGGTTGCACATTTATGTATATATGTGTGCATGGAGTGTAGATGGAGATTTATATTTGTTGTCCATTATGACAGTATGTGTGTAGCAGATGCAAGGATAGTTATATATGTATGTATGTATGTATGTATGTATGTATGTATGTATGTATGCATGCATGCATGTATGTCTGTATGTATGTATATATAGCATATGAAGAAACGTATTATGGTTGTGCACTCTCGTGTGTATTGTGTGTGGTATATGTACCTATCTGTGTGAGACAATAGGTGCACTACTATGGATGTGACTAACTATTGTTTGTATGTATGTATTTACGTGCCTATGAATGTGAGTAAGCCCATGTGACTAATCATTGGGAGTATAAGGATCCGGGGTACATACGGTGTGATACCGTGATGGTGACCCTGCTTATTAAGCAATGGTGTGTAGATTAATGTGTATAGCTGAATGTCTGTGCATGGATGTAGACGTATATGTATATGTGTGTGTGTGTGTATATATATATATATATATATATATATATATATATATATATAGAATATAACTCGTTATACTTGAGTGTATGGTGATGTATCTGAAAGCACGCCATGTATGGGTACGTTATGTATTGTGAGGTGGATATAGTGTGATGCCATATGCATATAGATATGGGAAGTGATCTAAATACATGTAATAATATGTATGGAGACTTATTTGTGATGTGTGATGTATATGTTAAGGTGTGAGTATGTGTGCCTAGATGTTTATGTGAAAGACACATGTTATGTATATGTAATGATGCATATATGGATGTGCTACTAGATGAGTAATAGAATGTATCTGTGACTTGTGCGCGATGCGAATGTGTATGGATGATAGTAAAGTATATAGTGTATATAAGTGTGGGGTAGATACGTATTCTTGTTTATACTTCATGTGTTGTAAGACCATCATACCTGGCTGACCTCGGTAAGGTTCACACCTTAGGAAGTCCGATGATGGACTTTATTTTAAGGTGGGTAGGATGGCATGTCCTATTTTGCACTATACGTGTATTCTATTGAATACGCATGGTATTTCTATCTACGGTGCATACGTAGGCATGAGATAAACGAAGATATCGATGTATATGATGTAGTGCAAGGAGGATTAGGCCGTAATACGTGACTAAGGGAAATGAGTGCGAAGTGTGAAGACAAGAGAAGTATGAAAGACGTCGTGGGTGCAAACAACAGGAATGTGTTAGACGCGTGTGAGTGATGCATGAATGCACGCATGGATGTGCATGGATGTGTGTTAGGGGAGCCATGCTAGTGTGAACAGGGGGTTATGGATCAATGGCAACCCCCGTAAATTTTTAGAAAGGTCAGGGGCAAAACGGTCATTTGGGCTTAAATTGCTGTGCGTACATACCAAGGTTGTGTGTGCGTAAAGTAATGACAAACTTGTAAATACCTAGAATATGTGAGGGGTAGTTTGGTCATTTAATAAATAACATGGCTTATGGGATAAGCCATGCTAAAACCATTCTAGAATTTTCTCTTCTCTTCTCTTCTCTTCTTTTCCTTTCTTCTCTTTTCTTTTCTTTTCTTCCCTTATCCTTATCTTCTCCATTTCTTTTCTAATTTCCTCCATCTCCCTCTCACATATCCCTATCCCCTCTTATGTTGGCCGAAATTCCTTTAGCCAAAAAAAAAGAAAAAAAGAAGAATAAGAAGAAGAAGAAGAAGAGAAAGAGAAGAGGAGAAGAAAGAACTCTTGAGGTAACTTGGATTTGTAAAATTAATAAGGGTTCCAATTTATCATGTTTCTATATCTTGTTTAATTAATATGGATTAGTAGTAATCAAATTGATATGCCATGTTTTAATTTTCATGAAAATCCCCTTGAAATTCTAAGCAACATCACTTCCTTCACAAAGCTGAAATTTTGTTGTGTGTTCATGCTTGGATTCTGCTCACTGTGATTCGAATTAAGCTTCGAAAAAAATAGAAATTGTAGATCTTGAAATCCTACCCCAAATTCATATAAATATTGATATATCTTCGATTCTGAAATAAGGATTAAAAATTCAAACTCTACAGCATGTCTATTTGATTTCCAACTTTGACATAGTTCAGTAGAAATGGCTTAATTACCTACACACGTAACGAAATTTTGTGTTCTTGGTCTTGTTAGAAAGTTAACAAGTTTTTCTAAAAGTTCATCAAAGTGCTCCTATGTCAAATTTCTGGCTAGAACATGCTCAAAATTGGCTTTGAACACAGACCCTGAAATCTGTCTGAAATACAGATTTGACACACTTCACAAAATAATTCACCATAAATCAAATACTTAATATTTTTGCATGAAAAGTTATCTTTGAATCCATAACTATTATATCTACAAGTTTCAGTCAGGAAGTTTTGCTAAATTATGTATATAAATGGATGATATCAGCCACTTTTTATGATTTCATGTGCGTTTTCTGCTAGTCGAAGCTTTTGCATGGTGATATGATTTGTGTGATATTGCCATTTATACCCCAATTGTCCATGATTGTTTTTATTACCTAAAGAGAAGTTGATTGGTGTGATATACTATGAAATTGCTAATGTGATTGATATGTGAATTATGATGCATATCATGTGTTCGATGAAATGCCTCAATGAAGGCAATAACCAGTAATTTGAGAAACGTGTATGTGTTAGTGTTGGCTTGAGCCACATTGATAATTGGTAAAGTTAGAGGCTTGAATGGCATGGATACATTGAAATTTTTAGTGGATTATATGTTGTGATAGAGGGCATGTCACGTGATTGCATGACCCTATGTTTGATGATGTACAGTTGAAGTGATATGTGCATACCTATGCCATCAAGACCCCTAATGTGTCACTTATGATGTTAACTTATAAAAATAGAATAACTCTCAATCCTCTCTAATGAGGGTAAGCTAGCAAAGCCCGGGTTTTAGGTGGGATTTGAGTAAATTGTGGATATGAGGCCTGGACTGTGAAGTTGGGAGATGATTATGTGATGTGTGGAGCTTACACCCACTCGCCTTTACCGGGAGTGGAGGGGATTTTCATACCCACTCGTCTTTACTGGGAGTGGAGGTGTAAGGGAGTTGTAGAGCCTTACTCCTGCCAGGGATGGGGGAGCTGAGAGGCCCGACGTACAGTGCCCGTGTCCACTGCGTCGTGTGCTAGTTCACCCCAAATTTGGGGTGAAGTCCAGGTCCTGGTATCACACAGTTTACCCAAATTCCAATTAACTCAATTATGAAATAATAAAATAAGATTTGTGTGTTACTTCTACTGCTGGTAGCACTTCCCCTTCCCCTTTGCCCGTACTTTGTGGCTCTGTGTCATGCCTCAGGCACTTGCACTTATCTTATTTGATATTGGTTGCTTGAACCCTCGTGTTATTATTATTGTTATTATTATTATTATTCGTGCTAACCCCTTTCTTGCAGCAGCTCTACATTGGATCGCAGGTATGATCCCCTTATCTAGCTATTTACTTTTCATTACGTTATTTAGTTTGCATGCATTAGTTTCCTTGCCTTGTTTGGTGGATTAATAACTTTAGAACGGTGTTCCAAACCCAAGTTGGTTCCTACTGGGGCACGCATTGACGTGCTCCTCCCTATTTTTCAGGTAGCAGGGTCAGCTTGGTTGGAGGTGATTTGGAGCTGGGTTCAGGGATAGCACTTGATGTGAGTTGTCTTGTGACCTGGTATGGTTGTCTTGGGAGGTGGAGAATGACCGTGTATATGTAGTGGTGTACCTGGGTTAAGTGTATAAATAAGAGTTGTTGTATATATGTTACGTTGTTGTTGATCTAAGTATTCATGAGATCGGTTTGATGCTACTGTGGAGTTTTACTTGTACTATTCCTGCATGTGCGTAGTGGCCTGCCTGTTCAGTTCTTCTTTCTTTTCTTTTCCTCTATCATCACCCCTACTCTTCAGGATACTTTGACAAAAAAAAATTTAAATGCCGGGTATTCTGGGGAACGGAGCGTGATACTCGAGGAGCAAAGTACGTGGTTTACTAGAAAGGAGAAAGCGCCAACCAAGTTCAAAGATCCCGGTAGTTTTCGAATTCCGTGCACGCTTGGAGGAGTCCCACTTCAGAAACTTTAGTATATTTGGGAGCAAGCGTGAGCCTAATGCCCCTCACGATGTTCAAGAAATTGAATATGGGAACCGACCTCAAGGCCACGGACATGAAGATACAACTTATCGATGGGCGAATCACTAGGCCGGTGGAAATTGCCGAAAACATACCACTACAAGTACCGGGTGGACTCTGCTTGCCATGCGACTTCGTGGTGATGGATATTAAGGAGGAAGGTGATATGTCGTTGATTCCTGGAAATCCTTTCTTAGCCACCGCCGGAGTGATTGTAGATGTGAAGGAAGGAACCGTGTCCTTGAACGTCGGCAATATTGAAGTTGAGCTCCACATTCTGAAGGTAATGAAGCATATGCCTTGGCCAGAGGACGTGGACTACTTGGACCTCCTCGACGAGGTGATTGACGATGCCATGCCATTTGCCATCGGGGCCCAGCACGATGACGGCCTCGAAGAGGGCCAACTTACCGAAGAAGGCGAAATGATGGGAGACCTGCCGGACCCTGTTACAGATAAGGAGAAGGATGACGCTGATGTCGTCAAGATTATTGAGCTATGCAAGCTCTCTACGGCGAAGCATATGAAGAAAGATCCACCGGACAACAAATCTTCGCCGCCGGCCAAGAAAAAGGATGTCAAAAGCTCAAGCTTGGTGGACTCACCCCCACTACTACCCATGATGAAGGGGAGCCGAGGAACACCAAAAAAAATCAACAACTAAACCCAAGCGGCCTTTCCGGCAAGTTTGATGCACGCATCTCACATGCACCAAACATCAAGCTTTAATCGCGAATCTTAATGGGTCGAGCTCAAGACCTTAAACGATCGCTTGTCTGGAGGAAACCCGACGGTTCAATCTAATTTTTTTAGTTAAATTTTTCTTTTTATTTTTGTCTTAGATCTTTATTAGTGTTTAGAGTCGAGTGTCGAAGAAAAAACTGACAACATGCAACATTTTTTATTTCAGGAGATGGAGAATAGGAAACCATATGAATGAAGAACGACAATGGCATTGGGGAGCGTTCCAGGGATGCGCTCAGACGTCAGGAGAGGGAAGAAACCGACGGGGGAAAGACAATCAGAAAGTGGAGCAAAAACAGAGAGTTGGAGCTGAGAACAGAAGCCCACTTGGCCGAGTGACATTTCCACTCTGCCGAGTGAAGACTCTATTCGACCGAGTATGGTACTGATCAGGGAAGATTCGAAAAACCCCTCTCTGTTCATTACATGCCACTCGGTCGAGTGACTTTGTCACTCGACTGAGTGAACCTGACACTTTCAACACTTAAAAATCTCTGAGTGGCCTAGCCAATCGGTCGAGTGACTTTTGTCTACTCGGCCGAGTGATAGTGCTACTCGGCCGAGTCGGAACTTACACGGAAAAATTTAAAATTTTATAAACTGAGCCACTCGGCCGAGTGGTCACCGTCATTCGGCCGAGTGACTACCCTATATAGTCAATAGCTCGCGGCCCCAAATCAAAAATTCCCAAATTCTCGAACCGATAGCCCGAGTTTCCCCTAATCGCCCGAGCATCCGACCCCATCGCCCGAGCCGCCCTCTCCCGCGCCCGAGTGGCGTGACCCCACATCGGCCACACCACCGCCCAGTCGCCGCCGGCGCTACCTCCCTCGACGCCGATCGTCCCCCCCTCTTAGCCCTAATTTCCCATTTTCTCCCAATCTCCATTTCGTAAGCCCTATTCCTCCCCGAATCGAAATTAAACTATATTCACACCTATTTCTCTTGATTTTCCCCTAAGTTTATTGATATTCATTGCTAATCAATCAATTTTGTATTTCAGGATAGCTTGGGGGAGAACCAGGGGCAGATTCGGAGTTTCTCAGGGGAGGCGTCTCTTTTGATCTCACAACTCGCTTGGAATCGCGTCGTGCTTGGGTATATTTGCTCCTTTTTATTAGCACTTCGCATTGGTAGGCACATCTCACGGCACCCATGCCTCCACGCACTAGGTCGCGTTCGCGGGCGCCCACCTCCAATCGGAGGAGGACTAGCGAGACTGGCTCTTCCTCTGCTAGAGAAGACTTCCCGCCACCTAGCCTACCACCCCCCACAATTTTGCCTCCTATCGCACCCATTCCACCCCCACCGGTACAGCCCATCCCAGCTTTCGGTATACTGGAGATCACTTTTCGAACGCACACCGTGTCAGATTTGAAAGGATCTCCATCGATCGATTGTCCCCTCTAGGTTTGCACACATTGCAGATTTAGAGCGCCTAGGGGTATTCAAGAGCCTTCTCCAGTTGTATGACAACGTGGGGTGGCGTGATTTTCTGTTGGTGTCGGCAGACACCTACATCCGACCGACACTCGAGGCCCTGAGTTCTATCCGTAGGAATCCAGTGGGTTGCACGTTTCATCTGATGGATCGTGAGTGCGAGATCACTCTCGATATGCTCCGATCCTTTTTCATGTGTCCCCCTGTCCCGAACCCCGACTGCGCTTTTAGTCCCACACACATCGCCCCACCACACATGCTTTCTGGACGTTGATCATGGGCTCCCCACTCACTTTTGACCCTAGCTGGGCCAAGGCCTCTTCTATCGTCCATCTATGTCTCCGCATTGCTCAGCGCCTCATGGCGACCACATTTCTCACGAGGTATGAGCCTGGGATGATGTCTACGCCTGAGCTTTATATGCTCTATGCGATGACTAGAGCGAGAGTCTTTGAGGGTGACACGGACGTCTTAGTCCCTGCTGTTCAGATCGATATAGCTAGCTGGTACCTAGACCGCATTGTTTCTTCTGCCACCGCCAGGACGGCGATCTGTTGTTGCGGTCTGATTACCTTGCTAGCTCCTTTCTGCGGGGTTGACCTCCCTGCTAGTTTACTTCGACCCACGGGCCCCACCTCCCTTTCCATAGACGTCATGGCCCACATGAGGATGTTGCGTACTCACGGTCAGCACCACTGGGTTTGGCTGCACAGTCCTTTTGGTTCAGATTACATGGTGCTTCCGAGCCCCGCTAGAACCCACATTGGACCTGTAGGAGGGGTGTGGAGACCAGAGATGGACCTCCTCATCCCAGCTGTGTACGTGCTTGAGCTCTAGGGCGATGAGCAGGAGCCTCTTCTCCCACCTCTGGACCCAGAGATCCCGATCCCTCAGCCTGCACCAGATTTGAGCACTACTCCCTTCACCTCTGTCCACACTTCTGTCAGTATCGGGAGCACCCTAGCTGAGTCCACCACCACCACCACCACCTCTGTGATGTTGACCTCTGATCCCATTTCTTATGTGAGTTTTGAGAGCGCCACCACCACTATATTTGAGAGAGGTGAACCTTCCTTTATTTCGACAGCCGAGACCCTGTCGTCACCAGATTTCTCGACCTCTGGGGAGTCATTTTCTGCTGATCTCATGACCTCTCCAGTCGTCGACACTTCCGTCTCTGATGCTGCTGTCTTCACTGAGAGCATCATGACGTCTGTCCCCATTTCTGTGTCAGCGACCTCTCCACCCTTCTCGCCCACTTTCACTACTTCAGATTCTTCCGCTGCTCGCACTTCTGAGAGCATCCCTGCGTCTCAGCCTCCCACAGAGGCTGATCGTCTTTTAGTGAGCACAACACCACACCCTCACCCAGTAGTGGCCCCACTTGTCTACGGTGGCCGTGTGCGACAGCCCCGACCCCCACCTGTTCTACCCTCTCCCCCGCTCCCACACCCTTGTTCAGCACCTGCGTGCTTTAGAGGGGGTCGTTAGTGGGCTCAAAGGAGATTTTCGGGCTCTCACCGCCACCGTTAGCTCTGTGCAGTCTTGTGTCGCTCTACTCCCTGGTATTCAGGTTACCCTGAACTAGATTCTTGCGTGTCTGCCACAGCCTCCACCTGCTGCTATCTGTGCCATTTCACAGCAGCCTCTGCTACCACCACCTTCCCCACCACAGGGCGGTGCTGGCGATCCACCACCTGCGTAGGCACACACTTGTTGCCTCTCATATTTTTGCAGCTGCTGTGATTGATATTATTTTTTCTGCCGATTTTGCGCCCCTCCTCCCCATACATTTTGGTCACCTTTTGTTCAGATTTGTCTATATCATTCTGGGAGAGAGGAGTTATTTCTGGGACCGTTATATTGCATCACCTTGATCTTTGCACTCATCACTTGTATTTCCATCCCATTTTCTTTCATTTTCATCCTTTCTCATGAATGCATCACCACCCACCCCACCCCTATCATATTTCTCCTTGTGCCACACTTAGCACATTGAGAACACTGTGCAGTTTAGCTTGGGGGAGTGAGTGTCTCACGTACTTTTTGTTTTCTTCATTTTTATCTTCATTTTTTCACCTTTCTTTATTTTCCACTTATTTTCACCCACTTTTTCATATTTTTCCTCATGCATCACGTTTTCTAATTTTCGTGTGTGCTGCATATGTATGGTAGTCCTTATTTTTCCTTTATCCTTATCTCTTTTATACTTTTTTGCTAGAGATAAATTTTCTGTGATGACAATGACTTGGAGTTAGCTTACTTTTATATGCATATTCTCTTACCATGCCATCGTTTTTATTTCAGATATCATATGCTATATGTTGCCATGCTTTCGAGAATAGTAACCTGCATCTTTATTATATGATTGTGAATGAAATTCTACCATTAGCTGAGTCTGAAGATTTATATTGTATACTTTTCATAGAAAACACACCAAGCTTCACGCATTGATTGCCTAAATTTGGTGTATTGCTTTGTTGTCTGCTATCACTTCTATTTGCATGAAATTGTACGCCCAACTTCCCAGTTGACTGAATGTATGCCTTTTTGATATAACTAAATTAGTTTACTTTCTGGATTCAAACTGAGTAGATTACATTATCCTGCTGAAAGTTGTCATGCACATTCAAAAGCGTGAACTGAGCATTGTAATGCCCTACGTAGCTACTGCACAAGTACTAAGGGAGGGTGAATAGTACTTTAAAATAATTAAGAGGATAATTCCTAATTAACTTGCAAACCTCAACCAACAATGCGGAAATGCAGAAATGTAAATATAGACAACAAATAGAAGCAATCGCAAACAAACGAATTAACGGGTTCGGATCCACCCAAGTCTCCCCGACTTGTTCCCGGTGATCCTACGTCCCAAACACCCGGATCCCCTCCGAATACTAGAGTTAGAAACCTCTAACCCTAGATTTGCACTATGAAATTCTTGTAGAAACCCCTCTACAAGACCAAATCATACACAATGTAATTATGACTCCCACAACCCGGGATCACAAACAATCTCTCACAACCGAGAGAAAAACACTTGTTATATCAATGTAAATGAAATACAAACTTACCAACAAAATCCTATGCCTTGAGTAAAACTTACGATTTTAGGGCAAAACGGATTTTGGGGAAGATGAAGAGGCACCAAACCCTAGCTCCAAGTAGATGACCAGCAATGGAGTCCTAGGTGGATGTTGGTGACCTAGAATCAAGCACTTGGCTTGGAAGGCTCACAATCAATGAATCTCTCTTTTGAAATAAGAGTGAGGGAGAGATTCTTGAATGGAAATGAAAGAGCTTTGAATGAGATTTAATGCTTCTCTTTGATTCTCTAAAGTTCAATTAATATCAGCCTTGAGTGCAATGAATGCAGCACTCCAAGTATATATAGGATAGAGGAAAGAGAGAGCAAAAAATCGTGGCATTTAATGCTCCAACGGCTCTATTCTGAAGCAAACTAGTCGGTCATAGAAGGATGACTGACCGACTAATTCATCAACTAGTCGGTCGGTCAAACAGCATGAACCGACTAAGAGATGAACAGCCAAGAAGAGAAGTTCAGACTTAAAGCACTAGTCGGTCCAAGAAGACTTGCCAACCGACTAGTTTCACAACTAGTCGGTCGGTGAGTCAACTGAGACCGACTAAGAGATAAAACCAAAAGTCTGAGAACAAATTGAATTAGTCGGTCTAAGAGCAAATGCAAACCGACTAGTTTATCAACTAGTCGGTTGACAAATATACTTAGACCGACTAATGATAAACAGTAAGTTAGGCTGTATAGTAGAAGCTCAACTAGTCGGTCTAAGAAGGATCACTGACCGACTAGTTTCACAACTAGTCGGTCGGTGAACCTTCTTTGACCGACTAACTGTAAACAGTACGTGAGCTAGAATTGAGAAGGCATTCTAGTCGGTTCAAGAAGCTTTGCCGACCGACTAGATTGCCTTCTAGTCGGTTGGTTCTTCTTCTTGAACCAACTAACATGCACAAGAAGTCGCGAATCGAAGCGCAAAGCTTCGGGAAAGATCGTATGGACTTCTACTAAGATCCTAGCTCTAAGATATGAGCGTTATGAAGATTAAAACGTAAGACCTACTCAAGGCTTAACATTCTACGAAAAGAAGCTAGAAGACATAAAATAAACTTGATGAACCATCTTCAAAAGCTTCAATCGAATCTTCATGACTTCAATAATGGTCCTTGAGCTTCAACGAAGCTTCAAGCACACGTTCACGCGCTTTGAGAAGTCTTGAGACGTCGCTTTGGATGTTCATAGAAATTTGGCGACGATCTCCATAACTGCGCTCACAAAGAGTTAGTTCACGATATTTATGTTTGTTCATCATCAAAACCAAATCCGGGGAATCAATACTCAACATTCTCCCCCTTTTGGTGATGACAAACCAACATAAATAATAATAAAAAATAATGATTCAAATGTAATTTACTTACTGCCATGCATTGATGACATGTTAATTCCATATTCAATAATATTCATAAGCATCAAGCAGACGAGTAAAGTATAAAATGTGAATCCAATTATCGAAATTTAGGATTTGAAATCCATTTTTATATCTTAACTCCCCCTGAATCTAACATATCAAATTAGATTCTTGGATAAATGCTTTAAATTATCATTTAGCTCATCGTCATTATTATATCTCTCCCCCTTTGGCATTAGCAAAAAGAGCGGGAGGAGATCAACGACAACAACAATGGCTTCAAATAAAAGCACGGGAGTCGTAGAATACGACTACGGTCCAAATGACACCAAAGGAAAATACGAAGTAAATCAAAGCGTGCCAACGAGACTATAGTCGAAAATCAAAAAAAATAAAATCATCAAACTCAAATCAATTTTACGGATTGAGTTATGGAATATACTCTCCAATATCAACATTCTTGGTTAATTAAGTGCATGGAAAACAATTCTATGTTTTCATAGAAAAAATTTCTATTTAACCGAGTTATTATCGTCGAGCGACAAAATCAATCATCAGAGGCAATAATATAATGTGCACAAGAAATAAATGTCAACATCGATGTATATATATATATGAACCATGGGTACATCAAAAGTATACATCGCCAACATACATAAAAGCGATCCTCAGATCGAAGCACAAAATACAACATCATATCACAAAAGATATCGGAGTATCACATACATACAAAAAATATCAAAACTCCATCCAAAACTACATCAAAATACATCACAAAATCCAGAACCACCATATATCCTACCCAACTCTCACACACTACATATATCATCCAAAGTGCACTAGGAGAGTCCTCCAAAGAAGCTTAGGAGGCAGCGGGAGTATCTGCAGCAGTAGCAGGCTCTGCAGAGGGAGTGGTGGTCACTGGGTCAGCAGGAGTGTCCACGGAAGTAAGTGTCGCTACGGGAGTGGCCTCGGGAGCACCAAACGAAGTAGTATCCACCAGAGGAATGGTGGCAGCAGGTGTGCTCTCGGGGTCACCGGCAGACGTAACAGCAGCAGCAGACGACGTTACCTCTGGGGCACGAACAGAAACAGCATCAGTAGCAGCAACGAGCTCCTCGAGCTCATCCTCATTCATCTCATCGTCCTCAAAATAGACGGAGGAACCTCGATGCCAATGTGACGGCAGATGCGAGCGAGCATCTCCTCAGAACGGGCACAACGAGACTCAACACGTCTCAACGAACGTGAAAGCTCAACGAGAGTAGGAGACAGAGCAGGGGCAGCAGCTGAAGCAGAGGCAGAAGCTGAAGGGGTCGTCCTCTGAATGTGACGAAGCACCGCAAGAGACTTCTTGACGGCCGTCGCATTCAGAGGGGGACCAAGGGGACGCTCATCATCAGGAGGAAGAGGGACCTGGAAGTGACGGAAGACGAGAGTCAATAGGCACGGGTAAGGAATGTGGGCTGACTTGGTGGACTTTCGAATACATTCGAAGGAGTCCATCTTGTCAAGAATAATCCGTGCCCAATTGATCTCACTTCCCATGAAGATGGCGTAAATGAGTTTGAGGAATAGCTGGGAAGGCAAGGAAGATGAGCCGTACTTCGGAAGGAGGCACGACTTCAGGATAAGGTTAAGAACCCAGGCATTCGGCTTAAAGGACTTAGATGGAACGCCAATCATGGCGGGAGGAATCACATGGAAGATCTCGGCGAGCATCACCTGATCAAGCTCAAAAATATCATCAACGGAGATATCGGAAGGGAGGAGGCCAGACGAGGAGACACCAATCAGCTCCCCTAAGATTTCTGCCGTGAGGACTATCGGTGTCCCCAAGACAGTCGTCTCAATGGAGTGGGTCTCGTCGTACTGACCCCGGACACAGTTTGCGTAGAATAGCTTGACTAGGCGAGGGTATGGATGTTGATTCGCCTTAGGGTCATATCGAAGATAATCGATAAGACCACTGGACGAAAGAAGATCGGCAAGGTGAGGGAAGTCGGAGAACTGTACGAAGTGCTCCAATAACAGCGGGCAGTGCTCTATACGGTTGTAAGCCGCGAGACACATAGGGTCATCGCAACACAACGATATATCCACACCGCCAACTGGCATGGGAGCCTTCCCCTTAGAAGGTCGGTGCAAGAAGTCGGACATGAGCTAGACGTCGGACGCGTGCTAGACCTAGGAGGTGGAGTAGGAGCCCTAGCGGTATGCTCGGTCTCTGGAATATACTCGGTGTCAGAATCCGAAGCACCGGGTGGAGTGGGAGCACGGAATGAAGCTGGCTTGGGCTTGGGCTGAGATTGGGCTCAGGGCTTCGCTATCGCCGTCCTCTTTCGCTTAAGAGGAGGCGAAGACGAAGAGGGATGGGTCGTTTTTGATCGGAATTTGGGTTGCGGGGGTTCCGATGGTAGAGAATCGACGGACATGGGTGACGGACGAGTGGGATCGATCGGGATTCTTGTCTTCTCCATAAGCGTGACGAGACAACGCAATCAAACGAGATCGAAATCTAAACCCTAAGAATCAAACCCTAGGCCGTACACTAGAAACTGAAATCGATGATAAACCTAGGTCTAAAGTCAGGAACCCTAACCCTAGAAAGAGAATAGAAGTTACCCTAGGTGAAGATCGACGGCCGGAGTTGATCAAGATGGCCGGAAAACGATGAGATCGACGGAGAAGATGAAGGGTTTCGGGGGGTTTTGGAGCTGGAAGGGGAAATCGCATCGACTAGAATGAAAACAAGTCGGTGCAGGGTTGATTAAGTCGATGGGAAGATCAAAAGACACAACTATCCCCGATGCAATTAGTCGGTCACAGTTCAAGCACTGACCGACTAGATGACGATCTAGTCGGTCGGTCAATGAGCTTGAACCGACTAATTGCAAACAGTAACTGAAGCCAAAATTTAGGGCTTGAGTTAGTCGGTCTGCGTTCATTCACTGACCGACTAGAACTCAATCTAGTCGGTCGGCCAATGAACTTGGACCGACTAAGAGAGTCCAAAAATTTGAAAAATAGAAAATTTTGAGTTCTCTCCTAATCGCACTTCGACGAAACATTGAAATACTCTCATTAATCATTATACTACCCCATTAAACATCGAAAATCTTAAAATTGACGATCATGAATATTTCGAGCATAAATTCCGAAAATTCAACAAAAATCCAGAAAATTCCAATAAATCTAGCATGTGCAAATATAACGAAATTTAATAGCATGCAAGATTATTGAACAAAATATGAATCCTAAATCTCGGATTCACCCATAATCCCCAATTCTCGACGCAACCACACAAAGGAGTCTTCCTTTAGTGGTTTCGTGAAAATATCGGCGATTTGCTTCTGGGTTTCAACGTACACTAAAATGATGTCCTTTTTAGTAACATGATCATCTAAGAAATGGTGACGGACATCTATGTGTTTAGAACGGGAATGGTGTACCGGATTCTTAGAGAGACATATTGCACTTTGGTTGTCCACCATGATAGGGCAAGTATCACAGTTTATACCAAAGTCTTTAAGAGTGTGTCTCATCCAAAGAACCTGAGCACACACGGCACCGGCGGCAATATATTCCGCCTCGGTGGTTGAAAGTGATACGGAATTCTGCTTCTTGGAAAACCAAGAGACAAGAGAATTTCCTATAAAATGGCAAGTGCCACTAGTACTTTTCCTGTCGGATTTGCATCCCGCATAATTTGCGTCACTATATGAGATTAACTCATATGTGCTAGATTTTGGATAAAGTAATCCAAAATCAAGTGTGTAACTTAATTAACAGAAAATACGTTTTACCGCTACTAAGTGAGATTCCTTAGGTTGAGACTGATAACGAGCACATACACATACGGCAAACATAATATCGGGCCTACTTGCGGTAAGATATAGTAAACTACCTATCATACCTCGATATAGATGAATGTCTACATCTTTACTGCCTGTATCCTTATCAAGATGCGTAGTCGTGCTCATTGGAGTCTTCTTCCCTGAGGCATTCTCCATTCCAAATCGCTTTAGCATCTCCACCGTGTACTTCGTTTGGTGGATGAAGATTGCATCGTTCATTTGGTGAATTTGGAGACCTAAGAAATACTTGAGCTCACCCATGTGGCTCATCTCAAATTGATCCTTCATCACATTAGAAAACTCTTCGCAAAGAGTGAAGTTAGTAGCACCGAAAATGATATCATCAACATAAATTTGAACTAAAATTATATCATTATTCGAATACTTAACAAATAATGTCGAATCAACTTCTCCCATTTTAAAACCTAAATCCAAAAGAAAATTCTTTAAACGGTCATACCAAGCTCGAAGAGCTTGTCTCAAACCGTAAAGTGCTTTCTTAAGTTTGAAAACGTGATTTGGAAATTTTTCATTTATAAAACCCGGAGGTTGAGAAACATAAACTTCCTCAACAACATCTCCGTTTAAAAATGCACTTTTTGAAATAGTTTAAAATCTTTATGGTATGCAAAAGACAATAATAATCTAATAGATTCTAATCTAGCTACCGGAGCGAAGGATTCTTCGAAATCAATACCTTCCTCTTGACGGTAGCCTTGAGCCACTAACCGAGCTTTGTTTCGGACGACGATTTGGTTTTCGTCGGTCTTGTTCTTGAAAATCCACTTCGTTCCTATAACGGTGTGGTTCTTCGAAGGCAATGGAACAAGCTCCCAAACCTCATTCCTCTCGAATTGAATGAGTTCCTCCTCCATGGCAAGGATCCAAGCACTATCTTCGCACGCTTCATTAATATTCTTTGGCTCTATCGAGGAGGCAAAGGCACAATGAGCGAAGTAGTTGACTTGAGATCTCGTCTTGACACTATCAAGGATATTGCCAATGACTTGCTCATGAGGATGGTCACGAACGGTATGAAGCCGTTTGGGAATTCCCTGTTCACTAGGAACATTCTCAAAAGATTCATTAGTTGGGTTAGTCTCAATAGAATCAATAGAGTTAGAATTACCAATAGAATCACATAATACATCCATGGAGTCATCATCATTAGTAATTCTAGTTGGGACAAAACCTTCATTAAATGAAACATGAAGTGATTCCTCGATCGTTGAGGTTCGTTTGTTGTATATCCGGTAGGCTTTGCTACGTGAGGAATATCCAACAAATATTCCCTCATCGGATCTCAGATTGAATTTGTCAAAACTACCATACGTGTTTTTAATAAAACATTTTGCACCGAAAACACGAAAATGTTTAACTTGAGGCAATCTACCAAACAACAATTCATAACAAGTTTGTTTAGTGCCGGGCCTCAAAAGTATTCGATTAAACACATAGCAAGCGGTATGTACCGCTTCCGTCCAAAATTGATGTTCAAGTTGGCTATCATCAAGCATAGTGCGAGCACATTCCACTATCGTCCTATTCTTTCTCTCAACAACACCATTTTGAGGAGGTGCGCGAGGGAATGAAAAGGTGTGTGTAATACCAACTTCATCACAAAAATTTGAGAAAGACTCATTCTCAAATTCCCCTCCATGATCACTACGAATAGTGACAATGGTGGTTCCAATGAGATTTTGTACTTTCTTAACAAAAATTGTGAAGTTTTCAAAAGCATCATTTTTATTACTTAAGAAAATACCCAAGTAAATCTAGAAAAGTCATCAACGATGACAAGTTCATATCTAGCATTACCTAATGAAGCAACTCTAGTTGGCCCAAAAAGATCTAGATGTAATAGCTCTAGAGGCCGCTTAGAAGAAATGCTTTTCTTAGGTTTAAATGAAGATTTTAGAAGCTTGCCTCGTTGACACGAGTCACAAAAGCTTTTCTTTTGAAAGACAAGCTTAGGGAAGCCTCTAATAGAATTTAACTTGGAAAGTTTAAAGAGTGTTCCAAAGTTCACATGACCAAAACGTCGATGCCATAAGTGTTGTTCACTTGTGTTGGCAATGAGACATTGTTCATGTGATCTTGGAAGATCTAGGATATATATATCCTTATGGCGTGTGCCGGAAAACAATAAATCATTATTATCTTTTCTTAAAATATGGCACATTCCTTTCGCAAAGCTAACTTTGTAACCTTTGTCACAAAGTTGGCTTATTGAAATAAGATTGTGGTTTAATCCTTTAACAAGGTAAACATCACTTATAAGTGGTTTAGAAGGATTACCCACTTTGCCAACACCTATGATGGTTCAACTCTCGTTGCCTCTAAAGACTACCCGGTTTCCATTTGCAATGGGCACCACTCCAGAGAGCAATTGAGCGGCACCCGTCATGTGTTTTGAACACCCGCTATCGAGTATCCAATTATTCTTGGAGCCAAATTTGGATTTGTTGCTCCGTTTCTTTCTCTTGAGTACCTATAGATAGAAAATATCGTATCATGGTACCCAAGGTCATTGGGTCCAAAAAATTAGACCTTTGGAAGCCAAGTCCAATTGGACTTAGACTTCCCCACATAATTATCACTATACACGACATTCATGAAATAAGAATTCATATAAACTTGTTTTTCATTCATGCTTGTGTCCTTTGGGCTCCAACTAGTGAAGATTTTGGGAGCCCTATTCCTATTGGGAGCATGCATGCGTTGTTGATTTCTACATGATGCATGTCGTGGATAGACAAAGGGCACATGATGAAATGGTGCATGATGATATTTATTCATATGATGATGTGAGTGAACATATGCATGTGGAGGAACACGTGCGTGAGGGTGTCTCACATGGTGTGCACGTGCCCGTGGATGTGGTGCATAAAAATCACCATATGTGTGAGCATGTGGAGTAGGATGTGTGTTCCTACGTAGCATGGTATTTGTGTACATATAAGCATGACCCTTCTTTGGAGATCCACCCAAAGTGGGTTTCTTTTCAAAAGAGGGTGTGAACGAGGTGGAAGCAACATTGGTAGATGAACTACCAATAGAGTGTTTGCTACCACTCGTTGAGGCATCGGAAGTTGGCCTAACAAAGGTAGTAGACGACTTGGATGAATTTCCCATCGTATACCCCAAGCCAATGTGGTGATTGGCCGGAAGTAAGTCATTTAGGATTTTATCCAAATGATCCTTACCCTTATTGAATTTATTAATTCGGCCTAATGTGCACTCATATTTCTCGGTGAGAGAACGCATAGAAGCATCCAAAGTGGATACTTGCGATGTGAGCACATAAACATGAGATTTGAGATTCTCATTCTCAATACTCAAAGTCAAGTTTTGAGAAGTCAAATCCGCTATCTTGTGCTCCTCCGAATCCTCAATGTGGACATGTTCAAGTTGAGACTTGAGATCTACAATCTCATTTCTCAAGTCTTCAACAACGGTGTCGTTGTTGATGACGATAGATTTAGGCGAGGTTTGGATGCTAGCTAACTCATCTTTTATCTTAGTATATCTATTTACTAATTTAGAATACTTAGACCATATTTGCTCGTTAGCTAATCTAAGATCGTTCATTGTTATCTCATCGCCTTCATCCTCGCTATCATCGGAGGAAGACTCTTAAACACGTTCCTCACGTGCCATGAAGCACATGTGTGCTTGCTCCACTTGCTCATCGTCCGACTCTCCACTTGATGAATCCTCGGAGTCGGTGAATGTCCCGATAAGCCCTTTCTTGTACCCCTTTTTATACTTCTTGGACTTGTCGAACTTGGACACCTTCCATTTCTCCTTTTGCTTGTTTTGAGGACAATCTGCTTTCATGTGTCCTGGCTTATTGCATTTAAAGCACAAAGGAGAAGAGGCGTTAGAAGAACTAAACTTTGATTTGTTCTTGAAATTACCTTTCCGGAAGAACCGGTTGAACTTCTTTGCCATGAGGGCAATGGACTCCAAGTCCAATTCTTCTTCCGATTCTTCATCATCGGTAGATGTGGATGTGGATGGAGCGGCCTTGAACGCAATCGCCTTCTTCTTTGGCTCATCTTGCTTCAAGTAGGACTTCATTTTGTCCTGCAACTTAAGTTTGCTGTCCTTGCGTACCTCATAAGACATTAAGGTACACATTAGTTAGATAACGGTATACTTACTCATATCATTACCTTCCTCGATGGCGAAGGTACGTTTCTCCCAACAAGAAGGAAGTCCATCGATGATCTTCGAGACTTTCTCCTTTTGGGTGTAGGTCTTACCAAGAGCCTCCAACTCGTTGGTGATGTCGACGAAGCGAGCATAATACTCCTTCATCTTCTCACCCTGTTGCATATGAAATAATTCGAAATCTTTATTAACAACAACGAGTTTAGAGTCTCTTACCCTACTCGTTCCTTCATGCAAGATGAGGAGGGAGTTCCAGATTTGATATGCACTCTTACATGTGCATATCTTGTTGAAGTCCTCAGGCTCCAAAGCACATTGCAAGGCGTTCATTGCCTTGACATTGCTTACTTCCGCGGCGACCACCGCGGTAGTCCACTTCGAGAAATCTTCTTCTTCGGGCTCGACGTACTCCGTCAACATGGCCCTCCACAATGAAGCACTCCGGAGGAAAGTTTCCATCCGTCATTTCCAGTAACCGTAGTTGGTACCGTTGAAGAAGGGATGCCTCATCGAGGAGTGTCCTTCCATCACCGAAGAAGCTCCTTCACGGTTCCTGAAGGTGTTGTAGTCTGAATGTGGAAGAACGCTTTTGTTGTCGTTGGAAGACATAGCTAGGTACTTGGCTCTGATACCAAATGTAATGCCCTACATAGCTACTGCACAAGTACTAGAGGGGGGGTGAATAGTACTTTAAAATAATTAAGAGGATAATTCCTAATTATCTTGCAAACCTCAACCAACAATGCGGAAATGCGGAAATGTAAATATAGACAACAAATAAAAGCAATCACAAACAAACGAATTAACGGGTTCGGATCCACCCAAGTCTCCCCGACTTGTTCCCGGTGATCCTATGTCCCAAACACCCGGATCCCCTCCGGATACCAGAGTTAGAAACCTCTAACCCTAGATTTGCACTATGAAATTCTTGTAGAAAACCCTCTACAAGACCAAATCATACACAATGTAATTGTGACTCCCACAACCCGGGATCACAAACAATCTCTCACACCCGAGAGAAAAACACTTGTTATATCAATGTAAATGAAATACAAACTTACCGACAAAATCCTATGCCTTGAGTAAAACTTACGATTTTAGGGCAAAACGGATTTTGGGGAAGATGAAGAGGCACCAAACCCTAGCTCCAAGTAAATGACCAGCAATGGAGTCCTAGGTGGATGTTGGTGACCTAGAATCAAACACTTGGCTTGGAAGGCTCACAATCAATGAATCTCTCTTTTGAAATAAGAGTGATGGAGAGATTCTTGAATGGAAATGAAAAGGCTTTGAATGAGATTTAATGCTTCTCTTTGATTCTCTAAAGTTCAATTAATATCAACCTTGAGTGCAATGAATGCAGCACTCCAAGTATATATAGGATAGAGGAACGAGAGAGCAAAAATCGTGGCATTTAATGCTCCAACGGCTCTATTCTGAAGCAAACTAGTCGGTCAAAGAAGGATGACTGACCGACTAGTTCATCAACTAGTCGGTTGGTCAAACAGCATGAACCGACTAAGAGATGAACAGCCAAGAAGAGAAGTTCAGACTTAAAGAACTAGTCGGTCCAAGAAGACTTGCCAACCGACTAGTTTCACAACTAGTAGGTCGGTGAGTCAACTGAGACCGACTAAGAGATAAAACCAAAAGTCTGAGAACAAATTGAATTAGTCGGTCTAAGAGCAAATGCAAACCGACTAGTTTATCAACTAGTCGGTTGACAAATATACTTAGACCGACTAATGATAAACAGTAAGTTAGGCTGTACAGTAGAAGCTCAACTAGTCGGTCTAAGAAGGATCACTGACCGACTAGTTTCACAACTAGTCGGTCGGTGAATCTTCTTTGACCGACTAACTGTAAACAGTAAGTGAGATAGAATTGAGAAGGCATTTTAGTCGGTTCAAGAAGCTTTGCCGACCGACTAGATTGCCATCTAGTCGGTTGGTTCTTCTTCTTGAACCAACTAACATGCACAAGAAGTCGCGAATCGAAGCGCGAAGTTTCGGAAAAGATCGTATGGACTTCTACTAAGATCCTAGCTCTAAGATATGAGCGTTATGAAGATTAAAACGTAAGACCTACTCAAGGCTTAACATTCTACGAAAAGAAGCTAGAAGACATAAAATAAACTTGACGAACCGTCTTCAAAAGCTTCAATCGAATCTTCATGACTTCAATAATGGTCCTTGAGCTTCAACGAAGCTTCAAGCACACGTTCACGCGCTTTGAGAAGTCTTAAGACGTCGCTTTGGATGTTCATAGAAATTTGGCGACGATCTCCATAACTGCGCTCACAAAGAGTTAGTTCACGATATTTATGTTTGTTCATCATCAAAACCAAATCCGGGGAATCAATACTCAACAAGCATTGCATATTTTTCTTTCTCTACATATCTTGAACTTCATTTCTATACTTAAAATCATTGGTGAATCTCCCTTTAGCAAATCTTATATTGGCATCTTCCCCTTGCTATAAAGTGCAAGCTCCAATACCCCAAAATCAAAAGAAAAAAGAACACATGCATATCTCTCTATCTTTGATTCGGGATTATTTGTATATATTGGTCTAAAAAAGCGGAAAAAAAGGAAGAAAAAGAGAAAAGAAAAACAAAAATAAGTTCGATTGTATATACCCGATCCCATCTCTTGCTTTCTTTCTTTCTTCCCTCTTTTATTTTACTTGGAGTTTTAAAAAAATGGGGAAAAGTCATATTGTTTTATTTGATGTCACCACGCCTATAGATAAGCTTGGGGAAGAGGATCCAATGATGTGTGAGAGAGTGACCACTTGTCTATGCATGATGACCTAAGCTAGGTAATTTTTTATACTCAGGGAGATTACTTGGAGTATTACGAAGTCCACGAATTGAAATTTGGCATGCATTTCATGAATACCATTTCTTTCTATTCTTATTCCTCCATAATGTGTGATGCCTCTGATACTCCAACTAAAAAGCGATCAATTGAAAAGTGTGCAATCTATGATTATGTATATTACTTTGGATGCCTAAGACGACGCTAATTCTAGAATGATTTCATGTTTCATATCGTTTTGATATTCTTGGTTTCTATATCGAATGCATTTATATATGATCATGATATCGAGCTAAAAATCTTTGGCATGTTTTTATTCATCGTGCGCTATTTGAGTAAGCAGCTCCACGTCCTGAGAAAATGATCTAGCACCTCCATCTTTGTTTTCTATTTTATCTTCTCCTTCCTTTTTCCTTATTTTTACCTGTCGGGTTCGCCTTTTTACTCATCTTCCTCGAGGACGAGTAAGAGGTAAGCTTGGGAGATTTTGATCGCTCCTTATTTTACACCTTTTTCTGCATGTTTGCATGTCATTTCGATCACCCATATTGCGTTTTTCACGATTATTCGATGATATCGCGTTGCTTTTCACTATTTCTTATTTTTGTCAGATTTCAAGAAATATGGAGCGATCTGGAGCATAAATGAGATCAAGGGACTTTCACGCATGCTGGAGCATCGCCTGTGACCTTATCGAGGAGCTAGCAACGCTAGATGATGAGCGGAAGAAGAAGTTCGATAGAATCGACGAGGATGCGAGGAGGAGAAGATAAGACTCCAGAAATAGCCCACTCGGCCGAGCAGACAGCTCACTCGGCCGAGTGAAAGAATGTACTCGGCCGAGTACAACGGATACGAGAGCACATGGAGTCAAAGTCCACTCGGGCGAGTGAAATATTTCACTTGGCCGAGTGAAGAAGGCCACTCGCCCGAGTACGACAGGCTTTTCTTTCTGAGATCTCAGCCGACTCTCTGAAGTTTGGAGAAGATCAGCAGAAGACTCACTCGACCGAGTGAGAAAGCCCACTCGACCTAGTAAAGAACCCCACTCGTCCGAGTGGAACAGAGCGACAGACCCCCAAAACCCCCAATATCTCTGTTTTTCTTTGGGTCCGTCACTCGGCCGAGTGACATGTTCTACTCGGCCGAGTGGCGCAGTCTGTTTGTATCGCGAATTAGGGTTCTGGGCTGCGTCAGGGGCAAATCTGTCGGGATTTTCTAGCCGACTTTGGCTTGTATTTATGCTAGTTTTCTTCCTAGTTTTAGGAGAGACCTGAAATTAGTTTTTTTAGCATATTTCTAATTGTAATCCTCAGCTGGAGATCGAATATTGGAGATTTGGTTTGCTCTTTCTATCAAAATTTCTAGTTTTTATGAATTGTTTTCTCTCAACCATGAATTGCTATATGTTTTTATTCATTATTTCTGTGATTGTCATGATTAATTGTGAGTAGTCCCGCCGTTCTAGGGCATAGGGATGAACCCTATGGATCCGATTTTAGAATTGTGATGAACGAATTAATGTGTTGCTAGGATTGATAGGCGGTTGGGTTATGATTGATTTACTACGAGTAGCTAGGAATTTTCATTGATTGGGGTTTGCAAGAGATTGGATTTCAATCGACAGGACGGCCTAGATATTCGATTTAGATTTATAATCGAGATTCTCTAGACTTGGTTTGCAAGAGATTGGACCAAAGCTAGGATTTTTATTATAAATCTATACTCATATTCGTTTGCAAGAGATTGGGCGAATACGAACTATCATAACCTAGATCGTAACTCGAGTTTGCACGAGAGTGGGCTCGAGATGCAATTGGACGATGATGTCGATCTTCATGCTAGCGGCTTAGGTTAGGGTTTGCACGAGAGTGGGCCCTAATCTAGGTTGCTATAGACCGGTAATAGCGCGAGAGCGTGAGCTTGGTTCTCTATTCAGTTACGACTAGTTCACCTCAATTCAAGCCTTGGAACATTGAGGTTCACGATTCATAGAGATGAATGACGATCCGTAGTGGGGACTCCCTGGCCCTAGACGCTTTTATTATATAGAATTCCATTTGTTAATTGAACGACTGTGACAACATTCTCGAAACCATTCCATTCTGCCACCAATAGCTAGGTGATTTACTCGCTCGCCACTACACCGTGCGCTTGCGGTAAGACTGCAGTCGTTTTCCGGGTGTATATCTGGACGCAATCAGTTGCTAATATATTTATGGTATAGAAGTCAATCAAAACCTAATAACATCTTAATGTCATAAGTTGAGTATGCAATATCATAGTCAAGATGAATCAAATATATTACTCTAATAAGTTAGTGCATTTTACCTTGGCCAATGGTTTACTATGGATCCATCCTAACTTCCAACGATACTAATATCTCAAACCAGAGGAGATGAATCACATCTTCAGTGGCATCTCCATTCGTATGCTTTGAATTACACTCAGTGAGTACCTATCAATGATTGCATTGTCGTTGGTGAGTAAAAATCAAAGTGTAACCTTTCCACGTATAAGATTCTTTAGCATTTCTCATGTCTTAAGACTAACCTGCACCATCCACCATTTGAGAGCTTCTATTGATGGTAACAGTATGTTCCGAGTCAGTGTATGAACTTGTTCTCCATCAAGCACTTGCGCAGTCTCACGATGTCTCTACATCAAATGACTGACCAATCATTACCATCTTAATGGCAAAGCACAATACACATTTAAATATCAGAAATATCGATGCCAGATGTCACGTCTTGATATTCATACAAACATTCTGGATTATGCTTAAGCGTATAGATTAGGTCGCATTATCATAATCTCATTATGATCCTAATCTACTCACACAATTCAAAGATTTTATCTATGCAATCATATACCAATGTACACACATATATATTTTATATCAAGAAATCACATAGATAAAGAGTACCAAATAGCATATTATTATTCTGAACAAGTTGTGTCAATTACAATAATTGTCTTAATAACATACATATCCAAACAGTATCTTGGGACATTTCGAAGAAAAGCCTTTTGTCTCTCATGTACATGTGTTCATCGACTATGGCATGAGGCACATCCAGTCGTAGCATTTCACGCTTCCTACATACGGCATCTAGGGTATTCAGCCGTAGAAGCATGCAAGTGTGACATTTTCATTGACCAGCATATCGGAGCTCTGTTCTCTGCCTCAAGATGTTCGGCACATCCAGGCATCGATCAAAGTTGTTCGGTGTGTATTTTGTTGGTTTCTTGAACTAGGTGTGCAGGAGCATGTGTAGATCCAAGAAGTGTAAGTACTCTAAAATCTCTGTATTTTTACAAGCCCAACAGCTGAAGCAAACAACGTCGTGGATGATCTATCAGAGGAAAACAAGGTGTTGCACAAGGAGAACCAAGAGCTGCTGTCGCAGAAGCATATTACAAAGCACTCGAGGAACAGTTGAGGACATGGCAGTCTCGCTATACTTAGATGATGATGATGATAAAAGATCGACATCCTGTTTAAGTTTATGAGCAATGGGAAAGGATGAGAACGAATTCATCAAAGATCTCAAAACCTTGCATCCCCGCCATAAAAAATTTCCTACTAGTTTTAATTCCAAAAACACGCGTGATAGAACACAACTGAATTACTGAATGTATAACAATGCTGTCAATACGTAACTTTTCTGCATAAACAGATAGAGTACACGAACACAAAACCATCCCAAATCTGCCAATTTGTTTGAAGACTCTGTAATATACACGTCGACATTTAATTCACCGTGCACGACCAAAATTGTAAACATGTATGCAGAAGAAGCTGAAAAGCCATCCATAACAGGGAGGGGGGGTCTCACAACTTGAATGTTTTGGCATTCTTTCTGTTTTCCCAAAGCAATAGCCTTTTCAGCTTACTTTGAGCCCCAATTAGTTGGAAGCATGAAGCCAGAGAAATGGACAGAAAATAACAAGCACCGAAAACGTCTCTAAATATGCTTGTAGACTTCAAAGCATTTAAACAACTAGCAACAGTTGATGTAAAATATTTGACGATGAATGTGACCCCAAAAACACTTTTATCAACTCCAAGGAAAGAAGTTACCATCGTAATCAGGGAAGGTGAGACCCGAACATGCGTTTGTTCACCAATGCACCCACCTACTCGGAAAGAGTTGATTTGAGCTCCCCGTTGCTATATAGTTCCATCACGATGTCACAGCCTCCTATCAGCTCACCCTTGTGGTAGAGTTGAGGGAAGGTTGGCCAGTTGGAGTAAGCCTTCAATCCTTGCCTTACTTCCTCGTCACCCAGAATGTCGAAAGACCCAAAGCTAATCCCTTCCTTCTTAAGGGCATCCACAACCTTTGAGCTGAAGCCGCAGCGGGGAGCATCAGGCGTGCCCTTCATGAAAAGCATCGTTGGCGATGATGTGATGAGGTTCTTAAGCCGGTCCTCTGCTGTTTCTTTGTGTAGAATCCCTTTCTCAGTTAAAACTTTCTTCAGCTCGCCGCTCTTCTGCATCTCCAAAACGATGTCAGATCCTCCAATTAGCTCGCCCTTTATATAAAGCTGTGGATAGCTGGACCAGTTAGAGAAAACTTTGAGTCCCTGTCGGACTTCATCGTCAGAAAGAATATCAAAGGTCCCAAACGTGACCTTCTCCTGCTTAAGGATTTCAACTACCTTCCCGCTAAAGCCACACTTGGGCTCCTCTGGTTTCCCTTTCATGAACAACATGACCGAGCTGGAATTGATAAGGCTTTCAAGCCGAGAGGTCAAGGCAGTACTCAGGCCTGAGGCATCAGAGACACCCCCGCTTTTTCCTGATTTATCGGTCTCGGAGGATGATGGACCCTTCAATGATTCTGAGCCCTTGGTTTGCTTGGAAGCAACAGTGACGCCATGATCTATGAAAACATCCTTCAATTCACCACTTTCGTGCATAGCAACTACAATATCACACCCACCAAGAAGTTCTCCCTTGCAATAAAGCTGGGGAAAGGTTGGCCAGTTGGAAAATTTCTTCATCCCTTCACGCACCTCACTGTCCGTGAGTATATCAAAGCTCCCGAATTCAACACCTTCATCCTTCAAAATTTCAACTACCTTCCGGCTGAAGCCACACTTGGGTTGATCAGGTGCTCCTTTCATGAAAAGGAAAACAGGGCGAGAATCCACAAGCTGCTGCAATCGGTTCTTCAGTGAGTCAATCATGCCTGTGCTTGAAGTTTTAGATTGGGAGGATCCATTCTCCTTAGCAAGCTCTTTGACGGTTTCAAGAACAGTAGGCCCAGCAGCCAATCCAAGACTGGCAGGCGCGGCTGAGTTTGCATGATCTGCAGACCCAGCAATTTTCGCAACTTTGTTTGCCAAACTAGATGGGTTCGCACCCTCCAGCGTATCAACAGTTTTACCATCCTGAGCAGATATTAAAAAGGACAAATTTGTTAAATAATAATCTGAAGGCACATGAGTAATAACATGATCAAATTTCTCCAATTCACATCCATAAAACCCAAAAAAAAAAATTGAAAAGTGAAATTAGGAAATAAGTTGAACAAATATAAAAGTGGTAAAAAAAATTGCAACACATAGCTGGCAGAAAAAATTTCCAGACCTATAAAATTAATACTTGGTAAGGTTGCTTCCATCAAAAGATCATCCGGAGTAGACAATAAAAAGTTCACAATGGGTATAAATAATTACTGAAAATAGAAATCTACTTATAACCAATGACAAAAGGGTTAACAAAAGCAAACTGTGGGCATGTACAGTTGGAAATCAACACGGGATAAAGTATCAACGTTAGCTGAAAGCACATAGTTCTCCTATGAACGGAGACGCCCCTAATATAGACATGTCATAACCATGTAGGTCAATGTCTTATTCTTTATTTTAAAAATTCAAAAAAGTTCATAAATATGTTGTCATTGCATCAATTTGGGGATAGCTCAAAATATTTAAAATTGAATAAGAACTTGGTGCATGTTTGAGGGGCACATAGGTAATGTATCCGCTTAGATTACCTTTGACAATACTTGTAAAAGCCTATAAGCAATGCCTGTTATTGTGTATATAAATAGCATTTGTCACAGATAAGGTCTTTTTTCTATGATTATACCCAAAACAAATGCTTATTTATTCCACAATCATTTCAGAGATTGCATAATAAAGATGCAATTTATTATAAACCAAGGCCTGCAATCTTATCCAATACCAAAATGTTTTGCTCGCATTGTATCAGATTGCAAGCATACCAATCGATCTCCCAATCTGATACGATCTCATCCAAAACTAACTGATACCATCGATAATAACCAATAACAACTAATTTAAGAAGAGCTTCAAGTTTTGAGTCACCAAATCTTGAAATTCTATGTTATTTCATATAATGATCAAAAAAATTTCATTCAACCATTAAATTCAATGACCAAACTGATCAAGTCGGTTAGAAATAAGGAAGATATTATCCTAAACAATAGAGATAATTTCTATGAATATGGATATCTACATGCAACAACTACTACCAGCTATGGTGAGCTAAGAAAACCGATACGTGAAGTCTGATACTTTTGATATGTTTCACACTATACTTCCAGTACAGCTCACATGGATACTATATATTGTCATTTGATGAAGAGACCAAAACCGCGATTCTGAACCTTGTTATAAGCATATCCAATGCTAAGCAATGTTAAAAATACTGATCCACGAAGTTAATGGAAATGAAAGCAAAATTAGTAACCATTTATGTTGCACGGACACATCTATGCCAACATGAACAATATATACCTGACAAGCATCAAGACACTACATCTAACAAGCGTGTTGGACGCATGAAGGCCACAACGGGGCTGAATTATTGGAGCATACATATTCCATAGGTGGACATGCACCTTCTACTGGTTGAAATATGCCAAATGATACCCAAAAAATATTTGCGATGTTTAGGGAAACTGTCTCATGAACAGGCAAATGAATAATTATGATACGATCCGGTGGATCGAATCAATAGAAATCAGAATTTAAAAGAGGAAAAATTAAAAAGAGGATTTTTGATTGAGAATTTCAAAGAAGAACAAAGATAATTGAGTTCTTTCGAGACGAACTCGATCTCCTATCTTTTACTTGAACGGATAAAAAGCCTAAAGATCCTTCGCAAGATGCCTAAGGATGTTCTTCAACAAAATAAGCATAGCCCTAACAATGGCGGCTAGCCCTAATAAATAGAAGAAAATGGGGAATTACTAATTTAGCCTGAAAGGACTAAAATACCCCTTAACCTACTAGACCCACTAAGTCGCGATCACGCGCCTCCTGCGCCCGCACGTACGTCACGATGGGTGGGACCGCGTCATTGATGCAGGGGGGGCTCGGAGGGGGTGCGTCCGCATCAATACCCCCCCTAAAAGAGCCACCTTGTCCTCAAGGTGGAAATCTGGAAACTGCTCCCGAACCACATCATACGCCTCTCACGTGGCATCACAATCTGGCAGACCCACCCAATAAATCAACACCTCTCTGCGTCGCCCTGGCCCCTGTCGAACTGCCCGCACATCCAATGGCTCCAGCAGTACCTCCATGTCCTCCGTCAGTGAAGGTGGCAGCGTCGACGTCGCTGACTGGTCCCCAATCGCCCTCCGTAGCTGCGACACATGGAACACCGGATGTATCCTCGAGGAAGGAGGCAGGTGTAAACGATACGCCACCTTCCCAATCTTGGCTGCAATCTGGTAGGGTTCGTAGTAGCGAGCAGCTAGCTTCTCATTCTGCCTCCGAGCTAATGTCTTCTGCCTATAGGGTCGCAGCTTGAGGTACACCATGTCGCCCTCCTGAAAATGGACCTCCCTCCGATGCCCGTCTGCCCGGGCCTTCATAACCTGCTGTGCCCTCAATAGGTGTCGCCGGAGCTCCTCCAACATCGCATCCATGTCCCCCATGTAAGCCTCTACCTGCGACACCGGTGTCTGCCTGTCACCAAATCGGAGCAAGGACGGTGGGTCTCGCCCATACAGGATCCGAAAGAGAGTCGTCCCTGGGGCAGAGTGGTACGAGGTGTTGTACCAATACTCCGCCCATGCCAACCACCTGTACCACTGTCGGGGCTTATCCGAGGCGAAGCACCGCAGATAAGTCTCTATGGATCTGTTCACCACCTCGGTCTGCCCGTCTGTCTGCGGGTGGTATGCCGTGCTCCTCTTTAGGACAGTGCCCTGTACCCTGAAGAGCTCCCGCCAGAACCCGCTCAAAAATACTTGGTCCCTGTCGGACACTATAGACCCCGGGATCCCATGCAGGCGGATCACCTCTCGGATGAACGTTGTGGCCACCGTGACCGCTGTGTAAGGATGCCTCAAAGGTATAAAATGGGCATACTTACTCAGACGGTCCACTACGACGAAGATCACTGAATACCCCTCGGACCGCGGTAGCCCGTCGATGAAGTCCATCGTGACTTCCTCCCATACTCGCTCTGGTAACTCTAACGGCTGTAGGAGTCCTGCCGGAGCCATGGCCATGTACTTGTGACGCTGGCAGACGTCACAAGTTGCTACTAACTGGGCAATCCTCCTGCGCATTCCGGGCCAGTACACCTCTCTAGCCATCCTCTGGTATGTCTGCTACACCCCGGAATGTCCCCCCGTCGCCGACCCGTGGAACTCCTGGAAGAGGACGGGTATGAAGCCTGAAGCTCGTGGCAGCACCAACCTCCCCTGATACAGCAGGCGGCGCCCCTGCAAGGAATACCCGGTCGGCCCCTCCTGTCCTTGCTGCAACAACTCGCGGATCCGCCCCAGCTCATCACTCTCCGCCTCCTGAAAGATGGGCTCCCAGTCCAACCACATAGGTCGTGACAAAGCCCTCAGATCCACGCTCTCCTCCCGACGAGACAAGGCGTCAGCTGCCTTGTTCTCCAACCCTGGCATGTACTCAATAGCGAACCGGTACCCCACCAGCTTGGACAACCAACGCTGGTGCTCCTCAGTAACCAACCGCTGCTCCAGCAGGTACTTGAGGCTCCGCTGGTCTGTGCTGACCACGAACTCCCGACCCAACAGATATGACCGCCACTTTGTCACCGCAAGGACAATGGTCAACTCTCGCTCATACATCGATTTCAGTCGTGCTCTAGCTGACAACACGTGACTGAAATAGGCGATGGGTCGTCCCTCCTGCATGAGCACCGCTCCCAACCCGTATCCCGACGCATCGGTCTCCACCACGAAAGGTAGGCTGAAGTCTGGCAAGGCCAGAACTGGTGCGGTCGTCATGGCCACCTTCAAGGCCTGAAAGTCCTTGGTGGCTTCCTCCCCCCAATGGAATCTGTCCTTCTTGAGCTGTTCGGTAAAGGGCCAGGCTATGGTGCTGTACCCCTTAACGAACTTCCGGTAATATCCGATCAGTCCCAAAAATCCTCGGAGAGCTCGCAGTGTAGTAGGAACGGGCCAGTCCAGCATGGCCTCTATCTTCGATCTGTCAGCGGCTACACCCTCGGCTGACACCACATGTCCTAGGTACTCAATCCGTGCCTGGCTGAAACTGTACTTCTTCCGGTTGGCGAACAACTGCTGCGCCAACAACTCCCGGAAGACCACCTCCAAATGGCCCAAGTGCTCCCCCAAGCTCCTGATGTAGACGAGGATATCGTCAAAGAACACGAGAATGAACCTCCGCAGGTAGGGCTGGAAAACCTTGTTCATCAAGGCCTGGAAAGTGGAGGGGCATTCGTCAAGCCAAAAGGCATGACTCTGAACTCATAATGGCCCTCGTCGGTGCGGAAGGCAGTCTTCGGCACATCCTCAGACCGCATCAAAATCTGGTGGTACCCGGCCCTCAAGTCGATCTTCGAGAAGATCACTGCTCCATGAAGCTCGTCCAGCAGCTCGTCGATCACCGGAATAGGAAACTTGTCAGCGACAGTTTCCTTATTCAGCGCCCGGTAATCAACGCAAAATCTCCAACTCTCGTCCTTCTTCTTGACCAGCAAGACTGGGCTCGAAAAAGGACTCACACTAGGCTGGATGATCCCAGCCTGCAGCATCTCCCGCACCATCCTCTCTATCTCATCTTTCTGAACATGCAGGTACCGGTACGGCCGTACACTCACCGGTGCTGCCACATCCCTCAATACAATCGCGTGCTCGTGCCCTCTGGATGGTGGTAGCCCCTGCGGGTCCTGGAAGACCTCCTGGTACTGCTCCAGTACCTGCTCGACCTCCGCCGCGGTCTCCTCCTGCTGCTGCTCACAGTCCGCTGTTAGCCCCTGATACTCCACAAGGAACCCCTCCCCCTCGTTCCGCAACGCCCAAGTGATGGCATTGAAGGCCACTAATGAAAAACACAGGGTCGGGTCCCCGGTCAACACGACGGTCCTCTCCCCATCTTGGAACTCCATCCTCAGGAGCTTCCAATTCACCTTCATCTCCCCCAACTTCTTCAGCCACTGCACCCCTAAGATGATATCCACGTTGCCCAACTCCAATGGTAAGAAGTCCTCCATAATCTGGACCCCCTGCAAGGTCAGGCATAGACCCTTGCAGAGCCCCTTACTCTCCTCCATCTTTCCCGTCCCTAGCAGAACGGTAAACTTCTCCAGGGTGCTCAGCTGTAGCCCATGTCGCTCCACTACCCGGCTGGAAATAAAGTTGTGGGTGGCCCCACTATCGATCAGTATCGTCACCGCCGTGTCTCCCAGCTGCCCTGACAACTTCATGGTGTGGTTCGGGGTGAACCCCACCACAGAGTTCAGGGATACCTCTGCGAAGTCTAGGTGAGACTTCTCCTCCTCTACCGGTGGCTCCTCCCCAGACTCCTCCTCAACCACGTACCCCTCCTCGTCGGGTACCATGGTGATCTGCAGCAGGCGGCTCGCACACCTGTGCCCAGGGGTGAACTTCTCGTCGCAACGGAAGCACAACCCCTTGGCTCTCTTCTCCCTCACCTCGGCATCCGTCATCCGCCGCCCCAGGGTAGCTGGGCGGCCCTCTCCTCGAGTCTCGGGAACGGCCGCAGGTGGTCTCGGTGCTGTGGCTGGTGGAGTGGGGCGGGAGCCCTGTGCCCCCCAAGCGCCCCGTATCCGTCTCTCCTCTGTGTGCTTCTCCTCCGCTTTATGTGCTAAGCGAAGGACGTCCTCCAAGGTAGCCGGGCTCTGCATCCTCAACTCAGCTCGTATCGACGGTTTCAGCCCCCTCATGAAGTTCCCGATCATCACCTCGTCGATAACCCCCTTCACCCGGCTGTTCAGCATTTCAAACCTCTCTACATAGTCCCTCACGGTCCCCTCCTGCCTCAGGGCCGACAGCTGCTCGTAGAAATCCCCCCCTGCCGTCTCCTGAAATCGGTCCACGATCATTGCTGACAACTCCTCCCAGGTCCGAAAGGGGGACCGTGCTATCTTCCACCGGTACCAGGCCAAAGCCTTCCCCTCAAAGTAAATCCCGATGGCCTTCAGGACCTCCTGCTCCGTCAGACCCATCACCTGGAAATACCTCTCCGCTCGGTATATCCACCCATCAGGGTCGGTGCCGTCAAAGGTCGGCATCTTCAGCTTCATCAACCGCCGATCTGCGTTGATGTCGCCTAGCTGCCCCCTATCTCCGCCTCGGTCACCACCCCTGACCATCTCGCCACCCCGAGCCTCCCTCGGGCCTCCCACGTCAACCCCGTACAGCTCATCTGGCCATGCAGGTCTCTCCCACGCCTCGGGCTGATAGTAGTGCCCCGGAAACTCTGGCGGCCGTGCAAAATTGGGCCTCGGCCCAGGCGGAATGGTCTCTGCTCTCCAAAACTGGCCTGCTGGGGCCCCAATAACTGCTCCTGAGGCCCATCCGCCTCTCGTTGCCCCCAAAGTTCCTCCAGATTGGGGTACGAACCCCGCAACACCGCCAAACACCCCCCCCTGCTCGCCGCGCCTCCGGAGAAGTCGCCCGGGCCCGCTGACCCCTGCCCGGGGTCCAGCGGACCCGCCCGGCCCCAAACAGGGGCCGAGCCTCCAAAACCGCCCCCGCCTGGGGCTGCTGACCCCCAGGCGGGGGTCGCGCGGCTCGCCCGACCCCCAAAGGGGTCGGCGGGCCCTGGGCACCCCCGCAAGGGGGTGCGGGCCCTCCGGCGGCCCCAGTTTGGGGCGCCGAGGGCCGGGGGTGGTCGGCCTGACCCGCCCAGGCCGTGGCTGGGCCGGGCGGGTCGGTCGACCCCCAAAGAGGCCCGACAGGGCCCGTGGACGTGGATCCGGGCCCTGTCGCGCCAAACCCTAGCCCGACGGCTAGGGTTATAGCCGCCGCCGCCGCATGTGATTCCCCGTGGCTCGGGGGTCCTTGATTTGTTGAATCGACGCCGGAATCGCCTTGGATCTCTTCCGTTGCTCTCCCCTTGTCGCGATCCGCCGCCTTCTCCTTGGTTAAACCTTGCAACAACTCCATTATCGCCGGAATCGGCGCCGTGACATCCTTCAAACTTTTAAGATCCCTTCCCGTCTCCGCGGTTTCCCTTCTCATGATTCGAAGCTCCGTTTGAATGTCCTCTTGGGTGTGTGCGTGATCCTTGATCGAAGCCTCCATTGCCTTCCTCAAACCCTCGATCTCGTGATTGAGATCGTCGCGTAGACCTTGGATCTTTTCATCCACGGAAGCCCTTGTTCCCGTTGCCATGGAATCGCAGTGCTCTGATACCAATTTGATACGATCGGGTGGATCGAATCAATAGAAATCAGAATTTAAAAGAGGAAAAATTAAAAAGAGGATTTTTGATTGAGAATTTCAAAGAAGAACAAAGATAATTGAGTTCTTTCGAGACGAACTCGATCTCCTATCTTTTACTTGAACGGATAAAAAGCCTAAAGATCCTTCGCAAGATGCCTAAGGATGTTCTTCAACAAAATAAGCATAGCCCTAACAATGGCGGCTAGCCCTAATAAATAGAAGAAAATGGGGAATTACTAATTTAGCCTGAAAGGACTAAAATACCCCTTAACCTACTAGACCCACTAAGTCGCGATCCCGCGCCTCCTGCGCCACACGTACGTCACGATGGGTGGGACCGCGTCATCGGGAAGTGCAGGGGGGCTCGGAGGGGGTGCGTCCGCATCAAATTATAAGACAACAGATACACCTCATTCAGTGGTTAAATGAAGAGTAATGATAGAGATTATCCAAGGGCACCCATTAGAACAGAACCACCATGTCCTACTAACATTCATTTGTTCCCATTCTTCTTTTCCCGCTCTCTAACCAGATAAAAAGAGCATTGCAGATCATCACCAAATCGAGACTTCCAAATCAACACTTATAGACGATAAAAGTCATTGCTAGATAACCAGGAGGATGATAATCTTTACACCAACCTAACCTTTGGTGCATCGTACATATTTCCCTTCAACCAGATCAGACATGCTTTGATCAGTCCGAATTTCTTCCAGAGTAAATTCATATGAATTTGATTTAAAAAAAATTTGACTGTCAACAGTTTGCATAGCTTATATTAATCAACTCCAATATGGACTTGATTTTATCTAACCTGACTTGAACGAGATATGAAATGATCAGTTTCATTAACCATCCAAATCTAGCTGTAGGTTGGTTTAATTCAAATAGAGTTATGGATTGGAATTCATCTGTCAACCCACTTGAACCTTAGTATTTCATCTTCTGGGGATAATATCACAACTTACAGATGGCACGCTGGTACGCATCTTTGTATCTAGAATCATTTTGGAAATGAACTTATCGACTTCAGATTATTACCTATTAGGATTTAAGGAAAAATCTAGGATGCAGTTGGAAGAAGCAAATCTGAGGATAAGAAATGAAAAAAAAAATAACAAGTCAGGCATCTACTTATCACGATTACCCTACAGCCCATGTTATCACGAATTGGTATAATAGAAAGGTTCTGATCGTTATGTAGATTATATAAGCAGATAATAATAGTAGAGTGTGATCCAGAAGATGGTATAATTTGACAAAGACATTTTCTCAATTCTCATTAACCATATCTTAGACCAGGACATGAGTACCACAGTTCTCCAAAAAGAGACAATGACACAACTATGTATGTGTTTGTTTGTTTGATATAACGATATTTGAAATATGACGGCTCACTTTTGTAAACAGTAAAAATAAGAAGCAAAGCAAAATTTTACAATTCTAGAAAAATAAAGAAATACATAAGATACCTCACCTTGTGCATATACTTAAAGTAAATTTAAAAACATATAGATACATATACCAATGAATTAAAATAGACTTCTCTACAACAACTGACATGACAGAAAACAGATTTGTATCATAAACATGGACCACGTCCACAATTTTCGTTTTAAGATATCCATCGTAATAATTGCTATTAACCCTCAAAGAAATACTTGTCTTTGACCAACTAGAGCTTCATCCAGTATTGCCCTTATCAAACCAACATGTTTATGTGTTCTAATTCTTTCCGAGATAGTTGCAGTAAAACCTTAAATTGGTTTCCTCCACAAAGCGGAGAAATTAATATTATCTTCATTTCAAACACAGAATCTCCATTACTCAATGAAAGAGAATGATGATTACTATTACCACAAACGCACAGAAAAAAGATGTCACATTGTTAGGGATAAGATGAGTGCTCATCTATTTTCATCCAATAGTACAAACTAATATGTTCCCCCTCTATCAGAAGGCTTCTGACTGCATTCCCACTATGAACAAAGGAACCAAAAAGGAAGTAGTTCTCTTGCTACATACATGGCAAGCATGCAAAATTATAGGGGCCCATAAATGACATGGCATGCTCAAATTTTTTATCTTTTCCTTTATCTTTCTTTCTTTCTTTTTCCCCAATGCCTGTGTATATTCAATCAAGCAACCATCTATGGCTCTTTATCAAATAGTATTGCAACATAACATGTTTGTATGGTTTCAGTTTTCAAGTATATCCATTAGACAACATTATATGAATCCATTAGGCAACCCCCATAATTTACAGCATATCTCAAGATGATTTCAGTAAAGAACACATGCAATACCTACCAATAAAAACAAGCAGATAATGCCATATGATTACCCCAAGAAAAATTAAAAACATCATCCAGTAAATTGTTATTTATATAAAACTAATCTTTAGGCACATGTGATGCATGTGTGCATCTTAACAAAGAACAATAAGATAATAATAATAACAACAACAAGAACAATAATGTATTTTCAATGTAGGTTGTAGCTCACATATTTTTGTCAAGCTAGATTTCAGCATTAAGACTTGATATACTCAACCATCCACTTTACCGAGAAGTAGTAGCCTAAAGATTAGTTTTAAATGAAGAAGTTTTAATTCATTAGTTAATCTTAGTTAAATTAGAATCTTCCATTGTAAAAATAAAAATTCTAATAAAATAAGGAATGGATTTGTAAACCTAATTAAAACAAACTGTTAATAACATTGGATTCCAAATTAATTAATAATCCTCGATCACTTCATTAATTTAGCAATTTCTTTATTAAAATAATCTTTAAAAAGGACTTTAATATGATGTCTTATAACTATATAGGTTTTCTAGATTAGTTAGAATTCATAAACAATTACTTGATCCCCGATAATTCATAATGAGATGTTTTTAAATCAATACGTAACTCATTAGTAATTATTTTGTGGCACTCAACTAAGATTTTTTCTAGCAATCCTAATCAAATTTACTAATTGAATTCTTCTTTGAAGGTTTCTTTAATTAGTAGCCCATGCTAACTTACTAAGAATTAATAATTAATTCTAATTTGAAAATTTTTCTCAAGCTAAAAATTCAAATGAAAGAAAAAAGAAAAAAATCATGGTTCACTTCGATCCGAATGGGGGAAAAAATGAAAAATAAAAAGAAAGAAAGATATAAAAAGAGGCAAAAATAATCAAAAAAGGTAAATTAAAACAAAAGGAAAGGATAGAAAGGATGGAAGAAGAAAACAACACAAGTAAAGAAAAGAAAAATAGAAGCGAAAGGAACAAAATAACATAGAGAAAAAAAGAGAAAAAGAAAGAAAACAACAAGAAGAAACATATAACAATGTAATAAGTCAATTTGTGCCTACCAGGAATCAAATCATTACAGGGTAAATCCCCGCTTCAAGCGGCCAATAGCTAACCAGTAGGCCAAAGCAAGAGGTTTGTTTGGCAACTAAAACTATATATATCTCGGTGTGTGTGTGTGTAAATCTTCATATGAGAACATTTGGCACCGTGCGAAAATGTTTTTAGTTTTTTTTTTTGAAATTTCTTTTCAAAAATTCTTTTTTCCACCTTCATTATATGTTGTTACACACCCCTCAAAAAATAATCGTTGAGAAATAATGTCATTTGTCCTTCGATCAAGGCATTTCAACAAATTCACACGTTTTGAGACCGTTAAATTTGTACCTGGTGGATGGGTGCTCTAATCCCCCTAAGGTTCACCCATTATTTTCCCTGGGGTATAAAATTGTATAGATTAAACATCAAAAAAATTTGAAAAAAATTCAAAAAAATAAAAAAAGTATTTCGCATGGGCTTTCGCACCGTTTTTTCGCAACGGAAGATTGCCATATATATTATATATATATAATAATGGCTATTATACGACATATGAGAGCCTCTCATACGTCCTCTCACATAAAGCACCAAAGTACAAGCCCCAAGTACAAGCCCATGTGGACTTGTACTTTGGTGTTTTATGTATGGACTTGTACTTTGGTGATTTATGTAAGAAGTTGTATGAGAGAGGCTCTCATATGACGTATGATAGCCATTATTCTCATATATATATATATATATCAGAGGTGTGCGAAAAATCCGGTTCAGATTCCGAACCCGGTTCCGTAGCCGAATCCGATTCCGAATATTTGGTCAAATAAAAATCGGATTCGGACTCGGGCAACGTTCTGCCAACAGAATTTTTTCGAAATCGGACATCGGATCCCACCTCCAAATTCCGATCGGATCCGATTCCAATTAATCAGCTCGACATGTATTTCTCAAATTGCCTATTTAAACATTTAGAGTTCCTTCTTTCCCACCGGTGTGGGACAAAATACAAAGTAGAACGTGGGCTAAAGGTGAGAGGACATAGAGCCACACGCGGACTGATTTGTCCCACATCGGACAAATTATGGAAATAAGTGTACAATAAATTATAGAGAGGGAAACTGTCCACTGCAATTGGGCTTCAATGTTACTTAGGGCTCTTGAGTGTGGGGATGCGTGGGCTTTGGATTATTGAGTGCTGCAGAGTTTTTGGCCTAAACAACGTATTTAAACATTTGTAAACATGGGCGCTCGTGTGCGCTTCATGGATACGAGCTTCTTAATCCCACATCGGGTAAAATAAGGAGACTATACTTCTATAAGATAGAAGGTGGGTTAACCACTGTTGCAGTTGGGCCTTGCCCCTGGAGCTAATGCATAGCCGAAAAAATACTGAGGGTGCCATTGTATTTCGGTGCGGCTTGCGGTTTCCTAGCCCGAATCGGAATCGGATTGTGGGTTGGTTGTCCTTGTCCGATTACGAAATCAGAACTCTTCCCCTTATATATATATATATATATATGGATTCATGTAGATCAGGAGGTACCTGATCTAATAGATCAGGTGCCAAGACACAAAAAGATGGGCCCCACAACGAGTACAAGCCCATGTGCGGCTTGTACTTTCCACTTTTTTCTGTCTTGGCACCTGATCTATTAGATCAGGTGCAACTTTTCTACATTAAATCCATATATATATATGAGAATAATGGATATCATACGCTATATGAAAGAGGGCATCATATATCTATTATATAAAACACAACTATTTTTGAATTCTAAGGCTGAATATGACAAAATAAAGAGTAGATGTGATCTGATTTTGGGGAATGGAAGGTTGAGATGAGTTCTGAGAAAGTTTTGAGGAGGAATCTATTTGGTTGGAAAACTCAATATTTTGAAATTTGTATGGAAAAACGCAAGGATCAAGATTTTGAGGGGATCTAATCATACTTTTAGGGAAAATTTGTTGAGAAAACCAAAACTATTGAAAACCGCATCATCTCTTCCCAAAATTTAAATGCACTTTGGTTAGCAACAATAAATTAAATTGGTATAAACCTTCATGTTTCTTTTTTTGGCGTAGAATGGTAAACAGAATTTATTTTTCAATTTCCACAGAATCTAATTTTTTGTTGCTCCCAAAACATGTAGGTTTATGTCCACGGAATTTATTTTTGAAATTCTATAGAATCTAATTTGTTGGTTTCTTTTTTGGTGCTGAATTTGTTATTCCGCGGGTACAAACGCTAAACTTTGGCGCCCGCTAAATTTTTTACACTGATTTGTTGTTCCGCCCAAAGACGACCGTACCGAATTTGTTGTTCTACACTAATTTGTTGTTTCACGTCGAAGGTGCCTGTGCCGATTTTTTTACGCTAATTTGTTGTTCCGTACCAAAGGCGTCCGTGCCGAATTTGTTGTTCCGCGCCGAAGGCGTCCATGCCTCTGAATATTTTATTCTTTTAAAGTTTGGCTGTGGAAATAATTTTTTGGGGAACAAAGATTTCACGGGTGAAAATCTTAAATGCACCGTGCCCGCGGGCACGGGTTATGACTAGTATATATATATATGAAACTTGCCTAATTTTGAGTAAATAAAAAGCCGAGATTCATCTTATAAAATAGATGGTCAAGCTTATCTCCACAACAAAGGCTGGTACTCACCATTTTTATAGTAGTATAGGTAATTGAAAAAAGAATAGGATAACCAACATCACTCATGTCACCAATAATTAGAATGTGCAAACGCTGCCAAAAGGTCATATTACCCAAAATGTCGGGTTAAAATACAATATTTACATTCTGCTATTCTGGTCTTATATATTCTTATTTCCTTTATTCACCAGAACAACCTATTTAAGAATGGTAGAGATTTAATATTATTTCTTCCCATTAAATGGTTTTATGAACAGTTAGGTTATGGAGATGGTACATCGATATTGTTAAATTCTTCAAAGCATCTGCTTCTACTTAAAAGCATGCTTAGGGTGTGTTGAGCATTGCTTATAATAAGGATTTTTAAGTCTTTCAAAGAAAAAAATGTGTTTTTGAAAGAAAAATGTTTGGCACTCGATTTTAAAAAGGACTTCTAGGCCAAAGAAAAAAATAATCAAAAACTGCTTTCTTGAGAAGATACACCTTTTAGCTTCTTGAATGAAAAAGCCAAAAATTCGCGCTCTTTTTTCTTGTACTATGTTTTTCTTTCCCATGGCATCTCATAAAATTCTATCTAAACACGAAAATTCTCTACCTATTTTTCAGATACCATATCTAAAAATTTTCTCATTCATATCCATTACTATCCAATTAACGAACTTATTTCACATAACAAATTTTATAGGTAAGCGATTAATATTAAAAATTATCAAACACTTAATCTATCTAACAGTTTGGCTTTTAGAAAGCACTTTGGGTAAGTCCTCTTTCATCAGGACTTTTTTTGGAAGTAAAACTAATGCTAAACACACCCTTAATGTACAATTGAGGCATGTCATGTCATTGGTGGCATCCTCTTGTACCAGCAATTATTTTGTGGACAAGCGACTGGTGCTACATGGTAAAACGCAACTGGCAGACTGGGGGACACCACCAGCACACTTAGATGGCATAATATCGCCAAATACCTTTTTCATGTAAATCTTATATTTTAAGAGATGACATATGAGTACAAGTATACTTGACAAGCAAAGTGCAAATTTTAGTTGAACTTAATGGTGACAGATCAGCTCCATTTGACAGCTTTCTGGAAGGATTTGGGAAAGAAATTTTGTAGAACTAAAAGATTCGGCCTCCAATTCAAGAGGAATGCCAACTCTTCCAATAACCTAGGGTAACTACTCTTAAAAAACTACTATTCTTTCACAATTTTCCGCATAGCCCTACTCATGACCATTGTTCTCTTATTTACAATAAAATCATTCCTAGGGTTTTGAGTTGTCGTCCCGAAAATACAAAAATTGTCCCTCGCTAGGGTTTTGAACCGCGCCTCATTGTTTTGCCTTGTGCCATCATATCATTACTCCCTCCCAATGAGACACATTATCCTCAAGGTGAAATTCAGGAAACTCTTGCGAAATTTCATCGATTGGCTCCCACGTCATGTCCTATTTCATCGATCGTCCTTTCCTACTTCTTCCTCCTCCTCAACTGCTTCGCCCTCGTTTGTGTCATCCCAAACAGTCAAAACCTAGTGGGCACGATTTCGACAATGATGTCATGGACCAAACTTCTTGTCACAGCAAAAACACATTCCCTTCGCATGCTTATTCTATATCTCCATCTCCATGAGTCGTTTAAACTTACTTTTGAGTCGCGTCCCGGTGTTGTTGTCATGGGTCATCTAAACCACACCAGCTATATTTTTTGTACAACTATTGTGGCATTCGTACGGGAAGCGATCCCGCTCGATGCTGCCTTGGCACACCGCTCTGCTATATTTCTATCCTCAATCATCTATACCATCTACATCGATTCACCTAGTCTCTTGGTCTCAAATGACGTAGCTCGGCTTGAATGTTGGCCTTAATTTCATTCATAAAGTTTTCGTCCAACACCACTTTCGATATGTTTCCTACTTGTCCTGAAAGAAACTCAAACATCTCCATATACTCAAGGACTGACCCCTTTTGCTTGAGTGCAAATAGCTGTTTGTGCTAATTACCATCTTGAGTATCATGGAACCGTTCCAGAAGGCAATATTTGAACTCATCCCAAGTCTACACAAGCTGTCGATGCTCCCTCCATTCGAATCAAGCTAGTGCAGCTCCTTCCAAGCATAAGGCCTCAGCCATCAACTTCCCTTTCTCTGTAAGTCTCTTCACTACAAAGTATCGTTCGATATGGTGCACCTATCCATAGGCGTATTTTCCCTTAGAAATCGGCATCTTCAGGTTTTGTATTCGTGAATCTGCACCAAACTGCCCATGCCCGGCTCGCGTTTAGAACTGTCCATAATGAAATTGATGGTATGCATTCTCATTGGGAGCCGTGGGGCCCCCAAAATCATCCGCAGGAAACCTTCCATCAAACCCGCCTTGTACAAAAATTTCACCGCGACCCCGACCGACTTTCGGGGGATCCGGTTATCTTCCGAAGTCCCCCCACCAGGGGCCTTTCATCGTCGCGTGTACCCCCCACTGGTTAGGGGTCAACTGCCACCTCTTCATGCATGTCCCACAATCCCCTGCTGAATCCACCGCATGGAAGCCCTGACAAGCCTCAGTGTCCCCATCGAAGCCTCACGGGTCTCCCTGATGTCGTTTGTCGATGTCATGCTGAGCTCCAACCGCCTTGCCGCTACCAGCCCCTGCCTCCATGCGCACCCTGCCAGCCCCTGCGGAACCGCTTCCTCCCCAGGCACCATCGGCCCCTTGCTAGACCTGCCTGCCCTACTGGATCCATCGGAACCCCCGTAAGGTCGCCAAAGCTAGCACAAGGGCCCCACCTCCTTGCGGCCTCTGTCGGACCCCCACGCAGCCTCCATTACCACCCCAGGCCCCGGTGGTGCCTCTGCTCCGGTGGTGCCTCTGCTGGCTCCCCAGGGGCCACCGGCCCCCGTCGGGCCCTCTGTCGCCTCCCCATGTGCCGCCGCCTCCCAAGGTGGGCCATCAGCCCCTGTCGGTCCATCCGCCGCCTCCCCAGAGGACGTTGCCCCCGGTGGGCCACCGGCCCCCTGCGGGCCATCCATCGTAGCCTTTGCCGCCCCGCTGTGTCCTCTTCCAATCGCCGACGTCCTTGTTCACTCCCCCAAGGATCAGTGGGTGTTCTCCCATGCGCGCAGGAAACACGTGCTGCCACTCCTTAGGGTTTTGAGCCGTCGCCCATGTGCTTTGCCTTGTGTCGGCCTATCACTTTCATGTGCAAGAGGTTTTAGTCTTAATTGTTTTAAATTAAGATGGTATCTCCTTATTATGACATGTTCTCCTAAACACCTCTCAATAATCTAGATAAATTGACTTGATACTTTGGAATTACTCCTTTCTCTAACTAACATTTCGCTCTTATTACTACAAACTTATACAATACTTACAACTAGTGCAACACAAGCATGCAATTCCTTCTTAAACATATTAATAAACAGCACTCCGTGATCGGAATTTGGTGCCAAGCACTACTTTGAGATCACACCTACTTATCTTGTGCATATATTGCTAACGATCCCTGAATAAAAAATATTGTAATAAAATTCAGAATTGAGATATGAACATTTTGGTCAACTAGCAAATATGAACATAAATTCCAATATGGAAGCATCTCTAATTTAGAAGCGAGACATTTTTCAAATCTCAGGATAATTGAGTAGCTGTTCTGTGCAATTTATGCTAGTGAAAACAATTTTCTACAGTATTTCATACCACTTCTATGTTTCAAACTGTAATAATTTTTTATTCCGATGTAAATGGTAACCACAGAAGATACTTCTTTGTTTCTAGAGAAAATGGAAGACCCACTTATGATATCTTTAAAAATGCATTAATAAACAAAACAACTTGGCATGGTCCACCGTCCTACAAGGCTATCTAGGAACTTAGGTAAGTGTGTATTCATTCCAAATGGGAATTTTTCACGGTTCTTACAAAGCCTGCTAATCTATCTCCAAAACTCACACCAAGGATCCTTTTAAGCATATTTAAAATTCCCAACCCATAATTAACATCTGCAAGCTCTACACTTAGAAGATAAAATCAAAGTTAAAAAGGATTATAAACATAAGCGATGGCAAGGACAACTTCAGTTACAATGATATGAATCAGGACATCAAGTTTCAATCTCAGACAGCGTGTATGCCCTTAATTGACAACTTCGAAGAAGGCTAAAACAGTTGATACTCAACAAATTAGAGCGTCATTTATTTCCAAAGGCAAGGTCACGAAAGATGGAAGAGAAAGGGATTATGGTGAGGGAAATTGGGGGAAATGCTTTGGTATTTGATAAATTTTCGGGTCTTGCATTCCAAAGATCAAATGATCAACAACTTACACGTCTCATACGTGAAGATTTTTTCGATCTCACGCCTAGGAAATCAAGTTATCTCGCACTCTCAAATGCAAAAGATTTGGAACATGCAAACAGAGTTTACACCAAAATTATTCAATGAAAATAAAACCTTGAGGTCTTTTTATAAGCTTACAATTTAAACTAACCCTTACCACAACCGATGTGGGACTAAAGTAACTACTAAGACAAGAAAAATGACTACAATGAGGAAAGAAGACCCAAGTTCCTATTAAACTCAAACAAAAATGGCTGAAAATGTAATCTGAAAAATCAAATTAGATGCAGACTAGATTGATGTAGACATGACCCCATCATTCGTCCTGTTTAGAAAATTCACCTAGTGAATGGTGTCAAAACAAGCCTAACCGATACAAATCAGCTGTCATGTGTGGTTAGAGAAGATGCGTCCTCAAACTTTGAAATGAGATAAAAATGGGTTTTGCTAATGTGACACATCTTCTGATAAATATTTTCAAGTCACGAAAGATAAAAGGGCGAACAGAATATGTTACCTAGTTAGCTACTAGTTAGCTGGAGAAACGGGAATGAAGTCAATGTGCTCTACTACATTAAGTGTGACCCCCCAAACTAGGTTCTGGCATAGGATCAGCATACAATTCAGGTTCTAGCTCGTGATCGATCCCTGGTTCAGGTTTAATCTTGATCTCAAACTCATGCATATGCTTAGGATCTGGCTCGGTCTCAATTGAGGAATCTGATTCAGGCTCAAGCTCGATCACGATCACATGTACAGATGCAGACTCAGGTTTTGGTTCAAGCTGTGGCTCTATTCTATTCAATTGTTGTAAAGCTTTGATATTTCTGCGTTATTCTGCTAGCTATCCCCTGAATAACTCGAATACATCTTGGATATTTTTGTAACTATGTTTTGATCTCTATATAAGGACTATTAGATTGCTGCATTGGTGAATGTTCATCGAGATACCGATGTGGAAGCTCAGATTTCATTTGTGTACTTTGCTCACATCCTTCATCATACACTTTCCACCACCAGCATGCATCTCCTCGTAATTTACATCAAGCATAATAGTTCTTTTCTTTTTCAGTTCAGATACAAATAAAAATCTTTTAATACGTAAATAAAAATCTTTATACCGTCGATAACTATCGAATCCATAGAAAATTGGCATGCTAAAGTCATAAATCTATATCAATGATGCTTGGGAAAAGCAATAAAATAGGCGAAAAAGTAGGCAAACTGTTCAAAACTTACCAAGATAATCTCAAACTTAGATTCTAGCTTGCAATAGGTTCTGATGGGATCATGACCTATCAAAGAAGACGACGCAAAGGGGAGCATTTAGCAGCTAACTAGCCCAATGTGTTTTTGTAATTTTATGGTTCAGGTGTATTTTGTAAATCTAAACAACTCAGTCCTCTATATATATTTGGGGTTGGGTTTAATTTTCTTAATGTGAAAACTAAGAGAGAACCCCTAAAACTTGAGTAAAACCCTAGATAGAGGAGAGTTAAGCATTTGTCTCTCGAGTCAAAGGATAAGAAAGTGATTCCCTCTCGAAAGAAATCATCCTGTATCTTGTATTCCACTTTTTATATATATAAATCTAATTTTTTTTACTTCTCTAAACCCTAGGCTTTCCCATCAAATTGGTATTAGAGCTCTTCGACCCGATGGCAATAAGTAAAGTTGATGTTTTGGAAGAGAAATAGGGAAGTGGGGTGGAAACCCTAAAGGGCCAAAATCAAAAATTAGGAAGTGCGATGGAGCCACCCAAAGAAAGATTTTCTATGGTGCAAACCATGATGAAGGAACCTTGGAAATCAATCGCTACACGCGTCGCAAGAAAAAACGCCAAAAGATTGTTGGGATATTGCGACAACCCTAGTGGATTTTGATGATATGCGCAAAGTGATATATGGACTAATAATTTCAATTCAAGTGTATGTAGATTATTTTATAGCCTTGAAGACATTGTGAAGCAAATTGAAAGACATCGAGCCACAACAATAAAAAAAGCAACAAATTGAAATATACGAAGGCTTGGGAAGAACAAGAGAAGTTGGCTCAATGTCACATATGAAGCTAAAGAGCTAAAGACGTGTTTGTGTGAGTAATTGCGTAGAAATGTAAAAGCCATGGTACATATCACACACATGGAAATTCATTAAAAATGTTTATATTACTTAGTATATTTTCATAATATATCTATTATTAAGAAGTTTTGAAGTATTTTAAGTAAATATACTAAGCTATCCCAAAATAGCCGACTGTTTTGGACTGATATCCGACTATTTCCGTCAGAGATTTTCTCAAATCTCTCTGTTAAAATAATAGCCGACTATCTGGTAACTAAGGCCAGATTTGGAAATCTGACTTGATTTTTACTAGCCGTTAGCTAGCCATTAGAGTTGACTCTTGAAGCTGATTTCAAGCAGTTTTAAGTAAATTTTAAGCTTCTATTTGCCTATAGATATATGAGGATTTCAAAAGTTTTTAAGATACACTATTCTAATTGAAAAATTCTATCTATTGCTCAAAAGCTCGCAAGCTCCATTTTCTGTGTTTTATTCAAAAGGCTACTGTTTTAATTTGTGTTCAAAATATTCTTTAAGATCGTTTCTCACCCATTTTATTTAGCCTTTTTCTATACTTTTTATTTTGATCTCCAAGCTTAAACGTTTTCTTTTTTAGATTCAAATACAAGTCTTTTCATTTTGATCTTTGTACACATTTTAAAACACATCTTTTGTCAAAGATTAAAATACTAGACTATTGATCTCTAAAGCCCAATAGCTATATTTTAGAGAATTGATTTTCAAGACGCCGCTTTTGATCAAATCGTGTTCTACTCAACATCATTTATTTGATCAAGACCTTCAATTTTCTTTAGCCATGTTTCACATATACTATTGGCTATAGGAAATCTTGTACTTATTTTTCAGATTTATCGTAAGTGTTTGAAGAAGACTTGTGTTGTAAGTTTCCGTGGTTATAAGGGAAACTCGTGTGAGTGTAAATCCTAGTTGAGTATAACTAGGTGCTGGAAAATATTAGCAAGGGAGGCTAAGTGATTGTACGAAATCATCTTCAACATCAAGACGACGCTTTTGATCAAATCATGTTCTATTCCACATCATTTATTTGATCAAGACCTTTGATTTTCTTTAGCCATGTTTCACACATACTATTGGCTATAGGAATCTTGTACTTATTTTTTAGATTTATCGTGTAAGTCTTTGAAGAAGACTTGTGTTGTAAGTTCTCGTGTTTATAAGGAAAACTCGTGTGAGTGGAAATCCTAGTTGAGTATAACTAGGTGCTGGAAAATCCTAGCAAGGGAGGCTATGTGATTGTACGAAATCATCTTCATTTGTGTTGAGGCAAGATTTGCTCTCGTGAAGAGCTAGTGTATTGATTGCTGGAGTAGGATACAGTAGACAAGTTGGACTTGCGTATCCGAACAAGGAAAAAATCGTTGTGTGTTTGTGTTGTGATTTTTTCTTTCTAACTCTATTATTATTATTGCTTGAATCTTTTATTTTCCCACGTAACTCTTATACTTATATTCAAGCTTATCATATTGTTGATTGAGTTCAAATTCGAGGCAACTCAATTTGAAACTTAGGCAACACGTAGAAGGATTGTTGTATAACGAAAAAGTTTATATTATTTAACAACTCTATTCAACCCCCCTTCTAGTGTTGCTTGTCATCCACATGATTCAACACTTGGTATCAGAGCAAGGTTAACAGGCAATGACATCAACTTCTCACCACTCCGAAGGACTCAACACTGAGCGTCCATCTTTGTTCGATGGAGCAAACTATGCGAATTGGAAGATTTGAATGATGATCCACCTATAATCCGTAGACATTGACGTATGGCCCATCACTAAAAACAAGTACACGCAACCAGAAGCTGAAATGGTAAAATGGACTGTAGACAAAAAGAAACGAGGTAATCTAAATGCAAAAGCAATGAACTCTTTATTCTTTGCTCTGACAGGTACCGAATTCAACAGAGTATCGCAATACACAACGGTACATCAAATATGACATACTCTAGAGGTAAGTCCTGAAGGTACAGAGAAGGTAAAGGAATTAATAATAAACATGTTATGTTCTAAATTTGAAAGTTTCAAAATGGAAGGAGAGAGTATTAGCAATGTCAATACTCGTTTTACTAACATTACTAATGAGCTTGCAGGACTAGGCAAGAAATTCCTGAATATGATCAGGTAATGAAGAGTGTCTGATCGCTTCGACCCGAATGGAAAGGAAAAACTACCGCCATTCGTGAAGCTAACATGAAGACAATCACCTTAGAGGAACTGATGGGAAATCTCATGGCCTACGAGATTGAGTTGGAAGAGGACAAACAAATTGAGGAGAAGCCAAAGAAGAAAAACTTGGCGTTTAAAGCAAATGACGAGAGCTCGGATTCAGAACCTTCCGAAAGACAAGAAGACAAGATAGCATTTATTACGAGGAAATTCAGAAAATTCCTCCGAGGTAAGTTCGACAAATGTAAATCTCGTTTTACTAACGATATTATTTGTTCTGGATGCAATATACCAGGACACGTTCGAAGAGATTGCCCCTGGGGAAAAGTCACGATCAAGGAATGGGCAAAGAAAATGAAGGAGATAGAGGACAGAGCCGAAGAGATAAAAAGCCGGTAAAGCCAAAGAAAAGGGCATTTGCAGCTTTTGACCAAAGTGATTATCAAGCTCAAATGAATCATCATCGTCTAACGACGAAGATGAACCCAGAGGAGAGCATGCACTCATGTGCTTCATGGCATCGACATCATCAAAGGTAATAAATTCCGACCCATCTTTGCATCACTGTAGCGATGACGACCTACTTAGTGATAGTGATAATGATATTGGTAGTGATTCTGATTTTGATATTAAAGGCGCATATGAGGAACCATGCAACGTACATGAAAATCTCATCAGGGAACATCATAATAAAGTGAATAAAAATATAAGAGTTGCATTAAGAAGAAAGAAGAACTAGAGAGAGAAAATGAAGAATTAGTGAATAAAAATAAAACCCTTTTGGAAGAGATCGGTGGTATGAAAAAACAAGATAAAAGACCTAGACAACATAGTGACCACCACAAAAAGGAAGTTTGATTATCTATCCAAGATTATTGAAAAAAATCGATAAAGGGAAAGGAAAACTTGATGACATAATTGATTGACAAAAAGCCTCGGGGAATAGGACTGGTTTAGGCCATAAAAATCCAACCCTAGACATATAGAGAAGCGCTTTAGGAATTCTAACTTGCCAAGCAGGTATATCAAAATGTGAATTCCTAAAGACGACACAAATGAAGTGAAGCAAAGGTATGTGAATGAATTTTTTCGTACAGTTCATTTAAATAAAAATTATACATATATGTATGACAGAAGTACAAAACCTCATTGGGTTTGGCTTCCGCCAAAATGAGATTTAATCTCGTTTAACATCCCCCGGACCCAAAAGAAACAGGTACCTAAATCTTATTTGTTTTTAGGTATCAACATATACGGGGAATAGCAAAAGTGTTTATCTCTCTCTCTCAAAACTTGCTTGCATATTGAAGAGAAGGCAAAAAGAAATAACTGTAAGAAAATTAAGTTAATTTTGTTTAATAAGGTAAATATTCTGTCAATTTCTTCTTAGTAGTAGAATTGTGTTTTAAATGATTATATGTTGATATAAATTAGTTTGGTATGATTTAAAAAAGGATATAAAATAATTTTGACCAAAACTGCCACATAGCCGACTATCTTGGCAGATAGCCGACTATCTGGGAGAATGTTATCTTATAACTACCGACTATTGGGTTTGATCATTTCGGGTTTTGGGTTTCTTATTGGGTTTTTACCTTGACTATTTACTTTAACCCATTAAGTAAGAGAGATCTAAATCATTGACAATCTGATACGATTAGGGTTAATCGTAACAACAAGTTCAGATTTTTAGTGGAAGAAAGAAAAGAAATATAAAGTGGACAATGGAATTGATAAGAAAAATGAGATAAATGATCTTTTCTAGAGTAGATCGCTCCCCAACTTGAAATATGGGATCAAGTCTATTCCTACAAACCCTATCCGTCACAATGACGAATTATCTCAGTTCTTCGATAGCCAACATAATTAGGGCTAATCCCTTTAAGTAATCTCCTAACAAAAGGCTAAACACACTACAACTTAAAAGCATAAAAGATAGTGCATAAAGCAAGGAGACTAAGTCGCTCCATTGGTCGCTCCCACGCCCGGATCCGTGGCCCGACTCGTGCCCGCGCGCCGTCTGCGGTATACGACCGCATCATTGCCCCCCAAAATCGAACCTTGTCCTCAATGTTGAATTCTGGAAACTGCGTTGTGATGGTGTCCTCCAACTCCCAAGTAGCCTCGTGATCGGGCAGTCCCAACCATCGTACCAACACTTCCCGGCCACACCCTCAATGCGTCGCACTTGTAGAATATCCTAGGCTCCATCAGTACCTCCGAATCAGCTGTCAAAGTCGGTAGCAGAGTGGCCACCCGCGTATGCGCTCCAATTGCCCGCTGTAACTGAGAGACATGAAAAACCAAATGTAATGCAGATCCTGGGGGTAATGTCAACCTGTAAGCCACGGGCCTAATCTTCGCCTCTATCTAAAACGGGCCATAAAAGAGAGCGGCCAACTTTTCGTTCCAGCGTCGTGCTAGTGATCGCTGACGGTATGGCCTCGGCTTCAGATATACCTGATCTCCCACAGCATAATCAACCTCCCTGCGATGCCCATCCTCCTTTGCCTTCATAATATGCTGAGCCCTCGTCAGGTGCTTCTTTAGCTCCTCCAAAATCCCATCCCGCTCCTCGAGGTACTGATCCAACTGTGATACAGGTGTCGTCTCGCTACGGTAGTGGACCAACGCTGGGGGATCTTTATCGTCCAGAACCTGAAATGGTGTCGTCTGGACAGTTGAATGGAAAGAAGTGGTGTACTAGTATTCGGCCAACGCCAACCACCTAAACCAACTCCTCGGGCAATCTGACACAAAGCAGCGAATGTACATCTCAACGCTCCTGTTGAGAACCTCCGTCTGACCATCCGTCTGGGGGTGGTAAGCAGTGCTCCTCCGCAGAACGGTCCCCTGGACCCTGAACAACTACCTCCAAAACTGGCTCAAGAAGACCGTGTCCATATCCGACACTATGGAAGTGGAAAACCCGTGGAGACGAACCACCTCCCGTATAAAGGCGGTAGCAACTGTCACTGCAGTGTAAGGATGTGGCAGCCTGATGAAATGCCCATAATTGCTCAGACGGTCGACCGCCACTAAGATCAACGTGTATCCCTCCGACTTGGGTAGCCTGTCAATAAAGTCCATGCTGATCCCCTCCCAGACCTGCTCAGGAAGAGCTAATGGCTGCAGCAGCCCCGCCGGCGCCATGGCAAGGTATTTGTGACGCTGGCAGACGTCACAACTGGCTATCATCTCTGCAATGTCCTTCATCCCTCGCCAGAACAGCTCTCTGGCCATCCTCATATAGGTCTGCTAGACGCCAGAATAGCCCCCCCCCCACCGCGCTCACATGGAACTCCTGCAAAATCAGCGGTATGTGTACTGAAGCCCGCGGTATGACTAACCTCCCCCGAAACACCAACCGCCGCCCCTACAGTGAATAGCCCGGGTGCTCAGCCACCCCCGAGCCAAATCCTCGTGGATCCTAGACAACTCCTCGTCGACGTCCACCTCCCTCCATAAAGGCTCCCACTCCGTCAACAATGGTACTGACAACGCTGCCAAGGATGTGACCTCGTCTCTCCGGGATAGCGCATCTGCAGTCTTGTTTTCCAACCCCGGCCGATGGTGTATCTCAAACTTGTAGTCAACAAGTTTAGATAGCCACTTCTGATAATCTACCGACACCAACCTCTGCTCCAGTAAATACTTCAGCGACCTCTGATCTATGCGCACAATAAAAGGATGTCCAAATAGATAAGGACGCCACTTCTGAATCGACAAGGCGGTCGCCATCAGCTCCCTCTCATACACGGACTTCTGCCTCGCCCATAATGACAAAACCTGGCTGAAGTAAGCCACTGGTCGCTGATCCTGCATCAGCACCACTCTGAGCCCATGTCCCGAGGCATCGGTCTCCACCACAAAGGGCCTGCTAAAGTCGGGAATGGCCAACACTGGAACTGTCGTCATCGCCCTCTTCAATGCCTAGAACGCCGTTGTAGCCTCCTCATTCTACTGGAACTCATCCCTCTTCAATTGCTTTGTCAGGGGCCACGAGATGGTACTATAGACATGCACGAACTTGCGGTAGTATCCCTTCAGGCCCAAAAATCCATGCAACGCTCTCAATGTCGTCAGCTGTGGCCAGTCTAACATGGCCTCAATCTTGGCTCTATCAACTGCTACCCACTCTGCCGACACTACATGTCCCAAATACTCCACCCTCTCCCGAGCGAACATGCACTTCTTCCTGTTGGCATATAGATGTACGTGCTCCTCCACCGTACGACTGTACATAAGTATGTCGTCGAAGAACACCAAGACAAACTGCCGTAGGTATGGCTGAAATATCGTATTCATCAATGCCTGAAAGGTAGCTGGCGCATTCGTCAGCCCAAATAGCATGACGAGGAACCCATAGTGTCCATCATGAGTCCTAAAGGCAGTCTTCTGCACATCATCTGCCTTCATCCTGATCTGGTGATATCCTTACTTCAAATCAATCTTCGAAAAGATTGTCGCCCCATGAAGCTCATCCAATAATTCATCTATCACCGGTATAGGAAAATGATCCGCCATCGTCTCCTTGTTGAGGGCACGATAGTCTACACAGAACCTCCAGCTACCGTCTTTCTTCTTCACCAAGAGCACAGGACTAGAGAAAGGACTAACACTCGGCTGTATCACTCTTGCCTGTATCATCTCCCTGATCAGCCGCTCAATCTCATCCTTCTAAACATGTGGGGACCTGTAGAGCCGAATGCTGACTGGGGCCGCCCCCCACGTAGCACAATGGTGTGCTCGTGATCTCTCTGAGGAGGGAGTCCCTGTGGCATCTGAAACACATGCCCATAACTGTCCACTAACTCCCCCACCTCTGGTGGCATCACCTGCTCCTCCGCCACTGCCCCCAGCTCTTGATAAGTCACAAAAAATGCCTCCCCTCCAACTAGTACTGCCCGAGCCAAAGACTTAAGGGCCGCCGCGCGACAGCACGGGCTGGGGTCTCCCAACAAAGCCACAGTCCTCACGTCCTCCTGATACTCCATCCTCAGCATCTTTCAGTTGAACTTGGTGTCTCCCAAGGTCTGTAACCACTGCATCCCCAACACCAAATCCACCTTCCCCAGCTCCAGCGGGTAAAAATCTGCCACTATCTGAGTCACATGCACTGCCAGTATCACCGCTCTGCAGACCCCCCAGCTCTCCTCCCTCTGGCCTGTGCCCGAAATCACCCCAAAGGTGGCCGTCTCAATCATCTCAAGCCCCTACTGCTCCACCACTTTCTTCGAGATGAAGTTGTGGGTTGCCCCACTGTCCACCAGTATCGTCACATCCTGATCTGCCAACCTGCCCGCTAGCTTCATGGTGTGATAGGATCGTGACATATCAAATGAGGTGGTGCAGAGCGGAGCATAGAATAGCTAACTAGCACATGGTTGTTTTTGTAATTTTTAGGGTCCGGGTGTATTTTTGTAAATCTGGACAAATCAATCCTCTATATATATTTGGGTGTTGGGTTAATGTTCTTTATGTGGAAACAAAGAGAGAAACCCTAGAACTAGTGTAAAACCCTAGATAGAGGAGAGTTTAGCATTGTCTGTCGAATCAAAAGTTATAAGAGCAATTTCCTCCCAAAAGAAATCATCTTGTATCTTGTATTTCACTTTTCATCAATAAAAATCTATTTTTTACCTATCTAAACATTAGATTTTCCTATCAAGTTCAAATATATCAAAAAAACAGCCGTGAAACAGCTTCAGAATATTCAAGTAATGAATTGACATGAATACCAACTGAATAAGCCTCTGAAAATTCTCAGAAATTGGTAAGATGCACTGTGTATTGTAGTTTAGCTAGCGGCACTGTCAACATAGCTCGGTTTAGTCAACCACTCAACTGATCTCTTCACGGGTCAACAGCTTGAGCATCGCGGGTTTAGCTCTCCAACTCGAGTTAGCTTAAGTCGGCTCCGTTCTAATTTAAGCTTGATAAATAATATCGGATTAAATTTTCTCATCATATCAAAATCGGCTTGAGACCAAGCCGATGTACTCTGTAATAATCTCTAATGAGCATTGGCTTATTTTGCCATGGAGACACCTCATCATGAGGTTCGGGAAGGCATTGGTACCTTCTGACAATGGACATGGCCTCGAAAGATGACGACGACAGTGGTGGAGATGAGCAGTGATGATGATAATGAGGAAGGTTCGAGGCAACGACAATGGTAGAGGGATTTTCTGAGATCAATGACGACAATGAATATGTAATTTGACGTTAGCAACAACGACAATGGCAAAGGAGAGCAGTAATAATGATGGTCACAATAAACGTTGAATGTTCCATGTGACCGTGATGGCAATGGATATGGAATATGGTGATGGAGGTGGAGGCAACAGATGATAATAAGGAAGGCAGAGTCGCTAGCGGAAGCGCTAGAGGAAGGCGGTGACAGCAATGGAGACCATTGATGAGGATGACAATAACGATGAGCTTTAAGGATAGAGGCAGTGATGGCGGTAAGCTTAGCTAGAGGCAATGGTGGTGTCAGCAAGCTTAGTTAGAGGCAATGGTGGTGTCAGCGAGCTAAGGTTAGGGTATAGTGTTGGGGGAGAGGGTGGGAAGAATAATAAATTTTTCGATTTTTCGATTCTTTTTCCACTTTTATGTTTGATTTCTTTTTCTCCTCTTTTTTTTATTTTTTTTCTTTTTTTCTTATTGAATAGATCTTTTGATTTAAACTAACTAAAAGTTGATGAAGAAAACAAAGAAAATTGTGAAAAATTAATTCTAATACCAAATATAACACAAAGTGGACAAGAAATTTATTGAGTTTGAGGACATTAGTGAATATGTCTAGGGATTTTATAAATTTCCAGAATTGGCACTAGAGAGATTAGACAATCACCAACTCACACGCCTCGCACGTGAAGATTTTTCGGAGCTTATGCCTAGATAATTAAGCACACTCTCGTAGTCTTAATGGAAAAGCTTTGGAACATGCAGCTACAATTTACACCAAATGTTTAATTAACTTCTATTCAAGGAAAATACAAGTTTGAGGCCTGTTATAGGCTTACAACTTGAAACAATTCCTATCACCACCAATGTGGAACTAAAGTAATTACTAGAACAAGAAAAATGGCTATGATAAGGAAAGAATAGTCAAGCTCCTACTATATTTAAACAAAAATGACTCAAAATTTAATCTGAAAAATCTAATCTGATGTAGACTGGATCCTTATAAAAGGCACCAACATTGCCAAGGGGTTATGCGGATTGCTTATATATCTAGGTGACAACCTTTTATAACATGCTAGCTGCCTTCTACCAAAAAATAACATATAATACATACAGATAATGATATTTGTCATACAATCATGGCCGACTTCGGCTAATAATTATTTATTAGAAATTTGGACTAAAATTATGTTGCATAAGGCCAGATGTCATCATCAGCATCATCGCAAGCTTGTAACATCAATATGAAGTTAGATATGCATCATAAGTTTACAAAATGATTGACTCGATGTAACCTCTAGATTGCAATTAACCTTGTGTTTCTTAGTTCACAAAAGCTCTGATACATGATACAGATACCCAGTACGTTACAGTAAGCAATACGCAAAACAAGAGGGTAGGGTTGAGTCGGTTCACTGTTTTGGTTTGTGGTGCACTGATCTGGTTAATTTTGCACACATGCGCAAACACATGTATACGCATGTACAACTATGTATACATGTTTGTACAAACATGCGTATGAGAACAAGGTATGAGAACAAGATAGAGATCGGCGTATGACTGTACATATGCAAATTCATATGATTGAAAATAATATAAAATCAAATACCAACTAGCTATTGTTTTTTCTTCTACCTACACATACATAAATTCAAATGCCGGAAAATGATAACAATCAATTAACTACTATTTCACTTTTTCTTCTCACAGTTCCATTTTTATGATATATTACATGCTTATTTGATCAAGATCATCTTCGTCACATATATTTGAATCGCTATTTTTCATGATCTGGATCGCTAATGACCGAGGTCATGCTATCCGGATCACGAATTCAAAAGGTGGTTGTGAATTAGGTAACTGCAGTCAACCTTCTAAACAAGTTTTCGGGCATCAAGCTGGTTGACATATTTTAAGGTAACGAATGATTAAGAAATCATCCAGAATGGTCCTTTGACCACTGCCTGTGTCTGCAGGGTGAAGGACTGCCGGCATCTATATATACTGTAGCAAAAATATAAGTTACTAGTTGCAACCAATATTACAGATCATTTCCGCACCAACTATGAAGTCTACTAGTACTAAGAACCAGTGTATGCAGATAAGCCGTCCGATGACCAATTTCTATACATACCAATTTCTATACATATTCGACCAGCAGTTCTCCTCAAAGCCCAGATTGTTGATGTACAAGACTATACAAGACAAAACCAACAAAATATATTGCTACACCAGCATAAGAGAACCCTCATCACCCTTTCTGACAACATAAGAGGATCAATTCAGGTGCCAATGTACTTTTTTGGATGCTTTATAGTAAGAGTGCAGGACATATGATGTTGGCATAAACCAACTCACGCCTTATAAACAGGTTCATATAAATAGGGAAATAACAATCCCAAAATAATAGAACCTTCAATATATATATATATATATTTCAAGATGTCCAAAAATTAAGATTAGAGCAACCTAACAAATTACACAGTTGATTGAGTCCCATCATTTGCTTAGATTATACTGAAAACCTTGGCCGTGGAAAGGGCGAGTATATTAATTCAACATTTTTTCACTTTACTATGATAAAATGAGCAACATAAACTTGAAAAGTTAACTCTAGACAACATGCAAGCAAAATACAATTACAAACAATTATATAAACAAATTATGATTGAAAAGTAGTTGAATATATAAATAAATAAATTCAAAAGTTATATCCCAAAACCTTGCAGAAGACAAAGTATGGCACTGCTGAAACTGCATAGGCCTCTGAAATTTCTGGCTGCTCCTCTGCTTCAATCTGGTTTAAAGGGAAATTAAAAAAGGATCTTAGAGGCAAAACTGAACTAACTATTAACTTGACTTCCATCTAGAAGTATAAACAGAAAAAACTGTTACTTATTCACTAATGAACAACACGAAGAAGCTAAATATGTTCACAGTCAACGTTTAATTTTGTGTCTAAATTGATTAGGAAATGAAACTACTCGGACAAGTTAACACACATGAAGATTGTTAATATAAAGAACGGCTAAGACAGGTCTAATCTACTAGCTCAAGAAGCTCCCTAGGGAACTAAGAATATGAAATAATTCCAGAGTGAGAATCAAAACTGCAAGAAGAAATGCACACGGTGCATGTATCTTGCAGGAAAAGGATCAACCAGTCATTGTGAGGGTGAGATCAAGGAGGATGCAATTTTTATACGAAAGGACAATTAACGTACAGTGCTTTCTGAGTATTACACAATCACAGAATACCCATCATTAAAGTGAAAACCCTACAAGGAATATAGATATAAATGGTTTATGGGCCAGATTGTTGGACGGTTGAAAACTAACATGCCCAAAAGTTGACCACGGACAAAGTACGTATGTTGAGAAAGATAGGTAACGACGGGGTCTGCAACATGAGCCAATGTTACTCGGGCACAACAGGACGTCGAGTGTTGAACTATCCTAAAGTGTCTGCAGCAAATTTTAAATAGTAAAAACACTGATATGGATCAATTGTATACTGTTGGGATTTGAGATGAATTTTGAGGGAAATGTGGGATTTTTAGGGCTATAGGTGTGCATTGAGGGCTAAAAGGGATTTGGGGAAGAAAATCGGGATTTTTATTCATATTAAGTGGATATACAATGGTTTAGCCTCAAATCGGGAGGATGACCGCTCTCCAAATGGCCTCAATTCGTCTGCAATAAACTAATCTAAACTAACTTACTAGTAATCTTTCTCAGAATATTCTTCGATGATATCTCCCTAATCTTCCCCTTATTTATAATAAAACTCCATCTAATAAGCTGCCGTCCCGTAATTACCAAAATGCCCTAAACCTACAGTTTTCAGCTACCACCCTATAATTACAAAACTGCCACCAGCCGTCCTGTAACTACAGAATTATCATTGCCTCGTAATTACAGAACTACCACTACCCCGTAATTACAAAAATGCCCTAAACCTACGGTTTTCAGCTACCACCCTATAATTACAAAACTGCCACTAGCCGTCCTGTAACTACAGAATAACCATTGCCTTGTAATTAAAGAATTGACATCCCCTCTAGGGTTTTTCTACCTCCACTCCTTGACTCCCCGTTTGCGGATGCCGCTTACATGCAATCGTATCAATAATCCGCTCCCAAAAAGCCAACTTGTCCTCAAAGTGGAAATACCAAAAAAGGCGTTGGATTACACCATTGTCATCGAAGCATCAAAAGCCTCCACCGTCGTTGGCGTTGTTCACGAAGGGGCCACATCCCCTTGTGGTCTTCCGCCAAGCCCCTATGTGCTCCCCTCTGCTGTTTCAATAGCAACCCTACTATAAGGCCAAGTGGGTCCCCTGCGGGGCATCTACCAGCCCCCACAGGGCCTCTGGTGCATTCTGCAGAGCCACCCATCGCTGTCGACAGTCGACAGGATCCTCGGGTGGTGGGCAGTTTCCCAAGCCATCCAACCGCCCGCCCCCTTGTTCCGCTGCACCCCCAATGATTGGGATTGATCTCACTCCACGTGTGTGGATCTTGCACGCTGCCACTCAGTGGGATCTCTTCAAAAATGATTGATATTCCTTTGCAAATGTCCAAAGGCTTCACCTTTTTGCATCAAATCTGCATTGTTGTCATCGTTGTTGTTCAGATCTGGTTTTGTCATATCTTCTCAGGCGGAGGACGATTCATCTTCTTCCACATATGTTTCATCAAGAGTTCCATCGACGAGAACCACTCCATCACTTTATGTCATTCCTCCATCCTTTGGTAGAATTCCTCCTTTTAGATCTCCTTGCAGAAGTCCACATTTTCACAACCAATAGGATCACATGCTGTGTACCAATTTGTTAGGATTTGAGATGGATTTTAGGGAAAAGGTGGGATTTTAGATCTAAAGGTATGATTTTTAGGGGTAAAAGGGATTTTGGGAACAATGTCTGGATTTTTATTAATAATAAGTAGAGATACAATGATTTGGTCTCAATTCAAAAGGAGAACCGCTCTCCCAATGGCCTCAATTCAAGAGGAAAGCCACTCTTCAATAAACTAATCTAATCTAACAATTACTAGTAATTCACAATACTTTTCGATGATCTCTCTAATCTTCATCCTTATTTATAATAAAACTCCACCTAATGAGCTGACTTTTGTAATTATCAAAATGTCCCTGACCTAGGGTTTTCAGCCGCTGCGATGTAATTACAAAACTGCCAGTGGTCGCCCTGTAGTTACAAAACTATCATTGTTATGCAATTACAGAACTGCCATTCGCATGTAATTACAGAACAGCCATCCCCTCTATCCCCTCTAGGTTTTTATCGCAGTCACCCTTGCTCCCCTTTTGTCGTCGACGCTTGCATGTGATCGTATCATATACACATATACGTGCAAACATAAATAATTACCCTATATAGAAGAATAATAGGCACTCTATTATTCTACTCATTTATCTACAATCCTTTATACAAATGGTGAAGATATCGCATGTGACATCTTTGTCCCAGTCATACTTTTTGTGGGTGCCACACGAGACTCCACCTCACCCCATCCCAAATTCTACCCAAAAATTGACCCACAAATACACCTTCACACCCAAAAAAATGACACAACTTCACACCCACCACTCAAAAAATCTCAAAACCCCCGACGATACCGACACACCCCCACAGTTGTCACTCCTTTTCGGTTGCGCGCGTGCATCACATCCTATTCATGGGGTTTTTTGGCATCGTGCACTGTGTGCATGGTTATTTCTAGTAAATTTAACATAACAGAAAGAGAATATGAAATAGGAGAAAAAATATAAACATTTATAAACATTTTATGTTGACATTCCTCCTATATTTTCTTGAGTTACTTTCCATATATTCTTTATAATTCTAAGGTTTACATTGACGAGATGTCCCTAACTTTTTCATCTTTTTCCTTCATAAAAAAGGCATCCTTTTTCTTTTTTTCCCCTTTCTTCCACTTGGATTTGGATTTAAAAAAAAGCGAGATCAAAAAAATCAAAAAAAGAGGGATTAAAACGAGAGATAAAAATCAAAAAAGAGTTAAAAATAAAAATAAAAAAGGAAGAGAATACCTTGGCGTGATGTTATACCCATGGATGCAGCACACGTTTGCTAGGAATACCTTGGTTGTACGACCTAAATGTGACGAGTTTTGAATGGTCAAAATATACACATTCATATTTAAAATGAAGAGAATTGTCCTGAAACCTTTCCAACCCAAGATTCCAGTTGCTCAACAAAATGGTTTATACTCTAATAAAGCGAGTATGAGGAGTCCATTGAAGATCAAACAAGAGCATGGGCCAGATGATGAGTACAAGATCAAGTTGAAGCTTGAGTCTACATCTATACCAAAGATTAAGTTTGAGCTAGAACCTGAGATGAACAACTAGAGATAAAATCCAAGCCACGCATTGATCATATGTCAACACTTAGCTTGGAAACACCGCCTGAGAAAATTAAGCACAAGTTTGTCATCCCAGATCATCTATATCTTACCAACAAACAGGTTCTATATGGTTTTCTTTCTTTTGTGATCTGGAAGAAATTTTTGGAAGACATTCATCTGCAAATCAACATCGTGCAACACTTCAAAATTCGTAGAGGTATCTTCTCCAATTACAACGGACAGATGATTTTGTCGGGTTATGCTAGCTATTCATGTCGTCATTCACCAGGTGATGAAGTTCTCAAGCCATGGAGAATGATAGAGATCTAGTTTGAAATTTAAATAGAATCTTTTCTTTATTTTATTTTATTTTTCATTTTATAGGTGAGATGGAGATAGAGTTTGAGTCTTTTGGGTCTTCTAGTTGTTTTGAGTTTTTTGGTTATTTTATTTAGGAGTTTAAGTCATTTTAAGTCATTTATTTATTTTTAATCTTTTATTTATTTTAGAGTTTTAGTCCTACATTGGATGTGGTTTTTAAAACCGAAGTTGTAAACCTATATAAAGGCAATAAACTTACTTGTTTTTTAAAGAATAGATCGATAAAGAATGAATTTGGGGTAAACTTTCAGTTTCTCCATAAAATCAGATCTTTTGCATTGGTGTGCAAGAGTGAGCTTGGTTGTCTGGCGAGAGTTCAGAAAAAATTTCACATGCAAAACGTATGAGTCGATGATCGCTAAATTTTTGGAATACGAGGCCCGAAAAGTTATCTACTTACGAGTTTTCTTCTCCTCCAAATCCCCACCACATCCCTTCCTACTTCCGTTTTGCGTCAATGTTGAATTAGAAATGAAGGATATTTGTGTAATGACGAGACTTTGGAGATATGTGTTAATATATTTTTGCATACCATAATTTGTTGTTGATCTTCTACTGCAGTGAAATTTTATCATCAAATATAAAATGGTATAATATATCGTTTTCTCTTTTTAACACTTCTTAAACGTGCATCACACGTGCCTCATGGCTACTTTTAATTAAAAGAGTGGCAACGTCTAGAGCTAGATCTAAGCGAATTTGGAAGAGATTGAAAAGGACATTATGGCTATCTTTTAAAAAGCTAGCGGTTATTTGTGCATCTTTCTTTTTGATTCTCCATTTCCCTAACATGGGAATCTCGACACCAAGCACTTGCATCCACCTACAATGCAATGCTTTCCCCTCAGCCTTGATGGAAATGTCTGAAAAGTCATGATTTCTGAGTCAATCTCCAAATTTTTTTGCAAAATCTTGTGGTAGTTCAAGGAGTTTGAAGCACTTTTAAGATCACTTTTGGTGTTGGCTTGTATTGAAATTTTTTAGGATGTCTAGCAAACATCTCTAACTATTAATGTTTCTTTATGTATTGGAAGTACTAAAGATCTCAACATGATAGGCAAGATTCTCCTACAATAATTGTAATTAACAAAACTACCAGAAGTCCCCCTAGGAAAGGCAAAATTGCAAAACTTTTACATCTTCGGCTTGAAGACCAACTCCTAAATCATCCTATAAGACAAATGCCACATATGATCCACATAAATTTACTAAGCACTCGGAAATCACTCAGACATCCTTTGTTGTTTACAACAACAGGGAGTGGCAAACTCAATGGGGATACACTTTGGTTCTACCCCATTACTCATTGCAAAACAATTACCCCTAAATGCAAAAAGGATTCATGAAGCTGGCCTTAGAAGTCCGGATAAAGGCTTTGCTGTAGTTGTTGTTGGCAGCAACATCTAGTATCTAGCTTATATAGTCATCATGCTAAGTGTTACGCAGTTTCCCACACCATCATGGATCTGTGATCCAAATCGTGTGGCCTGATTTATGGGGGAATTCCCTATCCAGATCGCAGAAAGCATCGATCGGATTATGTGTGTGTAATGATGATTGATGGAAGAAAGAACTAAGAAATCATCATGATTTTTTAAAACCCCTAACCAAGAAATGGATCTGTGTACATATGTATGCATATATGTATGGATACATATACATACATGCATATTATATATGTATGCATATGCATACTGGCTTGAGTGAACCACGACCCCTGACTAGAGCGTACAGTGACTAGAAAAAGCAAACCAACTATCCATATCCTCCCATACCGCATGCCACTAGCATACCACGTATCCATATATGTACCACGTACTAAAGCATATCGTGAACCTGATAACACTGATCACGACATATTTTATGGTTAGTTATCTGTTTGAAATAGAAATTTGTATTGAAGTCAATGTGCAAAAAAAAATTTTAGGTTGTTGTCTAGAGGTGTACATGTATAATATAGTTGATTAATCTAAAGAATGGAAACGTAGTTTTTTTCTAAAGACGAAAAGAATGTTATGAAGGTCATGCACTAAAGATTATCTATTTGTTATATTATATCTATTATACAATTAATGGATGTTTTTAAAAGGGATTGCTGACTAGGAGAAAATGATAGGTAGAAAGACAGTTGAGATTCAATCTTAGGGAATCAATGGTTAGAATAAGTCTGAAAATTTTGGAGAGAACCCGTAAAATTTGGGCGGGGGGGGGGAGTTTTGAGGGAAACACCTTAAAATTTTGGAAGAAACTCAACATGTATGGAACTAAATTTTATTTTATTTTAGTAAAACTAAAATTTTATATTTTAGAGGAACTAAATTCTTTGGAAAAACTAAATTTAAATTTAAATTTTTGAGAGAACTAATTCAGTAGGGAACAAAAAATTTAAATTTTAGGAGGAACTTAATCTGTAAAGAACTAAACTTTGGGGGAACTAATTTTTTTTGCAGAAAACTAAATTCTCTAGGGGAACTAAATTTTAAATTTTAGTTTGAATGTTATTAAAAAATTGTTTGGAAGAAAAATTTGAAGGTGGCTGTGAATTTTTTTGGGGAAATTTTGAAGATTCTGTAAAAATTTTTGGGAGGACGAGAGTTTGAATGTGTTAAAAATTTTCGGGAAAATATTTTTGAATGTCACGTGACCATATGGTCACGGGTTATGACTAGTAAATTAATAACCTAAATAGTTTATCTATTTCTAAAAACATTTTATGAATTATGGAAGAACTTGGAATGCTAATTAATGTATAGAATGAAATTTATGAAAGAACTGATGTCAAGATAGATTATGGTCTGAATCGTTCTAATGTTCCATCAACGACAATTTGGCATTCTGGTTGGATAAATCCAAATGGCTAAATCAGACAGCATTGAAAAAGAAGAAAACAGAAAGTAGAAGATCAAGAGCAATAGAATAGCACTAAATGGACAGACGGAAGATGGGAGAGTATGCAAGGAAACAAAAAGTGGAAGGTCCATAGAAAAGTAAAGAATATCATTGTTTTCTGTTTTGGGGGCACAATACGCACAGTTAGACGAGAAGTAGCACTGATTACCCATTATATAGTAAACATCCAACAGACTCGTGTTCTAGTTGCAGTAGTTTGCTTATAATCAGTGGTATGCGCAATGTCATGTAACACCATTATTTATTGGACACCTAAATATCTTTCCACCCATCATGTTACCTAACATGTAAAGAGTATTAATACACTGTCCATTCAAATGGATCAGACAGCCTATATTCGTCTCCAATTTTCCATGCATCCTCTACCTATCAAGCAAGGCAACTTAGTTCCCTGGCCAGGGTATTTATAAAATGCATAAAGAAGAAACATCATATGGAATTGCAAGGTTACCAACCAGTGCATGAAGACCCAGGTAAAGTTATCATCTTGTCCTTTTTACAAGTTATAAGTTAAATCCAAGTGCATGTTAGTACTATACATTTGCAGTACATATTAATTATTGCTTAACTAGAGAAATTTCTGTAAGTTTCAAGGACAAGTATAATGGCCATGGATACTAGGCTTGAAAACAGGACTCAATAGGAAAGCGGGATGGATTTGTCCAGTGAGATTTTAAAGAACACAAAAGAGAAAAAAAGAACCTCAATGATACTAAGTTAATGTTCTCAACACCCCTAATCAAATGTTATAAAAGGTCATGACTTTAGTTAAATAAAATAAAGTTGAAGAAACGTCATAATAATAATTATGTTATCTCTTTGATAGGATTGGGGATGAAATTAGGACAAAAAGATAGGATTTTCATTGATAATAAGTGGAACCATAAGATTCAGCCTCAATTCGAGAGGAATGCCACTCTCCCAATAAATTAGGGCTAACTAATCCAGATAACTACTACTATTCTCTCATAAATTTTCCGCATACCCCACTAATAACCATTGCCCTCTTATTTAAAATAAAATACTCACTAATGAGTCGTTGCTCCGAAATTACAAAATTGCCCCTCCTAATGGTTTTGGGCCGCCACCCTTTTATTTTTTCTTGTGCCGACATATCATTACTATCCTCCCAATGAGACACATTGTCCTCAAGGTGGAATTTCAGAAAAATGTGCTGAATTGCTCTCGGCCTCATTCAATCCATGTGGGCCTTCCCGCCCTCGTCGAAGCATCACCGGCCTTCTCTGACCTTACTGTAGCACAGTCGGCCTCCCTGATAGGGATATGATCACTCCCCCATTGTCGTCGAAGCACCGCCGGCCTCCCCAGCTTCGTTCATGGCTCCCTAGAGCCCATAGAGGCCCCATGGCCTCCCCCTTGCTCCATCGACCCTCCTAAGGATCTGAGCCTTGTTCGAGGCCCATGTAAACAGGAAGCATGCCCCCTAACGTCGTCGTCGTCCCCAACGCTCCCCTTGCCATGTCGCCCCCAAGGATCGAAGGTTGTTCAAGGCCCAACCACGCGAGAAATGCAAGGCGTTGCGCTCATCCAGGACGGCTTCCAACCCAAACCCGTCGTTGGGCTCGCTCGGCCATCTTCTGCCTGATCCGGCCCCAGTTGACCCTTTCCAGTTGCGATGTCATCCCCATGCATCCCTTGAGCTACATTGGCCCCCCAAGGGTCGGGGGTTGATCGCAGCCAAGATGTGCGGGAAGCATGTGCCACCGTACTCACCAAATCTGTCATCCGCCTAAAGTCCCCAAGCTATGTCACGTCAGATATCGCGCGGTGAGGATCTGGCTAAATCCCGCCTCTGCACGTGTCGTTGTGCATGGAACTGACTGAATCCGACCAGATCCTTGGCCGAGGCATGCCGTTTGGTCTCTGTCACTGTCTCCTTCGTTCGCAATGGCATTTCCCTTGAGAATTGCTCCTTCTGGCACTGTATTATCATCTCTCGCATCATCCCTGCTTAGATCCGTCTCTGCAGGACAACCGTCGGTAGTGTGCGGTTGTTCATCTCGATCAACTACTTCATCATGGTCTCCAGATACAAAAGTTGTTGAACAGTAATATATTCCTTTATCGTTTCAAACCGTTCATCCGTCATGTATATGAGGATTTCCATATTTTTGCCGCCATTGATCCCAGATTCATGTGCTCTGATACCAATTTGATATGATTTGGAGGAAAATTGGGACAAAACATAAGATTTTTATTAATAATTGAGTACAACTACAAGATTCGATTTCAATTCGAGAAAAATGACACTACCAATAACCTAGGGCTAACTAATCTAGATATTACTACAAATCACTCATCAATTTTCCGCATACCCCATTCATAATCATTGCCCTTTTATTTATAATAAAATCCTTCATAAAGAGTTGTTGCCCCAAAATTACAAAATTGCTCATCCCTTGGGTTTGAGCCGCCACCGCCCCCTTATTTTAACATGTACCGGCCTATCCCTCTTCAACTATCTGATCTAACCCATCATAAGTTATTCTAGATTGATCCCTTCTAGAGTGATCTTATAGCATTAATGTTTTCAGAGAGAGCAACTCACGTTTTTGTAACTACATTTAGAGTAAGATACATACAGTTTTTTGCTTTCAAACGAAATCACATTAAGTTAGACCCTATACGTTATGCTTCTATGATTAAGCTTGTTGTTAAACATATTAGCTTTCTTTGTTACATAAATGGAGATAACGACCTTTTTAAATTTTATTTTAGATTTTATTTGAGTTCCATGAGTCTTTTAGTTTTTTTTATTTGCAATAGAGTTTGAATCCTTATGAGTCTTTTAGTTATTTTAAAACTTTTAGTTATTTTAAAATTTTAATTTCAAACTGCATATAATTCTTGAAAGTCAACTTATAAACATATATAAAAACCACAACTTATTCAATTTTCAAGGAAGAGTTGAATAGAAATTGAAACTTTAATGTAACCTTTAAGTTTTCTCAAAAATTAAATCGTTTGTGTTGAAATGCGAGAGTGTGCTTAATTGCACGGGTGAAAGATCCAAAAAATTTCTGCGTGCAAGGCGTGTGCAAGGCGTGTGAAACGTTTTTAGGTCTCCCAGGTGTGAGGCCTGAAAAATTATCAAATTCCCAACTTTCTTCATCCCCAAATCCCCACCGTATCTCTTTCCACTTCCGTTCTACTACAAACTTGGTATCAAAACCAAAATCTAGCTTATTTTTCTTCTTTTCTTTATCATCAAAATCTCCTCTTTTCCTCCTTATTAGGTTTTAGATCACAAATTTCTAAGTCTTTCTTCTTTTTCATCATCAAACCCCCCATTTTTCTTCTCCCAATTAGGTTTTAGATTAAAAAATCCCGTCAAAAGAAGAGAAACAAGCGAGAAAAAAATCAAAAACAAACTAAATTCACTGTTCATCCTCTCAGCCGAAGCTTCAAACCCTAACCCTAATCTGCACTCACACCGCATTCCCCGCCCTCAGATCACCCTACGAAAGCACCCACCTCTTTCACAAGTAACTAATGACCTAGCCGCCGCCGCCAGTGCCTAAAACCGTCGCAACTACCTCCCATCACCATCACCGTCGACAGAAGAGGATGTCTTCATCGATCCTAATACATGTAAACCATGTCACACCCTCCACCACTTCTGTTATCATCCGTCGTGTCTAACGACACCAACACCTATGAGAAACTCCACTGAAATCGGTCAGAAAAGATGATGGCCCAACTTGTTGCCATAGGGGCTCCGATGAGCCGTTTTCGTCATCATACCATGCCAATCACCAGCCACTAACACTGTACATCGGCTCAGCTGAGCCGACACTATTCATCGGCTTAGTCAAGCTAACTAAGCCGGAGCCAAGCCGATTTAAGCCAACCCGAACCAACTCGAGTTGGTCGAGTGCATTTGACCAGTCATCAGCTTAACCCAACCATTGACCAACAGATTCGAGCCACTGCAACAATGCATCTTCGCATTTCCTTGGGATTTCCATATTTTCCATACTTTCAACAAATTTCCAGCGTATTTTGACAGTTTTTCAGTTTGTTTAGCTTTTCGCGTGAAATTTTCAACACTAATCGTTTTGATATTTTTTTTATAAGTTCTAGAGACTAGACGTGATGCTAGAAAGTTGATCTTTACTCTAGATAATTTTAATCTAATCAAATCTTTAATTGTTAAATTTTAAAAAACCTCTATTTAGTTTTGTTCAGATTAGTTGATATCAGTGATAATTGCATCATTTTCTAATCTTGATTTGTGTTGCTTTAGCATATCCAGAAATACATTTCACTATATAGATTTGGACCTTAAATTTTTATTTTATTTTATTGCATAATTAATGCAGACATCTAGTTTGTGTTTAGTATCTTGCATCTGCATTTGTGTTGACATTGCATGCGTTTTGTAGTGGAAAAATCTTAGGATCAAATACGGATGATAATGCAATTTAAAATCTAGTAAATCAACTATAAAAGATATATCTAAAACTTAAAACCCTTATAAACCGAACATTAGATTGCCTAAAAGCCCTAGAGAAAAAATTGACAAAAGAATAAAAATTTAAGGATGAAGAATAATGTACATTTGATGACGACCCTAGAATGATTAGAAATGAAAACAATCGAAATAATTGGAGACAAGATGAAAATTTTGAGAATAAGTTTGAGTGAGCATTACATTCTAGATTAAGATAGCTACTCCCAATTTTGATGGGACATATAATCCTCAGATTTTCTCAGATTGCCCAACAGAAATGGAACATTTATTCGAATAGTAGTTATCAAATAAATGAAAAGTTCAATTTGCTACAATCAAACCGATACAGACATGAAATGAAATGAAAATCAAACGAGAAATATATACCTCTTACTTACAAAGATCGCCTCCTAGAAAAACAAAACATGTCAAGGAAGCATAACTGTGAAAGAATACATGACAAGTTGAATGACATATTGAATAGGCTACAATAAGATCTTTGATATACCTTTATTAGGCTGCATTCTGTATTTGAGAGCAGACATTAGGCATTAGATGCTTTCACATACAAGATAATGTTTAACAAGCATTCACCCTAGCCTTAAATTTGAAATCCATGACGCCCACATAAACATAAAGCTTACTTTAAAAACCAGGAAATAACTTAAACAACCAACTGATAACATGACTAAATCTAAAACCAATACCACTAAAGAGATAAAATGAACAGACTTAGGTTGAAAAACTCATTCAACAAAAAGTTAAAAGAGTATTATATTTCAAATGTCATTACTTTGGGTATTTTACTAGTTAGTGCCCTAATATGAGCCTACTTGTGGGAGATGTTAATAAAGAGGATGAATTAATCAAAAAAGAATGCATTTCATCTTAGTAAACTGTTAAGAAATATGATGATTTAGATAAATCTAGTGTCGGCTTACAAGTCGTGAGGTAGCTACATAGGAGTGCAGAAGATTGGTGATGAATTAATATTTAATCTACTTACGTCCAAATTAAAGATAGATCTTTCAAAGTAATAATTGAAAGAGATAGTTGTACAAATTAATCACCAAATCAAGCTATCAAGAAGATGAGATTAAAGGCTAAACGTCTTCTATAACCTTAGAGTGTCACATAGGTTGATAACTCACATTCTGTTACATAATGTTATTTAGTACTATCTAATTTTCGAGCTATTAAGATAGCATTTGATATGATGTCATATATGTGAATGCTACAAAAATTCTGCAAGGTAAATCTTGACTGAATGAATTAGATAGTATGCATTCTAGGAGAACCAACACATACATATTTATATTTAAATGGTAAATAGTGTTTACCCCTTGTAAACCCAAAAATATAATTGAAAATTAAAAGAATCGACCAATCTTTAATAAATCTAACTCAAATAACTCATTATGTGAATTCCAATTCTTTAAAGTTAGGCTTTGATCTTATCCCTAGTACATTCAGTGGGCATTTTGCATATGATGTGAATACTTTGCATCTCAAGACTTATAAGATTTTTACAATTAATAATGATACTCATAAGCCTGCTAGAAAATCAAATTGAAATTTGTAAGAATTTACAATTATTAATGATAAGATAATTAGAGTTTGCCCAGCGACATTCGTCCTGGAACCAATGAGGAGGCTCTGCATATATCATATAGGTTCTTGACAAGCTCTACCGAATGATGATACGGATGTGAATGAATTGATTATTTCATGGGAGCTTGAGAATGATATTCCTAAGCAATATTCGTTATTTATCCTTTACATATGCCATTATGGATTAGATTATGCTGATTTCTATCTGGTTATGTTACGCATATCATCATTCAGATGGTGGTGAAATTCTCAAACTGAAAAGAATATCAAGAATTCATCACATTCGAAATTGAGATAGAACCCTTACTTTAGATTTTATTTGATATCAACTTTGATTCCTTTGGTTATTTTATTTGAGATAGAGTTTGAGTCCTTTTGAGTCTTTTTGTTATTTTGAGTCTTTGTTTATTTTTAAGTTTTACTCCCATGGTGGATGTATTTTTTGAAAGTTAAATAATAAGACTATATATAAGTCACAAACTTATCTATTTTTCAATGAAGAGTTGAATAGAAATAAAAATTTTAGTATAAACTTTGATTTTCATTAAAATTAAATCTTTTGCATTAGAATGTGAGAGTGAGCTTAGTTGCTGGATGAGATATCTGAAAAATCTCAACATGTAAGACATGTAAATCGGTGATCATTAGATTTCCGATTGCGAGACCTAAAAGGTAATCAAATTTGTATATTTTTTCTTCCCCAAATCCCGTCTAGGTACCGTTCTACATCAATACCTTCATGTCCCTATCAAATCCTTCTAATCATAACTCAACATTCAAATTGTATAATCCCCTTGTGAGAAAATCTGAAGCTGAGACTTTAAGTAAGTAATTCATCTAATTCCTTCATGATTTGTGATCTCATCCCATATTGATATGTATTGCTCTTACCATATCCAATTTCAAGGTGTCGATATGATCCATCGAAAAATTAACTGACAATAGCAATACTAACTAATAAAAACTAATATAAGTGGAGGTTCAAGGTTTGAAATTCTCACAATGGGATTATACAATAAGGGGCTTATACAATAAAGTTCAAGGTTCCAAAAATTAAACTATTGAAATTTGAAATACTACCATGGTAAAAAAATCTCAGTTATCAATAAAAAATAAGGTTCAAACTATTGGCCCTTAATCGAATGGGTTAAAAAGGATAATGCCCTAAGTGATACAGATGATTCATCGAAAGATAACACATTTACTGAAGAAAACGATATACCAACCTACGACTATGTTGAGCCAAGACAACATGTACGTAAAGTCTTATATTTCTGATATGTATCACCCACTACTTCCGCCGTTATCATTTGTACAAACTACCTAGTAAAACCATAACCGAAACGGAGATTTCAAACCTTGCCTATAAACATGAACTCAAAGCCCTAGCATCTTTCAGATGCGCCACCCACTTGACTCGTCTCAGATCATCCAAGCACCATTCATCTCCTTCCTTACGTCTTGTTATGATACGGTTCAAGCAAGAAAACGATTGAAGTTTAGGCAAATCACAGCTAAAGTTGAGAGCCTCTTTCTTGATTGAAATGCATGTTGGTCAGTCAAGCTTAAAACATTCCATATAGTTGTCAGTCTCAAGAAGGATGACTTTTGATCCTATTCTTTTAACGTCGCAGCGGACAGACTTTCCATGTTTCAAATTATTTTAAATCGATCATTGCGTGAGATCTCATCAGAATTTACAAAAACCCTTCCTTGCAAGATTTATGTACAGCAACGATCCAATCAATCGAAAGCCATTTCCCTCGAATTCAGACAAATTAAGTAGCATTCAAAACAAGGTACAGGCATGCAATATCAGAAAAAAAAAACCCTAGACCCATGGAATCAGATACGATGGAATAAATAAATTTTACAGCGAAAAATAAAAATTTGAATACAGGAATTTTTTTAAAATAAAAGAATCACGAACCCGAAAGAAGAGGGCTTGAGGGAAATCGGTGGAGAGATGGGAGAAAACTTGATCCATCTGCTTCGAAGCCTCGCACCACGACGCCCAGAAGTGAAGAACGACGGCCGACGATCCACTGAGAGCGGCGTCGTGCTCCTGCTTCGATCTCAACTCCTTAACGCTTCCCATATTCTTTTTACCCTTTTCCCTCTTTTTTAAACCCCTTTTCTTTGCCTTTTTCTCTCTTGAGAAGTATAGTAGCTAGTTATATAGAGAGGATTAGAGACAGTGAGGGAGGGAACGCAAAAGTCAAAAAAGCGGAAGAGCGAAAAAGAAAAGAGATGAAATGCTTCAGCCCTGTGAGAGAAATGGAGCCGAGATGCTTGTGAGTCTTTTGACGGCAGCTTCTAGACTCGAGTCTTTTCATTTTCTATCTATTATTTTCTTGAGAGCAAGGGATGTTCCACAACTTGGAAGTGGCCTAGACAGCAGGGAAAATGCCCTGTTTGGAACACAATTTATCCATTGTTTATAACTTTTTATGTGTCCATTAAAAGGCATGTTTCTTTCCTTGGCTTTGCCCTAATAAAGTAACTTTTTCTCAGTGTTCCTCATCACTTCACACCTATTCACTCACTTTCTCGGCCCATCTTTCCTCCGCGTTGTTCCTTTCGTTACATTTCTCCACGATTCTACGGCGTGTGCTTTTCCTGATGTGGCAATTCAAAATCCACGAAAATATCAATCCCAAAATCCCCGAAAAAACCGGGGATTACAACCGGAGATTCCTCCTTGTGGGACCCCCTCTTTGCACGGAGCCAATAGCAGCACTCGGAAGCAAATTTTAATGGCACGCGCGTGAAACTTTTTTGTTTGCAATATATTAGTTTAATAATAATTATCCCACTTTCCATTATCATCATCCAACTTTCCCAAACTCACTTTAACCCAAAGAAACACACTACTTTAGTGTAGGACCCACAAACAAATCCCAACCCAATTTTCTAGCCCACTTTCCTCCAAAAGAAACAGAAAATTCTACTTCTCTCTCCTCAAGATTCCAACATGGATTTACTATTCACAACAGTAAATCCCAACCCAAAGTCACACAAAGAAACAGGCCCTAAGGACATGTATTACTTTGCTCCAAATTTTTCGCATTGATTTTTGCCTTGCTGGCGCTGATGTGGAGCCAAGCTTTCTGTCACGCCCCGTTTCCCAGAATACCCAGAATCTAAATTTTTTTCCAAGTATTCTGAAGAGTGAGTGTGATGAGAGAGGAAAAGAAAGAGAAAAGAGAAAACTGAATAAGCAGGCCACTGCGCACGTGCTGGGATAGTACAAGTAAAGCTCCACAGTAATATCAACAGCTCGTGAATAACACAGAACAACAAAAACAATTTATATAACAACATTTCATCTACGTACATAGTCCAAGTGCATCACTGCACATACACCGCCACACTCCACCTCCCAAGACAACCATAACATACCACAACCTGCAGCTCACACCAAGTGCTACATCTGAAACCCAGCTCCAAGTCACCAATAACTATGCTGCCCCTGCTACATGAAAAATAAGGAGGAGCACATCAATGTGTGCCCCAGTAGGAACCAACTTGGATTTGGAACACCATTTTAAGGTGATCATTCCACAAGGCAAGCCAAGAGAAATAGAACATGTAACTAAGTGATGTAATGAAAAATTAAATAGCTAAAACAAGGAAACCATACCTGCGGTCCAATGTCGAGTTACTGCAAGAAAAGGGTTAGCACAAATAATAATAATAATAATAATAATAATAACACAAGTATTTAAGCAATCAATATCTAATAAAATAAGTACAAGTACCAGAGACATGCCACAGAGTCACAAGGAACTGGCAAGGGGAAGGGAAAGTGCTGCCAGCAGAAGGAATAACGCGCAATTCTTATTTTATTATTTCATATTTGAGTTAATTGGAACTTGGGTAAACTGTGTGATACCAGGACCTGGACTTCACCCCAAATGTGGGGTGAATATAGCACACGACGCAGTGGACACGGGCACTGTACGCCGGGGCCTCTCACCTCACTCGTCCCTGGCAGGAGTGAGGCTATCCACATATAACCCAACCTCCGTATGACCCCTCCACTCCCGGTAAAGGCGAGTGGGTGTAAGTATCACATCCACTCCCGGTAAAGGCGAGTGGGTGTAAACTCCACACATCACATAATCATCTCCCAACTTCACAGTCCAGGCCCCATATCCACAACTTACTCAAATCCCACCTAAACCCGGGTTTTGCTAACTCACCCTCATTAGAGAGGACTGAGACCTTCTAGAATATCATTTCTATCACTTTAGTAATGAATGAGTCATGTTGCATGGCGTCACGTACCACATTCATACCAACGTGGGTCATGCACTGAGGTGTCATGCCTTCCGTCATATTCATATCAAATCATCATCGCATCACATATGACACCATGCATAACATGCTCCCAACATTACAAGTTCATATCAAATTTCATTTCATATTCATATGATGGAGCATTTCTCGCATTTCTAGCATTTGCCTTCATTCAGGCATTTTCACAAGCATGTGGTGGGCGTGACGTGCATGTCCATAGCACATTAGCAATTCAAATGGCAAGACATGTCATTAATCTAATTTACGTATAACAACAATAATCATGCACTATAAAGGATGATTTAGCAAGAATATCCAATTCACAACACTACTTTAGTACTTCAGCTTGCTGGAATTTACAAAAGGTGGCAATAGATGAGCACATATCATCACTTTTTATTGAGAATTTGACAAATTATCCCAAATGAAAGTTATAGATATATGAGTCATGGATTCACAGATAAAATTTCAGGTAAAATATTAAATAGGTGATTTATGGTGAATTAATTGGTGAAATGTGTCAAATCTGTTTTTCAGACAGATTTCAGGGCATGTGTTCAAAGCCAGTTTTGGGCATGTTCTAGCCAGAAATTCGACATAAGAGCACTCTGATGAACTTTTAGAAAAATTTGTTAACTTTCCAACAAGACCAAGATCAACAAAATCCATGGAGTGTGCAGGTAGTAATCCTCATTTTGCTAAACAGTGCACAGCTTGACAGAATTTCAGACATCTTCCAAACAATGAATTTTTACTCCTAATTCCAGAATTGAACATATATGAATATTTATATGATTTTGGGGTAGGATTTCAAGATCTAAAGGATAATATTTTTTTCGAATCCTAATTTGAGCTACAGTAACCAGAATCCAAGCAATATCAGACATCAAGATTTCTGAATTTAAAAAGGAGGTGACTTTGCTAATAATTTCAAAGGGAAATTGTGAAATTGGGCCATATCATGTAATAATTGGCTATCTAAATCACATATTATATAAAACATGTTGTAAAAACATAACAACAAAAATTAATTGAACGGAATTCCAAACCAAGGGTTCATACCTCAAAGAAGCTCTTCTTCTTCTCTTTCTCTTCCTCTTCCTCTTCCTCTTCCTCTTCCTCTTCTTCTTCTTCTTTCTTTTTTTTGTGTGAAGAATTTCGGCCATGGTGTGGGTGGGTGGCCGGACATGGTAGGGAGGAGAGGGAGAGAATGAAGATTAGTGTAGAAAGGAAAAGAAAGAGGAGTTAAGAAAGAATAAGAAAAATCTAAGGAATATTCCTCCTTTATTCCTTTCTTCTCTTCTAAGAATGGAATATTCCAAAGGAATATTCCCCGAGGAAATGACCAAAATTCCCTCCCATGTTCCAAGTATTTACAAGTTTCCCATTACTTTATGCACACACAACCTTGGGATGTACGCTCGGCAATTTTAGCCCAAATGACCTTTTTGCCCCTGACCTTTCTAAAAATTTATGGGGGTTGCCATTGACCCCTAACCCTTTTCACACTTGCATGGCTCTTCCCATACACATTCACGCACACCCATGTATGCATACATGCTTCACACTTACACGTCTAACCCATTCCTGTTGTTTTACACCCACGACGTCTTTCGCACTTCTCGCATTCATACTTTGCATTCACTTCCATTTGCTACGTATTACTGTCCCATCCCCCTTGCACTATGTTACATACATCAATATCTACGCTTATTTCATGTCTACCAATGTATCGTAAGTCGAAATACCAGTGTATTCAGTAGAATACACGTATAATGCTATATAGGGCATGACACTTTCTTCAAATTTTCCCTGCGTGAAATCGTCGAAAATTCCGCAGATTACGCTCAAAAATCTCATCTGTGAGCCTCACTTTGTCTTTCCTCTCTCTCCCTGGCCACAACTGTGGAATTTGATTTTTTTAAAAAAAAATTCGAAGACACTGTTCACTTTTGGAGGCTCTCCCCTTAAAGTTATTTTAATTTAAGTAGTTTAGTTTAATTATTTTAGTTTAGTTAGTTTAGTTTAATTAGTTTTTTGTTTTTTGTTTTAATGAACGTGCCCCCAGCTTTCATTTTTTAAGTTATTTTTAAATTATTTTAATAAAAATTTAGTTTAATTATAATGGGTTAGTTAATAATTAACTTAAAATAGATTAATGTTATGAATGTGTATCCTGTGGGAAGACCACATTTTTTTATTTATAGTGGACGAGAGTAGGGGTGGCAAAATGAGCCCGACCCGAACCGACCCGAGCCCGGCATCCTTAACCGGGTATCGGTATGAGCCAATCCGGGTCAAGTAGAAAACGGGTTGACCCGACCCGGCCCGGATAAAATCCGGGTCGGGTATGGGTTTGGAATGTCAACACGGATGACCCGAATTCGACCCGGTTTACTTTCTCTATATATATAAAAATTTATATAATAACTTTAATACACAGTTGCAAGGGGAGTTGTGCTTATTATACGATTTGAATTGTTGTCCACTTCTTTAAGAGGTCTTAGATTCAATTCACTTTACATACAACTTTTTAGTTAATTTTATTACTTTTGTTAATAAAATGGTAACATTAATTATACTTTCTTGTTGTCATCAGTACGGTTTAAACGACGAGCTACTGAAAATTATGCAACACTTATAAATTGCCGGTGGCTCTTAATAAATAGCTGGATATCGAAAAAGGAGCAATAGTGTATAAGTCAAATCTTAACCCGACAGGTTAACCCGAACCCGACCCGGATTCAATCCTGGTCGTGTTAGGGTTTACCCCTATCCGGGTCGGGTCAAATCAGACCCGAACCGAACCCGAACCCACCCGACCCGTTTGCCACCCTTAGATGGGAGAGTCATACATAGATGAGATATAATAGATACAGTCTTATCTCTTTACAACCAACTTTATCTTTACAACACTCCCCCTTATCAAGCCATAAGTGTGGATTCTGCCCATGAATACTTCGGGATTCTGAGCATCATATGAGTCTCACAAAGGGGTGGATACTTCAGAATCCTGAGTAGATGTGATTTGACCCCTTAAAACCTTTGGATATGGAAAACCAAGTGGGAAAAAACCATAGCTAAGGAAAAAGAGTACAAATTCCATCTAACTCCCCTTATCTGTACAAGCCCTTAGGCTTTCAGATCTCTTAGGCACCACATCCCAATCTTTTGTACAAACTTCTTGAAAGTAGCTATAGGAAGTGATTTAGTGAACATGTCTGCCCGGTTTTCACATGATTGTACTTGTCTGAAATCGATCTTGTCATCTCTTTGTAGCTCATGCGTCCAGAAAAATTTAGGAGAGATGTGCTTCGTTTTGTCGCCTTTGATGTAACCACCTCATAACTGAGCAATGCAAGTAGCATTGTCCTCGAACATATAATGGTAGTTTCAAGGTCACCAGTCTTCAATCTGGTTGCCACAAGGATGTGATGTACAACTGAGCATAGCCAAATGTATTCTCTGCTTGCTTCATGGATGGCAAGGATCTCTGAATGATTGGATGAGGTCGCCTTCATGGTCTGCTTGATAGATTTCCAGGAGATAGCCATCCCACCCTAGGTAAACATATGCCATGTCTATGACTTTTCATTGTGGGGATCAGACATGTATCATGCATAAGCATAACCAACAAGTGTGGAGGGAAATCCTTTTTTGTAAAATAATCCCAAATCTGTTGACCCTTGGAGGTAGCGCAGAAGGTGCTTAACCCCGGTCCAGCGACGTTGTGTATGCGTTACACTGTATCTTGCTAGTAAATTTACTGCGAACATTATATCGGCTCGCGTGCAGTTGGCCAGATATAGAAGTGATCCAATAGCACTCAGATAAAGGATTTCATGACCAAGTATATCCTCCCCCTCTTCCAGCAGATGGAAGTGGTCTTTATATGCATCCAAGGATCGGACTACAATATGTGTACTTAATGGATGACATTGGTCCATGCGAAGTCACTGCAACAGTTTCTTTGTATATGTGGTTTAGTGTAATAGGATTCCGTCTTTTAAATGTTCAATCTGTAAGACAAGACAGAATTTTGTTTTGCCTAGGTTTTTCATCTCGGATTCTTTTGTTAGGATTACAGATATCTTAGTGATCTCTTAAGGAGATCTAATGAGGTTTAAATCGTTTGTGTAGAGTGCAATTATGACGATTCATGTTCCCTTTGCTCTTATAAAGATGCAAGGGTGGACTTCATTATTAGGGAATCTGATGTCTATCTTTTAATTTTGTAGGCATTGAAAAGCCATCAGGAAGTTTAAAATAAATATTTTTATCAAGATTTCCATATAGATATGCAGTCACAACATCCATTAGCTGCATATCTAATCCTTCCTTTGCTGTTAAGCTAATCAAGAATCGGAAAGTGATCACATCCATTACCGATGAGTATGTTTCTTCATAGTCTATACACGGTCTTTGGAAAATCCATGTGCTATAAGACTTGCTTTGTAGCGTGCGATCTCATTATTTTCATTTCTTTTTCTGACAAATACCCATTTATATCCCACAGGTTTGACACCATTTGGTGTCTGGACTATTTGCCCAAAGACTTTGCATTTGTTAAGCGAGTCCAGCTCTGATTTTATTGCCTCATTCCACTTTGGCCAATCATTTCTTCGCTTGCATTCTGCAATGGAATGTGGATCATGATCATCGTCGCTTTCAGCGACGTGAATGGAAATATGAAACGTGAAGTCATCGTCAATGATTATAATCTTTCTGTCCAACACCTCCCCTGTACGTACATAATTTAATGATATTTTAGTTTCTCCCTGTAGTTCCTCTGCAGTGGATACTGGGAGGGGTGAGGGCATGGACATGAGCTTATTTTTCTGTGGGGGCATTGTCTCAAGGTCTCCAGGTGTTTTTTCTTGGATTTTTGTCCTTGGAGTCTGGTGGTTTGCCTCTTTTCTGTTGAGGAACAGCCACTTCTGCTGCTGGTGGATTGCATCCATTCTTGGAGATGTCAATCCTAGCTGGAGTATTTGCAGCAGGGATGTGTGATCTGAAAATCTTCTGGTTGTCAGTAAATGAGTCGATAACTAGTGAACAGTGTTCTGTATGTGTAGGATCTTCATGATCTCATCTTCACATTGTTTTGTTTCCGGATTATAGTGGGGTTAATGATTTTTTATCCTACGATATTATTTGTGTGGCTCCAGATTTTTTGGTATCTGAGTTCAATTGGGGGAAATTTGTCTCATCAAATTCATAGTCTTCAAGACGTGCCTTGAATGTGTGTCCTGTTTGGGGTTCTAGGTATCTTAGTATTGAGGGTGAATCAAACCATATATAGATACCTAAACAATATTAAGGACCCATTTTTGTCCTCTACGTTTGTGCTATGGGGATATAAACTGCGCAACCGAAATTCTCAAGTGAGAGATGTTCGGTGATATCCCATATACAAGTTGCATTGGAGAGAGACTCTCACCTCCAGAGGGTCTTATTTTTATTAATGATACATCATGCAATACTGCATGTCCACATGCAGTCACCGGCAGCTGGGATTTCATTAGTAATGGACATGTAATCCATTGGAGTTTTTTTATTAATGACTCTGCCAACCCATTTTGAGTATGAACATGTGGCACTGGATGTTCAATTTTTATCCCAGTTGGTAGGTAATATTCTTGAAATGGCCAGGAGCTAAATACCCCAGCATTATCCAGATGTATTTTCTTCATGTGGTTGTCTGGAAAATGCACCCGCAACTTTATTATTTGTGCCAATAGCTTTGGAAAAGGTAGGTTGCGGGTCCATAGTAGACACAAATACGAATATTTTGCGGATGCATCTAGCAGTACCATAAAGTACCAAAAAGGCCCACTAGGGGGTAAATATGTCCACATATATCTCCTTGTATTCTTTCGATGAAACTTGGAGATTCTTTGTCCACTTTTAGTGGTGATGACCTTGTTATAATTTTCTCTTGTAATAAGGGATGCAAGGGAATTCTCCAGTTTCAAGAATCTTCTTGTTCTTCAAGTCATGCCCATAGGATTGGAATAAGGTGTAGTGCATCATAACCGACCCAAGTGGCCAAGTCTATCATGCCAAAGTAAAACTTAGCTGATATCGGGCACTTCAGGTGCTCCGTTAAATTAGCTTCCTCTCTCCGAATCTTTGTATGATAGAGGCATGATGAAAGACTCTCGAAACATTCAAGTATGATTTAACTCCTTTTTCTTGAGACGTTAAATACAGATATTCTTTTTCATTTACATTTGCAGTTTCTAAGTAGAATCCGTGTAAAAGGATGTCCTTGAAACTTAATAAGTTTCCTTTTGAATTTGGAGAGAATAATGCATCCATTATTTTTATTTCTGTTCCATTTGGGAGCAACATTGTTGCGTTTCCTGAACCCTCAATAATTTTTGATGGCCCTAAAATTGTATTTATTGGGCTTTCATATGGTATAATGCTATGAAAATAGCATTTATATTGAACAATCGTATGTGTTGATGCACTATATACTAAGCAGTCATGAGAGTATTCCATCTATTAAAAGATGAATCATATAAGCACATTTACTTTCAGAAAAACGTAACCAACTTTATTCATACTTCATTTAAACATTCAGATAGCTCTTATAACATTTATTTTTCAATAAAGATAAAAATGGCTAATCAAACAAGTCATATTTTTCGAAGTCCTCAGCAGTGAACTGTAATGGAGCATGGGTGGTCAACAGATTTGTTTCAGCTTTTTTCTTCAAGCTTTTTTTATACAAATCTTGGTGGCGCTGTGGAGTTCTGCACACTTTGGACCAGTGTCCTTTCATGCCACAGCTATGGTACTGGTTTTCACATTCCCTTTTGGGTGGGGGTGCATCATTTCTGTTGTTGTCATTTTTATGCCAAGTGAACTTCCGCCTCCCTTCATTTCTTCGCAGGTGGACTTGTCCTCTGGCCTTTTTATTTGGTCCATGCCTCTGTGATTTTCCTTTTCTTTTATCATCTTTCTTCTTTTTGGAAGAGGATGTGTTGTAAGCTTCTGGGAGGGGGCAGTGCCAAGGGGGCACATGTTATGAGTGGCGAGGAGAAGCTCTCTATTTTGTTCAACCATGAGTAAACATGACATCAGCTTAGAATACTTAGTGAACTTTCGCTCACAGTATTGCTTCATCAGTATCGCATCCTTTTCACAGAAATACGTGTTCGCCTTTTCCAGCATGCGATCTTCTGAGACTTTCTCACCACACAACTTCAGGCATGAGGTGATACTAAAAAGAGCTGAGTTGTACTCAGCTACGGACTTAAAGTCCTGAAGTTTTTGGTTCTCCCACTCATAATATGCCCTTGGCAGTATAACATATTTCTGATGTTTATATCTGTCCTCAAGGGCAGTCCATAGCCCCATTGTATCCTCGACCGTGAGGTATTCAGCCTTTAAGGTCTTATCCACATAGCGACGAATGTAGATGATGGCTTGCGCCTTTTCAATGTTTGTCGTCTTTCCATCTTTTGTAATTGCAGAAACGAGGGATTTAGCACGTATGTGAAATTTAACATCAAGCTACCAGCTCAAATAATTTTTCCCTGATGCATCCATCACTTCAAAATCAACGCTTGCGATTTTTGCCATTTTATCTAGAAAATCACAATTTTGCATGAATTAATAATACTGAAAAACATTTTCATGCATATTACAGACCATTTTAAACAAATGAAAGCGAAAGTTACAACTTTGGAAACCACTTGGGTCTCATTTGAAAATCTTCAGTTTCAAGAGTGGCCTCTGCCTCCATGGAAAATAGTCCTCAGTCTTGGGCATTACATATATTCCCTCACTACAATTTCTCTCAAAAGAAAAGAGAAGTGCAGGAAAAGTAAAATGTTGGACTAAACAGCCGATCCAAAACCACAATTAGCCATCCATGCAAAATTTGTGTTTATTAAATATGTTCATAACACATCACATGCATCTCAAATTCAGAATAGGATAAACACATCAATTTTAATACTTAATAATTATTCAAACCACAGAACAATGTTATACACCGTTAGATTAGGTAACTAACAGTAGAGAGGTCACATGATCTTCATAATTATTAAGTTAATTCTGCACAACATAGCATACGTTTATCCCAGAAAATGTGGCAGAAAAGAGTCATGCAATGCATATAAATATGATCCAAAAGTAGGTATCATATAATAAAGTATGCAATTAATCAGTTGTGCAAATATGGGCTAATTCAAATAAATTTGAATGGTGCCCTATTATATTATATATTGTAAAAGGAAAGAAGTTTCCTTTTTATAACCCCGAAAGGTCCCCAAAAATCCCCAATTTTCCATATAAAGTCCACATTTTATCCCATATTTATCCATAATTTTATTCATTTTAGGCCCTCTGATTCCCCCCTTTTCAGTTCTTTCTTTTCGTTTTCTTTTTTTTCAAAGAAAACTTTGGCATACGGGCCTGAAGCTCACAGTGTGGGCTGCGGGCTTCAGGCCCGCAGCCTCCAATTTTTATTTTTATTTTTATTTTTTAAATAAACGGCTTGCAGGCCCGAAAGCCCGCAGCATGGGCTGCGGGCCTCCCCCTTCTTTTTCTTTTCTCTGATGTGGGCCGATTAAAAAAAATTTGTTTGTTAGAGCTTGGGCCTGGGCTTGCCATCCCCCTTCCTTTTCTTTTCTCTGATGTGGTCGGATTCAAAAGAAATTTGTTTGTTAGAGCTTGGGTCGAAGGCCCAAGCAGATAAGCTGTGGGGGGCAGCTAGGGTTTACCACCGGCCCCTTCATCTAAGGTTTGGGGGCGGTGGCAGGGGCGCCACCGTCCCCCCATGGTGGGTCACCACCGTGAAGGGGAAGGAGGGGGCCGTGGCCGGTGGCGACAATGGTGCTACCGACGGCGAGGGGAAAGTGTTTGGTTTTTTTAAAAAGGTTTCTACAAACCCTAGACACTGCCTTCAAGCGGTAGCGTGCCTCCTTCGTGGGGGGAGAAGGGGGGATAGGGACGACGGAGCGCCGCGGGGAGGGGGTGTCCACGGCGGCCGACGGCCGTGGGTAAGGGTTTTTGTGATTTTTTTCGAAAATTTTTCTTCTTCTTTTATTAATATGAACCCTAAAATAGGGGGTTTTCTAGTCCGCTCCTACGAGATCGACATTGTATGCATCATGATCATGATTTAAAAATAAGGTTTGAAGTAATACCTCTAGATCTGTCCTCCAGATCTAGCGACTGTTGATGAAGCCTACACATGGAGGTTGATGAAGCCCGCATGTGATGGATCTACTGTCTCCTCCTAGCTTTCGTAATGAACGGATCTACAAGACTCAAGGATAGCATGCTGATAACATGTTATGAATGTGTATCATGGGGAAAGGCCCCAGGCCTTTTTTATAGTGGATGGGAGAGTCATACATGGATGAGATACAATAGATACATTCTTATCTCTTTACAACCAACTTTATCTATTTACAACCGTTAACTTAATAATAAATTAGTTTAAAAATAATTAGCTTATAACTAAATTAGATTTAATTATTTCTAAACCATCGACCCCACCTCAAACATTCCCATTAAACTTTCAATCCCAAAGAAACACCAAAAAGTTTCGTAGGACCCGCGCCAAACTCTCAACCCCACTTTTCACACTACCTTCAAGCCCAAAGAAACACACAACTTTACTCTTCTCAATTCAAGATTCCACACTCCATCAACTTTCCTAAAACAACTTTCAACTTGTGAAACAGGCGATAACGAGCATTCTAACAGAGAAGTCTTTCTCCTGTGATGACGTGATGATGTATTCTTCTTTGCATAAAAAAGTGTCAAATGTGATGTATATATATCCTTTATGATAAATGTAACAGTAATTATGGTCTGCCTTCATGTCCATTAATCCTACAATTATAAGGGACATTCATGATGACGGTTACTCCATACAACAATTATATCGACATTCATGGCGACCGTTACTCCATACAACAATAATAGCGACATTCATGGCGACCGTTACTCCATACAACAATAATAGCGACATTCATGGTGACAGTTACTCTAACATGAATGTCTCCCCATCAATGCCGATAATGAAGCAATTTTATTAGCCTGGAGGTTACCATGCAATGCCCGGTCTAAAGAACTCCTTAAGTCAATGGGGGGGAGATCATACACTTATGTATCTTAGTACTCAATATTTTCTCCATTAAACTATACTTCTCCTCCATAGCTCGGCAAGCCAGTGATCGGACGACCTCCTAAGAGGTCGGACCTATCTGTTACATGCTCCTTTCTAGTCATCCACTGACTTAATCATCTGGGGGGATTTGGGTCGAAACCCAAATATGCCCCCCCGACGATTTTCCTGTGTTGCAGACATATCCAGACAACTCGGAGTTAGGTCGGGCTTCGATCCTGCAGCTCGGGCCTAGCTCTCATCGACCTAAGACCACCCTTCCTCGGGTGCTACTCTTCAGTTGACGGAGAGCCACGTCACCAGAGGCATCCTCATCAGCGTCCTACTCATTGTTAGTGGATTTATCAGTCAACAGTTGGTGTCGTCTATGGGATATTAGATTCAACATCCACGTCTCCATCTAACGTTGACGATGTCGACTCACTCCACCAATCAAGGGCCAAAAGGCCATTCCTCATAGAAAGTGATACCCTAACTCCGCCTAATACCGATGTCCTTGCTATGATATCAGGCAGATCAACAGCATACAGGTTGTTTGCCTCCTCTCGGAGTTTGTACATTGGGAGGGTGATGACCGCAACAGTGGGATAGAAATGACTGAGAGATTCTATTTCTCCGATTTCTTTCTCGGATGAAGATCCGGATGGTGTCGTGTTGTCGTATGATGATGCCATTGTTATCAGCGCCATCATCGGCACGGTCGAGGTAAGGCGATTGCTCGTCGACACGATCAGTTTGTGTGACATGCTCTTCATGAATACTTTGGAGAAGATGGGGCTTGGATCATCTGAATTAGAAAAATGTTCGGGCCCCATCGCCGGCCTTATCGGCCATGCCGCCCCAGTTGTGGGTATGATCGTGCTGTCAGTCACCCTTGGAGAATACCTGTACCAAGTTACCCGCATGACCAACTTAATAGTGGTAAAGATTAATTCGACATACAATGGAATCATGGGCTGGCCACTTCTTAATTCGGTCGAAGAGGTGGTCTCCACGTTTCACCAAATGATCAAATTCCAGACTCCCCAAGGGGTCGAAAGGGTGCCAAGTTCATTCTAAGTCGTGTTATCTCATGTCTGCGACAGGGACCGAGCAAATATGTCCAGTTGACCTTCTCGACAACAGGGACGACTATGTAGATCAACGACCTGCACCAGTTGAAGAAACCGAGCTGATCCTGGTGTCAGACGATGAAGGAAAAACTGTTTCCATTAGGTCGAGACTTCCTCCTGACCTAAAGGAAAAATTTACTTTCTTAAGAGCCAATGCAGATGTTTTTGCATGGTCACCAGATGACATGCCAGGCATTGATCCTCAGGCAATTGCTCATGAGTTGCATGTCGATCCAACCTTCAAACCGGTGAAGCAGAAGAAGAGGAACATCGGGGGTGAAAAAATGAAGGCGGCCATAGAAGATGAAGATCGAATGCTGGAGTCCGGCTTCATCGGGGAAGTCTGGTATCCAGCATAGCTGGCTAATGTGGTGATGGTGAAGAAAGTAAACGGTAAATGGTGGATGTGGGTGGACTTCACCAACCGCAATAAGGCCTGTCACAAAGACAGCTACCCCTGCCTCGGAAGTCGAATCGACAATCTTGTCGATAATGCCTCTGTATACAAGCTCCTGAGTTTCATGGATGCCTTCTCTGGTTACAACCAAATCCAGATGGCTCCTGAAGATGAAGAAAAGACATCGTTCATAACATATTGAGGAATTTTCCGTTACAATAAAATGCCCTGCAGATTGAAGAACGATGGAGCAAATTACCAGAGAATGGTAAACAAGGTCTTCAAATCTTAGACTGGGAGAAATTTGGAAGTTTACGTTGACGACATGTTGGTCAAATTAAGGATCTTAGCAGATCATATCACTGACCTCTCTGAGACATTTGAGGAGATTCGAAGGCACAACCTCAAATTGAACCCTTTTAAGTGTACCTTTGAAGTCTGATTTGGGAAATTCCTTGGTTTTATTATCACAAATCAATGGATTGAGGTCAACCCTGACAAGATGGCAGCACTAATCAACATGAAGAAGCCTAACACAATCAAGGAACTCCAAAGATTAAATGGGCGGATCTCTGCCCTCGAGCCCTTTTTGTCCAAATCGGCGGAGAAATCCCTTCCGTTCTTCAAAGTCTTGAGGAAGGCCAAAACCCAACCTAAAGGCAAAAGGAAGGTTATTGAATGGGATGCGGACTGTACTTCATGGTGGTCATTTGGCTCGTTACCCAGAGGCCTGGCCCGACCAGAGCCCAGGGTAGTGCTTCTAGAGCCCTGGTGGCTCGGCCCGGCCCGGAAATTTTAATTTTTTTAATTGTCCCCGTGTCCAGCATCTCGTCGATCAGCTGAGAACATTCCCAGCCTTACAAAAGAGAGGCATTTTCGGTAATTTTGGGCCAAAAGACCAAAACCCCCCAATGGTCATAAACGGTCATTTGGAGGGGTGTTTTCGATCTTTTTACACCCGAAAAATTCCTAAAAATTGCACAAACCCCCTCTCATTTTTTCACAAATCTCAAACTCTCAAACTCTCTCCATTTGTATAAGCTATGCGTTCAAGCAATCAATTCGCAGCTCTCACATATCGGTCGAGGCAGTATCGCAAGGCTCAACTCTCTGTCAACTTTGCTCTCAACTCGTCGTCAAGCTCAAGTCTCACAACTTCACACTCAAGTCTCAGCTCCCTCCGCTCTCAAGCTCATCTGCTCTCTACGCCACTCGCAAGTCGCAACTCGACAATTAGGTTCCTTTATATATTAGTATAATGACAAAACCAAACAACCGTAGGAATTTTAACTTTCATTCTGACAACACTAAGGAGCATGATAATTTTAATATGATGCTGGATAGCTCGATAGAAACATCAAATTTTGATATTGATATGTCACAAACCGAAACATTTGAGTACACGAATCCTATACCTGCTTATACTACTGCTGCACAGACTTCTTCTGTAAATGCTTCTATGCATAACCTATTAATCATGTTATTTCTTCTACACAACAATCCCAACCCAGATCACAAAAATCTGATTTGGGAGCACTTTATGGTTGAAACTGTCAATGGTAAATGACAGCGGGCATTTTGTAAAATATGTAGAACAGATTGTAATTGCAAAGATTCTGACGGCATAACACACCTTAAGAGACACATAGCATCTTATGCAAAAAGGATTTTAAATAGACCACATTAAACATTTCCGCGGCTTCTTCCTCTCTATCTAATTTCTCATACTCTGATGAGACAATGAGAAAAGAGATGGCTAGATTGGTTTTATGACAAGAATTGCCAGTTAGTTATGGGGAAAGCCCTGAATTAGAATGGTTTAACCAAGCGACCCTTAACCCTGCGTTTAGAAGAGTGCCTAAAAACACTCTTCAAATAGATGCTATGTCAGCTTTTCAAGCTGGGAAAGCTAAATTGCTGGAAACATTTGCCAGCTAAAATTCTAGAATATCTTTAACTTCAGATATTTGGACAATAAAATGGGGAGCGTACTATTTATGTGTTACATCGTATTATGTAGACCATGCTTACATGCTTAACAAGATGATTATATGATTTAGAATGTTAAAGCATGCTCATACTGGGGGTGTTATTTCTTCTGTGATAATATCTGTTATTCATTATTTTAATATTTCTGAAAAGATTTTTTTATTTACTTTTGCTAATGCATCTAATAACAATAGTGCAATTAGTTGTTTAAAAAGAAATTTGACCCCCCGGATATGGATGGGTTGGTGTTTCATCAAAGATGTACATGTCACGCCTTGAACTTGATAGTTCATGATGGACTTAAAACTTATTCAATTTATTTAGATAAAATTAGGAACCTCATGTTGAATATACATACTTTTGCACTGGGCGACTTCAGTACAAACAACTGTGTCGTACTAGCCAAACATCGTACTTTGCCTTTAAATTTGATGTTCAACATAGGTGGAATTCAACTTATATAATGCGGTGTTCCATGATTAAGACTAGAGATCCGCTTACAGAGTTTGCAATTACATACCTTCCACATGACCCATCGTATGAAATTAGTGAAAACGAGTGGATAACCGTAGATCATCTTCATGATTTTTTGATATATTTTTTACTGCTACAAATAAACTTTCATGGGTTTACTACCCAACATCGGTTTTAGGATTAGAACAATTAGATATGGTTTTAAAGTTTTATCTAAGCATAGGGACAATCTACAACCTGACACTACTCTTATGCATATGATAGAAGCCATGTCGATAAAACTACCGAAGTATTGGAATCATGTTCATATGTTTTACTCTTTAGCTAAAGTTTTTGATACACATTTTAAGGAGGATGTTGCGATTGGGTTATTAGAAATGTATTATGCAAATATGGGATTTCCTCATGCTGAACATGTAGCTATGTTTAAACATAGCTTAAGAACCCTTTTTGCAACTTATGTGACTAGATTTGGTAGTGCTTCACATACTTCTTCTGTGCCTGCTACTACTACTTCTTTGAGTAGGATCCGACAGATGTTAGGAAAGAAGAAACAAAAAACAGTAGAGTTAGATAGTTCTTCTAGTGAACTGTATAAGTATTTAGCAAATCAGTTTCCCTTTTCTGAGGCAGAAATGGATGATGGTAATTTTGATGATCTTGCCTGGTGGAAAGGATATGAATCAGTTTATCATATTCTTTCCATCATGGCTCGTGATTTGTTAGTTGTCCATATATCCACCGTTGATTTGGAGTCTGCTTTTGGTGCACGTAGTTACGTTCTGAGCAACAAGAGGTCTAGGCTTAAGGAAGACATAGTTGAAGTTACGGTTTGTGCGAAGGATTGGTTCCATGCTGAAAACCACTCGCAGTATAAGAAGGACCTTTCCGAAGATCTCGACGAAGAAGAGGCACAAGATGAGTGATTTTCATTTCCTCCGTCTATTATTATGTTCTTATTTGTATTAGTGTTCTTTTTTGGCCATTGTATGAGGGGTAATGCTAGCCGACTTAAGTCCCCCCCAAAAAGAAAAATTTCATTAATAAAATTTAAAGGTTCACTCTGGGACCTTCGAGAATTTCTGGCTTAAATACGTTTCTTTCATATGTCACTACTGTATCACTTTAGCAATAATATAAGTTAATTTTTTTCTCGTGTATAAAATTTTTATCTACTTACAATTTAAATAAAACTATCTATTTCTAATTTTTTTTCTAAAATACTAGGTTTTTATAAACCTATATATCTTTAAAAATTTTAATACTATGTATAAATATCATATATTAATTGTAAATATTTTTAACATCTACTTACAATTTGTAAGAATTTTTAGTAGATTTTTATGAATTTTTTTTGAATCTTTTTGATTTTTTATAAATAATTTAATAAGTCCGGCCTGGTCCGGGCCTTGGGCCGGGCTTCCAAGCCCCCCCCATTTCTGACGAAGCTCGAGGAAGGGGACCAATTGATCATCTACTTGGCGGCTACCCAAGATGCGTTTAGCTCGAACCTAGTCAATAAAGAATCTGTTGTGCAGCGACCGATCTATTACACTAGTCGAATTCTCAGGGGGACCGAGGTCAAATTTAGTCGAATAGAGAAGATGGCTTATGCCCTTATTTTGTCAGCAAGGAAGCTCCGACCGTATTTTCAAGCTCACAACATTCTGGTCCTGACAGATATTCCTTTAGAACAAAACTTGAAGATATTCAAGCGGTCAGACAAGATGCTAAATTGGGGAGTCGAGCTAAGTGTCACGCCCCGCTCCACATGATACTCGGAAAGTATGAATCCGTCCTAGATAGTCCTAGAGATACAAGGGTGATAAAGAAATAAAAGGGGGAGAGAGAGGACAAATCAGAGATGCAGACCACAACACACGTGCTGGGATAGTACACGTAATGCTCCATAAAAGACAATACAGAACACCAAAAAACACTGAAACACAAGTACAAATAAGAGCATGTAGAATCATTCATATTATCCAAAAGTGATGATGTACAACATATACAAACATCTCCCAACTAAACAACCCCAAGGCAACACCCCCAATACTAACATAGTACAACACTCACACCCCCAAAACAACTCACTCTCTACAGCTACCCACACTCCAACTCTAGGCTAACTGCTGAAGACTCCACCTGTTACAACCTGTGGGAAAGAGGGGAGGGCATGTCAAAGTGTGTCTAGTAGGAATGATTAACTCATATGGCATATTATTCAACAGATCATGCAGTTACAACGTATGACATATTATGGCATTTTGAAGTGAAATATAAAATTGAAACATAAAAGCTACATTAGTGGCATAAAGGAAATGAGATATGGAAGTGTGCATAAGGGAATACAACACGTCCATGGTCAGAAAAGAGTATCATAGCAACTATAACAAGTAAAAGAAATGACTACAAGTGTGTAAAGTTAGATTAAGTATCTTCATTTATTGATAGTTATTTGGAAACCTGGGTAAACGCAGGACATAAGGACATGGAACGCATCACAAGGTGGGGTGGCACTCAAACTACCATTCCAGTGGTACACGAGCACCGATTAACTTTAACGGGGCCTCTCGAACTCCACCGTCCCAGATATGAGTGAGATTATCCTCCACATCACCACACATATCACATTACAGGTCATTCCCTGTAAGGGTGAGTGAGAATAATAACCACAAATACCACTGGTCACTCCACTCCCTGCAGGTGAGTGGGTGACAAGAATCTCCACCTCATAGTCCAGTCCGTATGGCTACCCTTACTCAGGTATTCCCCCAAACCCCATCTTGGAAGCTCACCCTCTTTAGAGAGGATTGAGACATTCCAGGAACATTTTATAGTTAATCTGATCATACATTCTACACATTTCTTGGAGTCATGTTGGCATAGTCCATGTTATCTTACTCTTTCTTTCACATAAATCATATCTTTTTTCATAAGCAAGTGTCATGCATCATGTGTCATGCCCATTATTATATCCACATCATCTCAACAATTCATAACTTATGTTTCCATGCCACACATGCCTCCAATATCATCAATCCATAATTTGGCCCATGGCCTAAATATACAAGGGGGCAATTCCCATATTCTTCAACTTGCTTTCATGTGGGTAATTTCACAAACACATGATGAGCATCATAACATGGACATTTAATTCATTAGGAAATACCATAAAGGATCTTTCTTTCATGTAGCAACAATGATAACTAGCAATAAGAGTAAAAATAACAATTAAACAAGGCATGAATTATATTAATGACTTGCAAAAGTGATAGCTTCATGGCATGAATCCAAAACAAACTGAGGACCATAACAATTATAATTAGAATTTGGTATAGGGTTATAAATGAAAGTTGTAGATCATCAAAATATGTTTCCAAATCTATAAAATCATAATTTGTGGATGTGTAGGCTAATCGTTATGACTTATAAAGTATAGAGTGAAAAATCTGTCTTGAAACAGAAATATAAAGCAATAAAAATCCGTTAATTCAATCATGTTACCGTCGGATTCAACATGTTACAGTCGGATTCTGATTAAGGTTTCAACATGAAAGTTTTAGATAATGAAGTAAGGACTCCAGATTGTCTAAAATTGAGTCATTTGGACAACTAGAGTGAAGGTTATACTTTGTTAACTAACATGGTACAGAATCTGGCAGAATTTGATATTATGACAGAAATCAGCAATTTCAATCTAATTTCAGGCATAATTTGAACTCGGTTTCCAAATGAAATTTATAGCCAACGTAACAAGATTTCCAAAATGTATTAATTTGTAATTTTTGGTTGACTACAACAGAATTTATGCTCAAATAAAGTTACAGTAGAAACTGAAATATTTTCTGTCCCAGAATTAAAGTGGTTTACTACCTAATTTCTACCTCAAACTGAAATAATATGCCATACAAGTTTATGATTCGTACCTCAAAGATGATAGCTTCCCATGACTTCATCACTCCCCTTGTTCCAAGTTTCCAAAAGCAACCATCTTGCTAAAGAAATCACATCCTTCTTTCTTCTTCTTCTTCTTCTTCTTCTTCTCTTCTCTTTTTTTCTTCTTTTCTTTTCTTTTCTTTTTTTGCCATGAGGAATTTCGGCCAGGTTGGGCTAGGAGAAGGGAAAGGAGAGATAATTACAAGAGGGAGTTCTAGATCCCTCTTCCAAGCTCATCCATAATATAAGCCTCCTAACATGAAATGACTAAACTACCCTCTCCCAACTATCCTCCATCTTCAAAGTAATTACAAGCTTTCCACAATCCTGCCCCCATTCATAGTAGACCCTACACACATACACACACACACTTGCATACATATACACACCAATACACACAACATGCACATACATTCTACATTCTACTACACAACGCACCTACACACCCCAAGTAGACGTACACACACATGTATAAGTATACATCCATACACCTACATAAATATATACACTAGCCATACACATCCATACATATAAACATCCACACACTCCTTATACGCACATCCGCTCCTACACATTCATACCCATACACTATACGCATAGACAAACGTCTACACTACATACACATACACACACGTCACAAAGTCACACCCATATACATCCATGCCTCACCACACCATCCATAATATACATGGACACTACACCATCCAATATTAGTATACACTACTTTACACATACTAAGATATAGAAAATAACACCAATATGTACACTACATCCGAATATATCACACAATACATATGCAAATGTAAGTATATACGACACACATCCTAGTATATCCCGCTTAGGGGCATTACACTGAGTGAGTTCGACATCCATTACAAGTCAAGGATGACCATCAAAGGGCAGACCTTGGTGGACTTCCTTGTGGAGTGCACATCCGATGGAGAGCCCTTGGCTAGAGAAATGGTTGTTAACTCGATGAATATTATCCCCTCAACTTCCTCGATCGGCGATGACCTAACAGCAACCACAATAAAAGGATAATAGATATGGATTGTCCAAGTGGATGGGTCAGCAACTAGATCGGGCGACAGAGCAGGTATAGTTGTCCAAACCCTCGTATGGAATATTCTGGAGTATGCACTTCGATTCAACTTCCCGACAACCAACAATGTGATAGAATATGATGCTGCCATTAATAGCCTCAGACTGCCCCGCACTTTGGGGGCACAAGTGATTCGGCTGTATAGCGACTCCAGCATAATCATTAACCATCTGCAAGGTGACTATGAAGCCTGTGATGAGATAATGAAGAACTACGTGAAGATTGCTAAGGACGCGCTATCTAAATTCGAGCATGCTGAAATCCATCACATTCCCCAGCCAGGAAACCTCCGAGCTGATCCTCTTTTCAAGCTGGCCTCGTCATCACCATCAGAGTTGGGATGAGCTGTTTATGTGGAGAACCTCCTGAACCCCATCATGCACGAAGAGGAGTTGCTAAGCATTGAACAAGAGCCAACTTAGATGGACCCCCTTATCAAGTACCTAACCACAGGAGAAACACCAACCGACCAAACTGAAGCAAGGAAGTCGGAGAGGGGAACTCTAAGATAAGTGCTACATGAAGGCTCACTCTACCGAAAGTATTGTTTCGGGGTTGATCCTCTCCCTTACCTCAAATGTTTAACTCCACAAGAGGCGGACTACTCATTCGAGAGATCCACAAAGGCCTCTACGGAATCCACTATGGAGGAAGAACGCTAGCCTTAAAGGCTTTGAAGCAAGGTTACTATTGGCTAACTATGGTCGAGGAAGCAGCCGAGTATGTGCGAAAAATTCCCAGCGTGCCAAAAGTTTGCAAAGCACAGATCGCCCCCTCCCATCGACCTAGTCCCAATTATTATCCTTTTCATTTGCCTATGTAATGCCCCTAAGTGTGAAATACTAGGATGTATGCATAATATGTATTGGATTATAGTTTTAATGTGTGTGGAGCATCTTGTAGTGAATGTATTTCTTCATGTGTTGGTGTGTGTGTGTGTGTGTGTGTGTGTGTGTGTGTGTGTGTGTGTGTGTGTGTGTGTGTGTGTGTGTGCGTGTGTGCGTGTGCGTGTGAGCGCGCGCGTGCGTGTATGGTAGTATATATTTAGATGTGTATGAATTATTTGGATATTAGTGTGTATATGTTGTGATAATTGTATGCCTCTTTGTATTGAATTTGTATTGGATAATCGTTTGCATAGTGTTGTGCTTATATATGTAGTATATGTGTATGTATGCCTAGTGTATGTATACCTATACATGTATATATGTATATATGAGTGGCATCCCTTTGTACTTAACACTCCAATATGGAGGGTATTTATATGGGATGTTGTTGAATGGCACAGTGTGTAATTATTTAGACAAGTTGGAGGGCTTTTTGTAGGAGGGGCATTTGAGTCATTTTGACCCCATGGCATCTTCTAGGCTAATGGAATTTTGACCCTTGCATATTAAGAAAGGATTAGAGATAAGAGTAAGGAAAAAGAAAAGAAAGGAATGGACGGAGGGAGAAGAGCCTAGAAAAACCTACTTCTCTTTCTCTCCCTTTCTCATTTCTTTCCTCCTCATTCTTTCTCATTCTCTCCCTCTCATTTCTATTTGTAGGCCGGCCCCCTTCCCCTTGCATTTCACCAAGGCCGAACACCTTGGCCTTTCTCCCTTCACCCTATAAACCCTAGAACCTCCCCTCCTTCATATTGGAGCTATGGTGCATTAAGGAAGGAAGGTAGAAGAGAAGAGGAGGAGATTGGAGCATGCAAGAGATGGCTTTCAGACAGAAGATGGATTTTTAAGGGAAAGCTCTCATCTTAGAGGTAGGAATCTCAATTCCAAATGGCATGTTAATTTAGCTCTTATGTATCAACTAAAATTAGGATCTTTTATATGAAATCATGACAAAAATAAGATCTTTTATATAGTTGCTCTGTTTCTCTTATTACAATGAGCATATCCGTTACCGTAGTTATCCAAAAATTTTGAGTTAAGACAATCTGGAAAGCTTGTTAAGTTATCTACAACTTTCATTTAGAGACTCAATTTAGAATCTGCCTGAACTTAGACTGAATCTGATAATCTTTGTCGTAGTATCATTTCTAGCAGATTCTGCACCACTGTAGGGTACGTAGCATAACTTTCATCATAGATTTTCAAAAATGACAAACTTAGACATTCTAAATTCCTCGTTATAATAGCTAGAACTTTCATGTTTTGCTCTAAATTAGAATCTAAATGTAGGTATTTTATATTCACTGATCTTTCTGGAATGATATTTCTGAGTCAAGGCAGAGTCTGAACCCCATATGCTACATGTCATAACTATTAGCCTAAATGTCTAAAAATTATAAAATTTGGGATTTGGAACCACATGTTGATTATCTACAATTTTCATTTAGACATACATGTCAAATTCTGTTTACAATTGCTGCTATGATTGGGTTTTTGTGGATGCATTGTGGGTGCAAATTGTGAGTAGTTAATTCTATTATTGAGGTTGCTATACAATGTTACATTTCTCATTGCCCTTACATAATGTTTTAACCTGATAATTTCTTGTGTAAAATGACTGAGGATTCCTCGATCTGCCCTATGGTAGGTGAGTGTCCTGGGATGGGGTTAGGGGGAAAACTGAGTATTGCATGATTATAAGGACTGGACTAGATTGATGTAGAGAAGATGATGTGATACATGATTCCCCATGGGGCAAGGTTATTTGATGTGATATGGTATTGATGTGGATGCTGCTCTCACTCTCACTCTCGTCAGGGGAAGTGGGCAGAGTTCGAGAGGCTCCGTTAAGGAAACAGTGCTCGTGTACCACTGGCGGGGTAGTCTTTTTCCACCCACCTGGGTGAGGTCCAATTCCTTATGCTCTACAATTACTCAGGGTTCCAAAGTAACAACAATAAATAAATAAATAAATCAAAATCTGCATTGTAAGCTTCTAACTGTTTTACTTCCTGTTGTAGCCATAGTTGTAATTATTTCCCTTTGTTATATTACTTACCTTTTATTGTTAGAAGTTAATTTCCATGTCCATATGTTAGCACTATTTTTTGTTTTCAATATGTTGTAAATAATATGCCATTTGGAGTCGGACATTCCTACTGTGTACGCTGTGACGTGTCATGCCCCTTTTTCCATAGGGAGCAGGTAGTAGCTGGGGTGGAGATTCATGAAGTTTGGGTCTGGAAGTGAAGGTCCATGGTAGAGAGTGTGAGCTGTTGTACTTGGGAGTTTAGGTTGTAGCACATTTGTATATGTTAAGTTGTATTTTGCCCTTATTAATGTATAAGATGTGTTGTTCTTGTTACTGTGTTCCTTCTGTATTGTATCTTTGGTTGTTTGATGGAGCATTATGTGTACTAACCTAGCATGTGCGCAGTGGCCTGCACTCTCTGTTGTACTCTCTCTCCCTCTTTCTCTGTCTTCACCCTTGCCTCTCCAGGGAACATGGGAAAGTTTCAAAAATCCCAGTGTATCCTGGGAACCGGGGCGTGACAGGTGGTGGCCCATGCAGGTCACCACACTGCGATGTGTGTAAGGATAGTACCAGTAATGCTCCAGTAGAGGATATACTAGTCATAAGGTGGGTAGATGAATAGGACTAGCTAACCGTGGACTAGAAGCCCTGACCTAGGCAGTCCGAGGATGGAATTTGTTTTAAGATGGGCGGATTGTCACCCCTGGGTGATGCTCTACGGTGCATGTTATTGAGTCTATATGTGCAATTATTCTGTATTCATATGTTGGTCTTTTTGATTTTAAATGTGTTCTATATGTCACATATGTTTGGTTGATCTATGTATATGTATATATACATCCTATGTATGTATATTAGTCATTTCCCGTGCCCTAAGCGTTGGATCTGAATCTAAGCCTGGGGGGGGGCAATAGGCTAATAAAATATTCTCGCGCAAGCCACAAGAAATCACACGCAGTTAAAAACACAAGCAGGGTAAATAAAATACTAGCACATAATACACATCAGATTTACCCTGGTTCAGTCGCAACAATGACCTACTACAGCCCCCAAGCAAATACTAGCATTAATATGTTCCTTTTGTACAACTACAATGAGGTCCTAGCTCCAACTCCCCACCTAGAACGTACCACACTCAACAAAGTGCAGAATCCAATCAACCTAATAAATGTGTATCTTGACTGCTACAACACGTCAAGACCCTCTTGTCTAGCCCCAACCAGACAAGTCCCAAATAACACAAAAGTGGTAAATTTTCCCCTACAGAGATCGTTACACTAATACACGAATATAAAGAGTAAATAGTTTAGAAATGCTTAGTTCGTGTCCGTGTAGACGTGTCTATCAATCAACACGTCGTCAGCTTCAGTCTGACGCAAACATCGTATCGATCTGACTCATGGATATCAATCTGTGGCTCGAATAACACTCTGGTCTGTGCACAAATTAATTTCAGTTCAAACTAATTATATTGCGGTTTGTGCACACAACAACTCCTTTAAGTTTCCAATCCACGTAAGCAAGTTTCATGTAAAGCTCTAATACGAGTTCACTTGGGAGCGTGATCTCTGATAGCTCCTAAGACTTTGACTTCTCCGATGGAACCACTCTGATGTTCGACACAACACGACAGCAGATGACTCCGGTAGCAACTTAACTTCGGCAATGACGAGATCTACTTTGGCAACGACGAGCTCTCGACGGCGACAATCTCTCCTGCAATGACAACTTCGATGGAGAGATGATGGGAAGGCACGGCGAGGCTCCTTGTGCATGACAACTGTAGTAATAGAGGCTCCCCACGGCAGTGGCAAGCATCTTCACGGTGACATGGACTTCGAAGGAGGAGATGACGATAGTACCCTCTGCTCAAAGATGGAGTCAGCGACGAGTACGTCAGCTCTGCTTGAAGATGGATCTCTCCATGCGAGGAAGTAGATCACTACTTGGCAGCTTGATGGTTTGTTGAGGAGGAGCAGCAGCGAGATGACGATGTTACAGCTTGATGACGACTTGAGGATGTTGTCGACGTTGCTGCTTGCTCGATGATGGGTTTCGTCGACGTCAAAGATGAACGGCTGCACGCTGTTCTTCATCACGGCAAGGAGGAAGCTTGGAGGCCTTGAGTTGATGATCTTGGGCTGCAACACAAGGTTGAGGAGTTGTCTTGACCTTGGTGATGATGAGGCTTACGGTAAGAAGATCAAAAACAATGGGGAAGAGCTTTAGGGTTAGGGTTGTTGATAGGGATTGTTTTGTGATGTTGGCCGCCTCTTTTCTTTTTTTGTATACTTTAGTCTCCCTTTCTTTTATATTAGCCGCACTCACTTGGCTAGGGTTTTAAGAGAGGTTTTTATATTTGTATGGGCTAATTGGATTCGGTAAGGATATAGTCCCTTAGGATTGCGGCATGACATGAGATCAATGGCTAAGGTTGAGGCAATGGATGCAGCAATGAGAGATGAGGTTTGTTTGGGATTTGTTTTGAAGATGGATAGGAATAGTAGATTTCCCAAATCTCTAATTGATGTGAACAAATCCATAGTGATTCTCTCCATCTCATCCCATATTGGACCAAGTCCAATTTGCTAGGTGTATAGCACATTGACCAAGCCTATTTGCTATATGAATAGCAATTCCTCCAACAATTGACTTAGTCATCACTTTGAAGAATTACGTCTTTGGCATCACTGAAACACACTTAGCACACACGTTAAATAGCAACACACATTTGCCATCATCAAACTAAAGATCCTAGATCGTTTCTTCCAACAATCTCCCCCTTTTGATGATGACAAACCCATAAAAGATTTGAGCAAATAAATGCGCGTGTGAAGTGTGATGGAGGATGTAATGCGCATGATGTATACAATGAGAGAATAGATTCAAGCATTACTAGCATGCACAATATAGCAATGAACTAAGCATGCTCCCCCCTTTTCCAAGCTCTCTCCCTTGTCATGTATTTTTAATGCTCCTCCTTCAACTAATAATACCATATATGATGTATCAGTAATACCAAATCTCAAATCTCCTTTTCTCCCCCTTTGTTAACATCAAAAGCGTATTAATGAAGTCAATCAAAATATCACATGCAAAAATAAAGTATTATAAATTATATCTATCACTTGCATGTATTCTCTTAGAGTAAGCAATTCAAGTTCAGTGAAAATCATAATTTAAACTTCACCACCATTGTGTAAGTGTTATAATTAAACAATGAAGTACAATGGGAGATTTATTCATGAAGATCTACCAAAACCAATCCATATTTTCCAATTAACACGAACATCACCTAGGATTGATTTTTCCCACCTCATTAAAAATGGGTTCAAGGTACCAAACCCCAAAACATAGCCTATAAGGACTCTTAGATGTGGGGTTGGCATTGCTTGACGAGTAAAATACACTAACGCTAAAGATTACCCATAAAGCATATGTTGGATACTCGTGGGTAGTGTAATTGCCATGAATTGTATCCATTTTACATACGGAGCAATTTTCATGTATTATTTTTTCATATTCATTTCTTTTCGTGCTCAATTTTTATTCATGGCAATACACATCATATCCCTTAGATTTTTCAGTTTTTATTCATCCTACATTCACTTTCCAATATTCATAAAAAAACTCCAAATGTACAACAAGTTTAATATTCGTAGAAGTGAGCATGTATGTGTAGAAATCAAATTAATCATTTCATGAAGCATGTCATGGCTACTAAATAGATTCTAACATGCGTATGTAGCTATAACAATAATATAATGTTTTCTACAAAGGATATGAATGATCATTTAAAAAATACCACTTATAATGATTCATAAAGAGGTATTCATTAAGCAAATTTTTTTTATTTTTCCCATTTTTTGTTTTTCTTTTAAAATGAACTAAAAACAAATCTAAAAGGCAAACAAAATAAGCATGCAAACAAGAATTAAATCAAGCACACGACAATCTATGAAGGTATGCAATGAATGCAAAGTGGGAAAAGATATACATTCGCGTCACCATTTGACTAAGGAGCTAAAGAATGAAACTTTCAATTCATTGCTCCTCGCCAAATCTCCACCTCACATACATGAAAGGTGTTAAATGTGACATTGGAATCCAATAAAGTCCACTAGTGTTAGTCATCAAAGCTTTGGGAACCCACACTTGTTTGAACTTTATGTTCGTGTTCCCAAACTTACAATAATAGGATGTCTGACCAACACTATCACAAGTAAAGCACTTTGCATGCATATTTTTCACAATAGAAGGCACATTGAGGAATTTCTTAAAAATAGGCTTTTTAGCATTTTTAGAACCAAATCCAAGTCATCGTCTATTATTACCATATAATTGATTTTCAAGTATGGTATCCAACGTATGTTTACCAATTGAAAATTTTCTTAATGACAATTCTAGACTAGAAACTTTGGAGTTTAATAGCACATTTTCATCCACAAGCAAAGTACATTTACTTATAAAAGCTCTCTTGTTTTCCTCTTCCTTCTTTTTAAATTCATCCATTTTCCTTTTAAGCTCGTTATTCAACATGAACAATTTATCATTAAGCTCTTTAATCACATAATATTTTTCAGCTTCACGCTTAAATAAATCTTCCTTAAGCATGCACATATCATTCAATAGGGAAGGACAAGAAAGAAAGGTAGCTTATAATCTTTTTCGACAATATTCCATGCTTTGTAATCAATAGATATCAAGTATATTTTCATACGATTTTTCCAATAAGCATAATCTTCACCATTAAATCTAGGGGGACGTGATATGGACTGACCCTCAGCAAAAGCACTATCAATGGGATTCATGATCAATCCTAGGATAGATCCTAAAACCTGCTCTGATACCACTTGTTGGATCTTGATCTAAGCCTGGGGGGTTGAATAGGCTAATAAAATATTCTCGCGCAACCCACGATAAATCACATGCAGTTAAAAACACAAGCAGGGTAAATAAAAAGGCAAGCACAGAATACGCAGCAGATTTACCCTGGTTCGGTCGCAGCAACGCCCTACTCCAGTCCCCAAGCAAATACTAGCATTAATATGTTCCTTTTGTACAACTACAATGGGGTCCTAGCTCCAATTCCCCACCTAGAACGTACCACACTCAACAAAGTGCAGAACCCTATCAACCTAGTAAATGTGTATCTTGACTGCTACAACACGTCAATGTTGATTGTTGGACACAACAATCTAGGATATCTACGCAACGATCTAGGATCTCTAGTTTGATGATGACAAATGTGTGTTGATACTAATGTGTGTGCTAAGTGTGCTTCAGGAATGGCAAAGCGGTAAATCCTTAATGTGGTGACTAAGTCAATCGTTGGAGGTATTGCTATTCACATAGCGAACAGGCTTGGTCAAATTGCTATACACCTAGCAATGTGACTTGGTCAAGATGGAGTCATATCTACAATGAGATGAGTTCAAATCTCATATCAAATCTTTTATAAATTGGAAAAGATCCCGGTACCTCTCCTAGTCATATTTGAACTCCAAAAGAGATGAAATCAAATCCCAAATTCCCTATTTCATGGGATTCATCTCTAGCCTAATTGATCTCTCCCTCTCCTATATAAATCCCACCTCTAATGAGAAATGTGTGCGGCAGAGCATCAAAGGAGAACAAAACTTTCTTTGGCCAAACCCTAATATACCACGCACAAGCCTACAAAGAGCCCAAAGCCAAAACATTTTTAAGCTCCTAAACATATATCATTCATCTTCTTCCTTGCTGTTATCATCTTTGCAAACTCCAAGCATCCAACCTTTGATCATTGTTGGCAACACCAATTCTCCAAGCGACCAAGCATCTGCTTAATGTTGCACCCACGTCGAGAAGACCAAGCTGCCATCGCTCAAGCCTTCAAGAGGAGACGCTACCGTCTTCTTGGTGTCGCCGCCAAGCTCCCGTAAAGTCGAAGAAGCTCCATCAAAGTCGGATGTTGGAGTTGAGCTCTCGAAGTTGCGAAGTCCAACGGCGAGGTCGAAGATGTGCTGTCATTGCCACATCGCCGCCGGAGATACCGACGAAGTCACACATCCACGCAAGTACTGCCCTTATCCCTGTTCGAAGAAGGCGTAGCACGAAGTTGACGTCCACCGCTGTATCATCGCCATTCAATGTTGCAGTCTGTCGTCCTCTTCTTCATGCCACGAACCACCGTCACGCTGCACGTCGGAGAACTCTGCTACGCCGCTCAAAACATCGCTCTCCGCCGTGACCTATCGACTTGATGATGTGCTTCCACCGCCAGAGCGAGAGCGCTGCCCTAGGATCACCGGAGTTCGCACACCGCTGCTGTAGACGAAGACGCTGTAGGAGACCGCCGCCGCTGCCGAACACCGTCACCGCTTGAAGGAGTCGAACGTCGAAGGGGAGACGTTGCCATCCGAGTTCAAAGAAGCTGCCGCCGTCGAACAAGATCCACACTGCCATCACTCTTGGTGAAGTCGCCGCTTGAACCCAGCACGTCGCCTACATGCCCTAATGAGAGACGAAGTCGAAGCGCTGCTGACGTGGATAAATCCCCACGCAAACAAAGGCGATCACGTGAGGAGCTCGGCGAAAGCGAAATAAAATCAAAGCGGAGAGCCGACGTGGAATGGGATTTTATTTGGTTTTACTATGCGCACCGACCGCTATTATTTTGTTTGAACTGAAACTTCTTTACACACAGACCAGAGTGCTTTTTAAGACAGCTTGAGATCCAGGAGTCGGATCGAGACACCGTTTGCGTCAGATTGGAGCTGACGATGTGCTGACTGACAGAGATGACTACACGGACATGAACTGAGCATTTCTAAACCCTTTACTCTTTATATTCATGTCTTAGTGTAACGTTCTCTGTAGGGGAAACTTTTACCATACTTTGTGACTATTTTGGACTTGTCTGGTTGGGGCTAGACAAGAGGGTCTTGACGTGTTACTGCAGTCAAGATACATATTTACTAGGTCGATAGAGTCCTGCACTTTGTTGAGTGTGGTACAGTCTAGGTGGGGAGTTGGAGCTAGGACCCCTTGTAGGTATACAGAAGGAACTTATTAATACTAGTATTTGCTTGGTGCTGGACGTAGGTCGTTGGTGCGACCGAACCAGTGTATATCTGTGGGTACTCTGTGATTGTCTCTCATTTACTCTAGTTGTACCTTTAAATGCGTGTGATTTCTCGCGGGTTGCACGAGAATTTTTTATTAGCCTATTCACCCCCCTTCTAGGCTAGGATCCAGATCCAACAAGTGGTATCAGAGCAGGTTTTAGGATCTAGCTTAGGATTGACCATGGATCACATTGATAGTGCTTTTACTGAGGGTCAGTCTATTTCACGTCCACCTAGATTTAATGGAGTAGATTATGCTTATTGGAAAAATCGTATGAGAATCTACTTGATTTCTATTGATTATAAAGCTTGGCAAATTATTGAAAAGGCTATAAACCACATGTCATTAAAATTGAAAATACTGAGATGCTTAAACCTGATGATAAATGGGATGATAATGATTGGAGGCTTTATTATCTTAATGCTAAAGCTATGAATGCTCTCATTTGTTCATTAGATAAATCTGAATTCAATCATATCACACATTTTCTAATTGCGCAGGAAATATGGCATATATTGGAGGTGACACACAAAGGAACGTCACAGGTGAAGAAGTCTAGACTTGTACTTCTGAGCACGGAGTACGAGGGATTTCGCATGCTACCATCAGAGACCATATCAGAGATGTTTGCAAGATTCACCAACATCGTCTACAAATCTAGGTCGCTCGGTAAGCCATATTCTAGTCTTGATTAGGTGAGGAAATTATTAAGAGCGCTGCCAAGCTCTTTCAGGCCTAAAGTCACTGCCATCCAAGAAGCGAAAGATCTGTCACAGATGAGGGTGGAGGACTTGATAGGTAATTTAATGTCCCATGAGCTTGAATTGCAAAATATTGATGAAAGAGAGAAACCTGAGGAGAAGGAAAAAGCTTCAAAGCCACTTGATCTGAAAGCTAGCGAAGATGAAGATGATGATGAGGAGATGGCGCTAATGGTTAGAAATTTCAGAAAGTTCGTCAGAACTCCTTAATGAAGATCAGTAATGCATAGAAGGTTCATTCGCTCTAACACTTTTAATTACGATAAAAATTCTTCTAAACAAGATTCTGCTAATAGAGTTGAATGCTTCAAATGTAGAAAAAAGGGACACTTCGCGAAGCATTACAGACAAGAGACTGCTCAGGTTGCTAAAGATAAAGGAAAAGCTAAGATGCTAACTTAGGACATGGACATCGAAGCTGAGGATGAGGATTAAGAGGTGGTAGCCCACTCCGCTGTCGTCTGCTTAATGGCAAAGAGCGATGATGTAAATTCCTTTACTAAAGCTGAATTGTTAGATGTTTGGAAGGGAATGCAAAATGAGATTAATGAGCTAGAACTCACGTTGATTGATTATAGGAATGCCAGCTTTAAATTACAAAAGGAAAACCGTGATATTTCTGAAGAAGTTGACATTCTTAAAGAAAAACTTGATGAATGTGATTCTACCATTGCTATAATGAAAAAGGAAAAATCATGCTTTAATGAAGAAGTTGCGTGTCTATCTTGTCCTTACTTGTTGAATGATATCAGCATACTTAAGCTAGATTTGATTAAGCTCGAAACTGAAAAAGACTATGTGATTAGAGAGCTTAATGATAAATTCTGCATGTTAAATAACGAACTTAAAAAGAAAATGGATGAATTTGAAAAGAAGGAAGAGGAAAACAAGAGAGCTTTTATAAGTAAATGTACTTTGCTTGTGGATGAAAATGTGCTATTAAAATCCAAAGTCTCTAGTCTTGAATTGTGCATTAAGAAGTTCTCTATAGGAAAACAATCGTTGGATACCATTTTAGAGAATCAATTATATGACAATAATAGACGAGGACTTGGATTTAATTCAAAAACTACTAAAAAGCTTGTCTTTAAGAAATTCCACAGTGTGTCCTCTATTGTGAAAAAAATGCATGCAAAGTGATTTACTTGTGATAGTGTTGGTCACACATCCTACTATTGTAAGTTTAGGAACACAAACATAAAGTTCAAACAAGTGTGGGTTCCTAAAACTTTAATGGGTAACACTAGTGGACCTTGTTGGATTTCAAGGTCACATGTAACACCTTTTATGTAAGTGGGATGGAGATTTGGCGAGGAGCAATGAATTGAATGTCTCATTCTTTTAGCTCCTTAGTCAAATAGCGACGCGAAGGTATATTTCTTTTCCCTCTTTGCATTCATTGCATACCTTCATAGTTTTTGTGTGTGCTAGATTCAATCTTTGTTTAAGTGCTTGTTTGTTTGCTTTTTTAGGTTTGTTTTTTGTTCCTTATAAAAGAAAAACAAAAAAAATGAAAAACAAAAAAAAGTGTGCTTAATGAATACTTATTTATGATTCATTATAAGTGGTATTTCTTGAATGTCTATTCATATCCTTGTAGAAGTCATTGTATTATTGTTATAACTACATGCACATGCTAGAAACTATTTGGTAGCCATGCCATACTTCTTGAAATGATTAATTTGATTTCTACACCTACATACACACTTTCACGCATACTAAACATCTAGTACTTTTGGAGATTCTTTTGATGAATGTTGAAAAGTGAATGTAGGATGAATAAAAAACTGGATTATCTAAGGGATACGATGTGTATTGCCATGAATAAAAATTGAGCACAAAAGGATTCTAAATGAAAAAAAATACATGAAATTGCTCCGTTGAAAAATGGATGCAATTCATGGAAAATACACTCCCTACGAGTATCCAACTTATGCTACATGGGTAATCATTAGTGTTGGTGTATATTACTCGTCAAGCAATGCCACCTCACATTTAAAAGTCATTTTAGGCTATGTTTTGGGGTTTGGTAACTAGAACTCATCTTTGATGAGGTGGGAAAAATCAATCCTAGTGATGTTCATGTTAAATGGAAAATGTGGATTGATTTGGTTGATTTTCTGATATTGAATCTCCTCTTGTACTTTAATGATAGTAGTATTACACTTACACGAAGGTGGAGAAAGAAATATTATGATTCTTCAAGGAACTTGGATTGCCTACTTTATAGAAATACTTGCAAATTGCTAGCGATGATTTATAATGCTTTAATTTTTTGCATGGTGTATTTTATGACATCATTAGTCCACTTTTGATGATAACAAAGGGGGAGAAAAGTGTGTTGAAAAGATTTGGTATATCAATGTATTAATGATGGTTATTTATTAAAGGGGGAGCTTGGAAATAGGGGGAGCATGCTTATTCCATCTCTATAGTGTGTGCATGCTTGCATCTCATTGAAATCTTAGCATATTACTCATGTGCATTACACCCTTCATCACACTTTCCACACGCGCATCTATTTGCTCAAATCTTTCATTGGATTGTCATCATCAAAAGGGGGAGATTGTTGATTGTTGGACGCAACGATCTATGATATCTAGTTTGATGATGACAAACATGTGTTGATATTAATGTGTGTGCTAAGTGTGCTTCAGGAATGGCAAATCGGTAAATCCTCAATGTGGTGACTAAGTCAATCGTTGGAGGAATTGCTATTTACATAGCGAACAGGCATGGTCAAAGTTCTATACACCTAGCACTGTGACTTGGTCAAGATGGAGTCATATCTACAATGAGATGAGTTCAAATCTCATATCAAATCTTTTATAAATTGGAAAAGATCCCGGTACCTCTCCTAGGCATATTTGAACTCCAAAAGAGATGAAATCAGATCCCAAATTCCCTATTTCATGGGATTCATCTCTAGCCTGATTGATTTCTCCCTCTCCTATATAAATCCCACCTCTAATGAGAAATGTGTGTGGCAGACCATCAAAGGGGAACAAAACTTTCTTTGGCCAAACCCTAATATACCACGCACAAGCCTACAAAGAGCCCAAAGCCAAAACATTTTAAGCTCCTAAACATCTATCATTCATCTTCTTCCTTACTGTTATCATCTTTGCAAACTCCAAGCATCCAACCTCTGATCATTGCCGACAACACCAATTCTCTAAGCGACCAAGCATCTGCTCAACGCCGCACCTATGTCGAGAAGACCAAGCTACCATCGCTTAAGCCTTCAAGAGGAGACGTTGCCGTCTTCTTGGTGTCGTCGCCGTGCTCCTGTAAAGTCGAAGAAGCTCCATCGAAGTCGGACGTTGGCGTTGGGCTCTCAAAGTTGCGAAGTTTGACGGCGAGGTCGAAGATGTGCTGTCATTGCCACATCGCCGCCGGAGATATCAACGAAGTCACGCATCCACGCAAGCACTGCACTTATCACCGTTCGAAGAAGGCGTAACACAAAGTCGACGTCCGCCGCTGTATCATCGCCGTTCGACGTTGCAGTCTGCCGTCCTCTTCTTCACGCCATGAACCGACGTCATGCTGCACGTCGGAGAACTCTGCTACGCTGCTCCAAACATCGCTCTCCATCGTGACCTCTCGACTTGACGATGTGCTTCCACCGCCAGAGCGAGAGCGCTGCCCTAGGATCACCAGAGTTTGCACATCGCTGCTGTAGACGAAGACGCCGTAGGAGACCACCGCCGCTGCCAAACACCATCGCCGCTCGAAGGAGTCAGAGGTCGAAGGGGAGACGTCTCCATCTGAGTTCGAAGAAGCTGCCGCCGTCGAACAAGATCCACACTGCCGTCGCTCTCGGTGAAGTCGCCTCTTGAACCCAGCATGCTACCTGCATGCCCTAAAGAGAGACGAAGTCGAAGTGCTGCTGACGTGGACAAATCCCCATGCAAACGAAGGCGATCATGTGAGGAGCTCGACGAAAGCGAAATAAAATCAAAGCGGAGAGCTGACGTGGAAATGGATTTTATTTGGATTTACTGTGTGCACCGACCGCTATTATTTTGGTTTGAACTGAACTTCTTTACACACAGACCAGAGTGCTTTTTTAGACAGATTGAGATCCAGGAGTCGGATCGAGACACCGTTTGCATCAGATTGGAGCTGACGACGTGTTGACTGACAGAAACGACTACACGGACACGAACTGAGCATTTCTAAACCCTTTACTCTTTATATTCGTGTCTTTGTGTAACGTTCTCTGTAGGAGAAACTTTTACCATACTTTGTGACTATTTTAGACTTGTCTAGTTGGGGCTAGACAAGAGGGTCTTGACGTGTTGCTGCAGTCAAGATACACATTTACTAGGTTGATAGAGTTCTGCACTTTGTTGAGTGTGGTACAGTCTAGGTGGGGAGTTGGAGCTAGGACCCCATTGTAGGTGTACAGAAGGAACTTATTACTACTAGCATTTGCTTGGGGCTGGACGTAGGTCGTTGGTGCGATCGAACCAGGGTATATCTGTGGGTACTCTGTGATTGTCTATCATTTACTCTGGTCGTGCCTTTAACTGTGTGTGATTTCTCGTGGGTTGCACGAGAATTTTTTATTAGCATATTCACCCCCCTCTAGGCTAGGATCCAGATCCAACAATCAAGACCCTCTTGTCTAGCCCCAACCAGACAAGTCCCAAATAACACAAAAGTGGTAAATTTTCCCCTACAGAGATCGTTACACTAATACACAAATATAAAGAGTAAAGAGTTTAGAAATGCTCAGTTCATGTCAGTGTAGACGTCTCTGTCAATCAGCACGTCGTCAGCTTCAGTCTGACGCAAACAACGTCTCGATCTAACTTCTGGATATCAATCTGTGGCTCGAATAGCACTCTAGTCTGTGCACAAAGTAATTTCAGTTCAAACTAATTATATTGCGGTCTGTGCACACATCAACTCCTTTAAGTTTCCAATCCACGTAAGCAAGTTTCATGCAAAGCTCTAATACGAGTTCGCCTGGGAGCGTGATCTCCGATAGCTCCTAAGACTTTGACTTCTCTGATGGAATCGCTCCGACGTTCGATCGACACGGTAGCAATTGACTCCGACAGCAACTCGACTTCGGCAACGAAGAGCTCTACTTCGGCAACAACGAGCTCTCGATGGCGACAACCTCTCCTACAGCGACAACTTCGACGGAGAGATGATGGGAAGGCACGACGAGGCTCCTTGTGTGTGGAAATGGTAGTAAGAGAGGCTCCCCACGGTAGTGGCAAGCGTCTTCACGGTGACATGGACTTCGAGGGAGGAGATGACAACAGCAACCTTTGCTCGAAGATGGAGTAGCGGCGAGTACGGCAGCTCTGCTTGAAGATGGATCTCTCCATGCAGGAAGTAGATCACCACCTGGCAGCCTGATGGTTTGTTGATGAGGAGCAGCAACAAGATGACGATGTTGCATCTCGATGACGACTTGAGGATGTTGTCGACGTTGTCGCTTGCTCGATGATGGGTTTCGTCGACGTCGAAGATGAACGGCTGCATGCTGTTCTTCACCACGACAAGGATGAAGCTTGGCGGCCTTGAGTTGATGATCTTGGGATGCAACACGAGGTTGAGAGTTGTCTTGACCTTGGTGTTGATGCGACTTACAACAAGAAGATCAAAAACAATGGGGAAGAGAGTTAGGGTTAGGGTTTTTGATATGGATTCTTTTGTGATGTTGGCAGCCTCTTTTCCTTTTTGTATACTTTAGTCTCCCTTTCTTTTATATTAGCCGCACTCACTTGGCTAGGGTTTTAAGAGAGGTTTTTATATATGTATGGGCTAGTTAGATTCGGCAAGGATATAGTCCCCTATGATTGCGACATGACATGAGATCAATGGCTAGGGTTGAGGCAATGGATGCGGCAATGAGAGATGAGGTTTGTTTGGGATTTGTTTTGAAGATGGATAGGAATAGTAGATTACCCAAATCTCTAATTGATATGAACAAATCTATAGTGATTCTCTCCATCTCATCCCATATTGGACCAAGTCCAATTTGCTAGGTGTATAGCACTTTGACCAAGCCCATTTGCTATATGAATAGCAATTCCTCCAACAATTGACTTAGTCGTCACTTTGAAGAATTACGTCCTTGCCATCACTAAAACACACTTAGCACACACGTTAAATAGCAACACATGTTTGTCATCATCAAACTAAAGATCCTAGATCGTTACTTCCAACACTAAGGGCACTGTTCATTTAAAATATTTCCCCATCAAAATCTTGGATCCCCTAATTTTAAATGATAAATAATAATTAAAGTGCAATAATTGTTATTTAGTACCCCTAAAAATTTTAATTATCCCTAAATTTAGTTCACCTAGAAAATTTAGTTCATCAAAAAATTGCAGTTCCCGTTAAAATTTAGTTCCTCTAAATATAACTTGTGCTTCACATATTCTGAGATTCAAATATAACCCTCTACCAAATTCAAATTATCTAAAAAATTTTTACAGTTTAATTAGACACACATACAAAGCTTCTCTTTATCAAATTTCAAATTTTGATCAAATGGATACAGGAATTATGAACTACAGCTGACACCAAGATTACAAAATTTCAGTTTTTTCAAACAAAGTTCAAGCTTTTGCAAAATTGTCACTAAAAGTTTGAGATAAAATGGCACATTGGATATGGGAACATGTCGAGGATGTAGCACTTGGGCTTTAAGGTGCTGCCATCCTCCGGTGTAAAGAACGTCTTGTTCACCTCCCAGTGACGTTGCCACTTGGGATCAATCTCATCGAAAAGGTAGTCCATCCTCTACGGATTGCTGTCCTGAAATTTTGGTAAAATGGGCGCCGTCAGTTTGAACCAAAAACTGATACGAAATGGGTTGATCGACATATCACCAACTATAACTCCACTCTACAATTTACATCATACAACTCTAATTTCAGAAAATTTTAAAATATAGAGAGTTAGGTTTTGCACCCCCCCAAATTTCAAAGTATTGGTTTTCTCCCAACATGTTTCCACCCAAAATTTAAGGTCCCCCCATCGAAAGCAAAAACGAAGCAATAAAACCAAATTAATAACAAATTGAAGAAAAATACCGTCAAAACAATGTCAGTGTTGTGAAGGGAAAAGTAGGGAAATAGGTGTAGAGGGTTAAGAGCCCCCTACCCTCATATTTATAGCTTTCAATGGTGGGCCAGATACCCAATGGGCCTCATGGGCCTATTTTCATAACACTTCCCCTTATCCAACCAACATTGAATAAGAGGTGGATTCTTCAGGATCCGAGTTAGGATAACTGCCTTGTCAAATAAAGAACAGTTAATCCATAACTTCCCCTATTTTAGGGATGTGTCTAGGGGTGGATACTTCAGGATCCAGAGTCAACGAGGTTGCCTCGTCAAAACCTTGACTACGGAAAACCCTGTGGGAAAAAACCAGTAGCCAAGGGAAAAGAGTACAACTCTGCAGTTGACTCCCCCTTATCTGACCAAGCTTCAGGCTTGCAGATTTCCTAAGAATATATACATCAGTCTCCTATGTATCTATGAGTTCACAGTCCTCTCATCCTGACCCAGTTTACATTTTCTCACTCTCCTCATCCCAATCCCATATACAAGTTTCTCAAAGATACTAGTAAGCAGGGATTTGGTAAGCAAATCAGCCAAATTATTACATGATTGGATCTTCTGTACCTCAATCTGCTTTTGCTTCTGAAGGTCGTGCGTCCAGAAGAACTTGGGGGAGATATGCTTTGTCTTGTCGCCTTTGATGTAGCCATCCTGTAGCTGGGCTATACATGCTGCATTGTCTTCATGGAGAGGAGTAGGTGCAAGTACGCCGGTCATCAGGACGGTGGAGGTGAGAATGTTCTCGATCACAGAGCGTAGCCAGAAACTCCCCTTGCTTGCTTCATGGATCGCTAGAAGTTCTGAGTGATTGGATGAGACGGTTGTCATGGTCTGCTTTACAGATCTCCAGGATATGGCAATGCCGCCATAGGTAAACATGTATCCGGTCTGAGACTTCTCTGTGTGAGGATCGGACCCGTATCCTACATCAGCATAACCAACTAAACCAGTTGATGCCCCTTTCATGTAGAATAGACCTAAGTCTATGAACCCTTGGAGGTAGCATAGAAGATGCTTAACTCCGGCCCAGTGCCACTGTGTAGGTGCAGCACTATATCAGGCTAGTAAGTTGACTGCAAATGCTATGTCAGGGCGAGTGCAGTTAGCCAGGTAAAGGAGTGCACCGATAGCACTTAGATAAGGCACTTCAAGGCCTAGTACTTCCTCCCCCTCTTCCAGCGGCCGGAAGGGGTCTTTATGCACATCCAATGATCTGACGACCATTAGGGTGCTGAGGGGGTGGCACTTATCCATCTGAAACTTTGTCAATAAGTTCGATGTGTAAGTTGACTGATGTAACAGGATCCCATCGTTAAGATGCATTATTTGGAGACCTAAACAGAATTTTGACTTTCCGAGGTCTTTCATCTCGAAGGTTACTGTCAGGCTTCTAGAAATCTCGACGATCTCTTCAGGAGATCCAATGAGGTTCAAGTCGTCCACATAGACGGCTATAATGACAAATCCTATTGCCTTTGCTCTTATAAAGATGCAAGGACAGACTGGGTCATTTGTAAATCCTTGTTTTGCAAGGAAGTCGCTCAGTCTGTTATACCACATCCTTCCAGATTGTTTTAGAACATATAATGATCTTTGCAGTTTCACTGAGTAGATGTCACGTTGTCTCTCTTTTAGTGCTGCAGGCAAGGAATAACCGTCAGGCAATCTCATATAGATGTCTCGGTCTAAGTTGCCATATAGGTATGCCGTCACGATGTCCATAAGCTGCATATCTAAACCCTTGGGTTGTTAAGCCGTTGAGGAATCGGAAGGTGATCACGTCCATGACTGGGGAGTATGTGGCTTCAAAATCCACCCCTGGACGTTGGGTAAAACCCTGCACTACAAGCCTTGCTTTGTAGCAAACGATCTCATTCTGTTCATTTCATTTTCTAATAAATACCCATTTATAACCCACAGGTTTTACAGTTTTTGGTGTCTGGACTATAGGTCCTAAGACCTTGCGTTTGGTGAGTGAATCCAACTCCACTCCTATTGCCGCTTTCCACTTTGGCCAATCATCTCTGCTTTGACATTCTGTCAGAGAGCGTGGTTCAATATCATCGTCGCAGTACGCGACGTTGATGGCAATATTACACGCAAATGTGTCATCTATGGTTATGCTCTTGCTGTCCCAATGCTCCCCAGTTCGAACATAGTGTATCGAAACTTCATTTTCTCCCTGTTTTTCCTCTGTTTGAGAGTTTGGAAGAGATGGGGTAGCAGGGCTTACAGTAGCATCCTGTGGTGGTATTTATTTACCATTGCCAAGGGTCCTACTCTTTCGAGGGACTTGGTCCTTGGATCCCGGTGGTCGCCCTCTCTTTTTGAGGGGTCCAACCATTTCTGCTGCAGGCGGATTGCATCCATTTTGCAGTATGTCAATCCTAGCTGGAGTGTTAGCAGTAGGGACGTCTGATCTGATAATCTTCTGGTTGTCACTAAATTTGTCACTAAATTTATCTGGCAAGAGATGGACAGTGTTTTGGATATGGAGAATCTTCAGGACCTCCTCCTCATACTGGCTTGTGGGCGGATCAAAGTGACATAATGTCTTTGTATCCCAAGTGATACAGTCTAAAGCTTCGAGCTTCTTTGTCTGTGAGCCTAGTCTTGGAAATGATGTTTCATTAAATTCACAGTCTTCTAGACGTGCCTTGAAAACGTCTCCCGCAAGGGTTTCTAGGAATCTTATTATGGAGGGGGTGTCAAACCCAACATAAATGCCTAGGTGACGTTGTGGACCCATCTTTGTCCTTTGTATTGGTGCTATGGGGACGTATACTGCACAACCAAATATTCTCAAGTGTGAGACAATTGGTGGGGCTCCAAGTGCTAGTTGCATTGGAGAAGATGACTGACCTCCAGAGGGTCTTAATTTTATTAAAGATGCAGCATGCAAAATTGCATGACCCCATGCATTCACTGGAAGCTGGGATTGAAGTAATAATAGACGAGCAATCCATTGCAGTCTCTTAATTAGAGATTCTGCTAACCCGTTTTAGGTGTGAACATGCGCTACAGGATGTTCGACTTCAATTCCCTGTGCTTGGAAACATTCTAGAAAGACTTGTGATGTAAACTCCCCCGCATTGTCCAAACGAAGTTTCTTTATATGGTAGTCGGGGAAGTGGGCCCGTAACCTGATTATCTGAGCTAAAAGCTTAGACAGTGCAAGGTTACGGGTGGACAGTAGACACACATGCGACCACTTAGTAGATGCGTCTATCAGGACCATAAAGTACCTGAACGGGCCACTTGATGGGTGTATAGGCCCACAAATGTCTCCGTGGATTCTTTCCAGAAAACTTGGAGACTCCAGGTCCACTTTCAGTGGAGAGGGTCTTGTAATCAGTTTACCCTTGTAACAGGGTGGACATGTGAATTTACCTTTTTGAAGAATCTTCAGGTTCTTCAAGTCTATACCCCTTGAGCTTTTTATGATGCGGTACATCATAATAGATCCATGGTGTCCCAGTCTACTATGCCAGGGTTGGAATTCTGGTGTTTGGGGGCACTGCAGGTGCTCCGCCATTGATGTTTCTGGAGTTTGTATACTTGTTTGGTAGAATCCCGAGGGGAGTCCCTTGAAACGTTCCACAATAGTTTTTGAACCATTTGTAAGAGACGTTACAAGCAAGTATTCCCTTTCATTTTCCTCGACTGTCTCTAAGTGATATCCGTTTAAACGGTTATCTTTAAAGCTTAGGAGGTTTTGGATAGATTTAGGGGAGTATAACGCATTTCTAAGTGTGATTTGTGTGTTACCGAGGAGCAATATGGTTACTTCCCCTGATCCTTCGATTATATTAGCTGGTCCTGAGATTATTCTCAGTGGACCAGAGTAGCTACTTATGCTCGTGAAGTAGTCTATGTTTTGAAGGATCGAGTGCGTCGATGCACTGTCCACTAGGCAAATTGATTCCATATCTATATTAAGAAAGACATTTAAGCAGTAAATAATATGAAAAAGAAGAGATCTACTTTCATTTAAGATGCTCAAAAATGTTCGACATAAAAACTAAATACGATGCATAAATGGAAGATACATTGCTAGCAATAACAATTGTTTATGGTCCATAACTAGAGAGTGTCGTCTCCCATGAAATCTTTAGGAGTCCATGAGGTCTCTGGCAACACTGTGCTCTCTATCAGGTTTGTCTCAGCGCGAGGCTTGAGACTTGCCTGGTAGAGGTCCTGTAGGTGTTTCTGGGTGCGGCAGATCCTGGACTAGTGGCCCGTCATTCCGCATTTGGAGCACTTATCCTCCCAGTCTTGCTTGGGAGTACCACCTTTGGACGTCCACTTTTGCTTCTTTTCCACGAACTTCTGGTTCTGAGCAGGAGCTTGGGGAGTGGCCTTCTTCCGCTTCTTTTGTTCTTTCCATTTCTGAAATTTAGCCTTCTTGTCCATCTTCTTCTTCTGGGAAGACTGGAAGTGTGCCTCTGCAGGATGTGTCAGTGGAGCAGAGCCAGGAGGGCACAGGTTGTGAGTGGCAACCAACAAATCTCTGTTCTGTTCAGCCATTAGCAGGCATGAAAGCAGATCAGAGTACTTCTTGAACTTCCTCTCACGGTATTGTTGCATAAGGATCATGGCCTTCTCGTGGAAAGATGTGAACGTCTTTTCCAGCAACATTTTCTCAGTCATAGTCTCACCACACAACTTCAGGCGTGAGGTGATACGGAACAATGCTGAGTTATACTCCGCTACGGATTTGTAATCCTGTTTACGGAGGTGAGTCCACTCGTACTGTGCACGAGGGAGTATGACATCCCTCTGATGCCTGTACCTCTCCTCAAGTGCGTCCCACAGTTCGTAAGGATCCTCTACAGTAAGATACTCGTCCTTCAGGGTCGAGTCTAAATGTTTCCTGATATAGATAATGGCTTTCGTCTTTAGTATATCGGAAACTTCTTCTGTATGAGGTGCTTCTTTAGAAGCATCCTTTTCAGCTGTGGCAGTACTTGTTGTTGCCTTCTCAGTGAGTGTCAGACTGAACCCATGAGATCACAGATGGAACTTCAGGTCCAACTGCCAACTCAAGTAGTTCGACCCATCGGCCTTCAGGACCGAGAAATTGACATTCGCAAGTCTGGCCATTAAATGATCTAGCAATATGAAAATAACATGGATTATTAAACTGTAAAAAATAGACATCCACACATATATTTTTACCATTTTCATAACATGAATTATTAAATAAAATTAACATCGATGCATGCTTTTTAACATTTTCATAAAGTGAATTATTAAAGGAAATTAACATCCACGCATGCCTTTTAACATTAAAATCGCATGAAATATTTAACATCCACGCATTTAATGTATAAGCAATGAAAATAAGTTAGGACTATGGGGATCAGCCAGCCGACATCTGTTGAGTATTGATTCCCCGGATTTGGTTTTGATGATGAACAAACATAAATATCGTGAACTAACTCTTTGTAAGCGCAGTTATGGAGATCGTCGCCAAACTACTTCGTACATCTAAAGCGACGTCTTAAGACTTCTCAAAGCACGTGATCGTGTGCCTGAAGCTTCGTTGAAACTCAAGGAGCATTATTGAAGTCAAGAGTTTCGGATTGAAGCTTTGAAGACGGTTCGTCATGTTTTATTTATAGTCATCTAGTTTCTTTCCGTAGAATGTTAAGCCTTGAGTAGGTCTTACATTATTAGAGCTAGGATTATCATAGAAGCCCATAGAATCTTTCCCGAAGCCTTACGCTTTGTTTCGCGGCTTCTAGTGCATGTTAGTTGGTTCAAGAAGAAGAACCAACCGATTAGATGGCAATCTAGTCGGTCGACAATCCTTCTTGAACCGACTAGATATCCTACTCCAATTCAGCTCATTCACTGTTGACCAATTAGTCGGTCCAAGAAGGTTCACCGACCGACTAGTTGTCAAACTAGTCGGTTAGGAATCCTTCTTAGACCGACTAGTTATGTCTTTCACTTTTCAGCCTGAGCTACTGTTTATCGTTAGTCGGTCAAAGAACAATCATCGACCGACTAGTTGAGAAACTAGTCGGTTGGAATTTGTTCTTAGACCGACTAGATCTTTTTGTCGACAGCCTATTGATTTCAACTCTTAGTCGGTCAAAGAACACTCACTGACCGACTAGTTGTCAAACTAGTCGGTTGGCAAGTCTTCTTAGACCGACTAGTTCTATCGACCCGAATTCTATTTTCTAGACTGTCATCCTCTTAGTCGGTCCAAGAAGAATCACCGACCGACTAGTTGAGAAACTAATCGGTCAGTGATCCTTCTTTAACCGATTAAGCTGCTTCAGAATAGAGCCGTTGGAGCATTAATTGCTACGAATTTTGCTCTCTCTTTCCTCTAACCTATATATACTTGGAGAGGTTCTTTCCTAGTATTCAAGGCTGATATTCTAGAGGTTTAGAGAAATCAAAGAGAAGCTTTCAACTCTAATTTCCAAGCTCTCTCATTCTCACAAGAATCTCTCCCGCACTTCTTGAGCCCTAATTCCTCAAGAGAGATTCTCTCCATTGTGAGCCTTTCAAGCCAAGAGCTTGATTCAAGGTCACCAACTCCTCCCTAGCCATCTATTGCTGGTCATCTACTTGGAGCTAGGGTTTGGTGCCTTCTTCTTCCTCAAAATCCTTCTTGCCCTAATATTGGTAAGTTTACTCAAGGCATATGATTTTGTTGGTAAGTATTTCATTGTTTCATTTACTTTGTTTGTACAAGTTGTTCTCTCGGTTGTGAGAGAAGGGTGTGATCCCGGGTTGTGGGAGTCACATGTCATTTGTGTATGATTTGGTCTTGTAGAGGTTTTCTACAAGAATTTCATAGTGCAAAGCTTGGGTTAGTGGTTTTTAACTCAAGTATCCGGAGGAGATCCGAGTGGTTGGGAGGTAGGATCACCGGGAACAAGTCGGGGAGACTTGGGTGGATCCGAACCCGTTAATTCGTATTGTTTGCATTGTTTAATTCTTGTTGTTTGTAGTTATTCCGCATCGTTGTTTGTTTCTTGCACAATAATTATGAATAACACTCTTGATTATTTTTAAAGTACTATTCACCCCTCTCTAGTACTTGTGCAGTAGCTACTCAGGGCATTACATTTGGTATCAGAGCCAAGTTCATAGCTATGACAAACAACGACTACAACGTCTTCAAGAATCGTGAAGGGGCTTCTTCGGTGATGGAAGGACACTCCTCAACTAGGCCTCCCTTCTTCAACGGTACCAATTATGGGTACTGGAAATGCCGGATGGAAACGTTCCTCCGGAGCACTTCACTATGGAGAGCCACGATGACGGAGTATGTCGAGCCCGCCGAAGAAGATTTCACGAAGTGGACTACCGCGGAGGTCGCCACGGAGGTAACCAATGCCAAGGCAATGAACGCCTTGCAATGTGCTTTGGAGCCCGAAGACTTCAATAAGATATGCACATGTAAGAGTGCATATCAAATTTGGAACCAACTCCTTATCTTGCACGAAGGAACGAGTACGGTAAAAGACTCTAAACTCGTTGTTACTAACAAAGAGTTCGAATTATTTCACATGGAACATGGTGAAAGTATGAAGGAGTACTATGCTCGCTTCGTGGATATATCCAACGAATTGGAAGCTCTTGGGAAGAACTATACCCAAAAGGAGAAAGTCGCGAAGATTATTGACGGACTTCCTTCTTGTTAGGAAAAGCGTACCTTCGCCATCGAGGAAGGTAACGATATGAATAAGTATACTGTCGTACAACTAATGGGTACCTTGTTGTCTTATGAGGTGCGCAAGGACAGTAAGATAAAGATGCAGGAAAAGATGAAGTCGTACTTGGATCAAGACGTGCCAAAGAAAAAGACAATTGCATTCAAGGCCGCTCCATCTACATCTACCGATGATGAAGAATCGGAAGACAAGTTGGACATAGACGCTTTGGCCGATTTGGCAAAGAAGTTCGACCGATTTTTTCAAAAAGGTAAGTTCAAGAACAAAGCTAAATTTAGCTCTACTAATGCATCTACTCCTGTGTGTTATAAATGCAACAAGCCAGGACACATCAAGCCGGATTGTCCTCTCAACAAACACAAGGAGAAGTGGAAGGCACCCAAGTACGACAAGTCGAGAAAGTACAAGAAGGGGTACAAGAAAGGGCTTGTCGGCTCATTCACTGACTCCGAAGAGGACTCCTCAAGTGGAGAGTCGGATGATGGACAAGTGGAGAAAGCACACATGTGCTTCATGGGAAAAGAGGAACGTGATCAAGAGACATCCTCCGATGAAAGCGAGGATGAAAGCGAGGGTGAAGGCGATGAGGTAACTATGGATGAACTTAGATTAGCTAACGAACAACTTTGGTCTAAGTTTTCTAAATTGGCCAATAGATATATTAAGACTAAAAATGAGCTAACTAGTCTTCAAACCTCACCTAAGCCTATCATCATCAACAACGACATCGTTGTTGAAGGTTTGAGAAATGAGATTGTAAATCTCAAATCTCAACTTGAGCATGTCCATATTGAGGATTCGGATGAACACGAGATAGCGAATTGGATTTCTCGAAACTCAACTTTGAGTATTGAGAATGAAAATCTCAAGTCTCGTGTTTATGTACTCACATCGCAAGTGTCCACCTTGGATGCTTCTATGCATTCTTTCACCGAGAAGTATGAGTACACATTAGGCCGAATTAATAAATTCAATAAAGGTAAGGGCCATTTGGATAATATCATAAATGACTTACTTCCGGCCAATCATCACATTGGTTTGGGGTGTAAGATGGGAGACTCATCCAAATCGGTCACGACCTTTGTTAGGCCATCTTCTGAAGCCTCAACTAGTGAGAGTAAACACCCCGTGGGTAGTTCATCTACCAATGGTGCTTCCATTAGGTACACACCCCTGTTTGGAAAGAAACCCACTTTGGGTGGACCTCCAAAGAAGGGTCATGCATTTATGTATGCCAATGCTATGCCACGTAGGAACACACATCCTACCCCACATGTTCACATGTATGATGATTTTTATGCTCCACGTCCACGAGCACGTGCACACCATGTGAGACACACTCATGCACGTGTTCCTCCACATGCATATGTTCATCCACACTATCATTTTCATCATGCACCATTTCATTATGTGCCATATGCATATTCACGACATGCATTTCCTAGGCCATTTCCTCGTAGGCCACATGCATCACATAGAAATCAACAACATATGCATGCTCCCAATAGGAATAGGGCTCCCAAGACATTCACTATTTGGGGCCCGAAGAACACTAACATGCATGAAAAACAAGCATATATTAATTCGTATTTCATGAATGTTGTGCACAATGATGATTTTGTTGGGAAGTCTAAGTCCAATTGGACTTGGCTTCCAAAGGTCTAATCTCTTAGGACCCAATGACCTTGGGTACCATGGAAGGATATTTTTATCTTCAGGTACTCAAGAATAAGAGAAGGAGCAACAAATCAAAATTTAGCTCCATATTATGTTTACTAGGTTCAATCCACCATGGGATACCAACCCTACCAACTCCGTGATTTGCAAAGATTTTCATTCAAATGGAGTTGATGGTGCTTAAGTGATGCACCAAAGTAGGGGGAGCTTAATGTTGTAAGTATATTCTTACTTTTGGTATCCATGTGTGTTGAATGCATGTAGATGTCACTTTGTATTTTAGACTATCTCATGCTTATCTTGATGCTAGTTTTGAGCTTATGCTATAATTCTTATCTTTCGTATGCTCATGGCATTCCATGCTTTTTATTGACTCATTTAGTGAGTATCTCTTTTGGAATGCATGCTAGTGTACTAGAATTGTGTATGCCATAAGTTGTATAAAGTTTCTATCACTATTTTGGCATAACAATTTTGTAGGATGTGTACATCATGTTGCCATTTGTTTCGTGTGCACATTGTATTTATGTCTCTGATATTGACTTAGTCTCTCGTCAACTACATTGGTTAAATATATTTACTTTTATGAAAACATAGAATCGTTTTTCATGCACTAAATTAACCAAGAATGTTGATATTGGAGAGTATGTTCCATAACTCAATATATGAAATTGATTTGAGTTTTGATGATTTCATTTTTCAATTTTTGACTATGGTCTCGTTGGCACGCTTTGATTCTCTTCGTGATTTTACTTTGGTGTCATTTAGACCGTGGTCGTATTCTTCGACTCTCGTGCTTTTATTTTAGCCATTGATGTTGTCGTTGATTTCCTCCCGCTCTTTTTGCTAATGCCAAAGGGGGAGAGAATTAATAATGACAATATGCTAAATGATAATTTAAAGCATTTTACCATGAATCTAATTTGATATATTAGATTCAGGGGGAGTTAAGATATAAAAATGGGTTTAGATCCTAAATTGCAATAATAGGATTCATATTTTATATTGGAAACTCCTTCTGTATGAGGTGCTTCTTTAGAAGCATCCTTTTCAGCTGTGGCAGTACTTGTTGTTGCCTTCTCAGTGAGTGTCAGACTGAACCAATGAGATTGCAGTGGAGCTTCAGGTCCAATTGCCAACTCAAGTAGTTCGACCCATCGGCCTTCAGGACCGAGAAATCGACATTCGCAAGTCTGGCCATTAAATGATCTAGCAATATGAAAATAACATGGATTATTAAACTGTAAAAAGTAGACATCCACGCATGTATTTTTACCATTTTCATAACATGAATTATTAAAGAAAATTAACATCGATGCATGCTTTTTAACATTTTCATAACGTGAATTATTAAAGGAAATTAACATCCACGCATGCTTTTTAACATTAAAATAGCATGAAATATTTAACATCCACGCATTTAATGTATAAGCAATGAAAATAAGTTAGGACTATGGGGATCAGCCAGCCGACATCTGTTGAGTATTGATTCCCCGGATTTGGTTTTGATGATGAATAAACATAAATATTGTGAACTAACTCTTTGTGAGCGCAGTTATGGAGATCGTCGCCAAACTACTTCGTACACCTAAAGCGACGTCTCAAGACTTCTCAAAGCGCGTGATCGTGTGCCTGAAGCTTCGTTGAAGCTCAAGGAGCATTATTGAAGTCAAGAGTTTCGGATTGAAGCTTTGAAGACGGTTCGTCATGTTTTATTTATAGTCATCTAGTTTCTTTCCGTAGAATGTTAAGCCTTGAGTAGGTCTTACATTATTAGAGCTAGGATTATCATAGAAGCCCATAGAATCTTTCCCGAAGCCTTACGCTTCATTTCGCGGCTTCTAGTGCATGTTAGTTGGTTCAAGAAGAAGAACCAACCGACTAGATGGCAATCTAGTCAGTCGACAATCCTTCTTGAACCGACTAGATATCCTACTCCAATTCAGCTCATTCACTGTTGACCAATTAGTCGGTCCAAGAAGGTTCACCGACCGACTAGTTGTCAAACTAGTCGGTTAGGAATCCTTCTTAGACCGACTAGTTATGTCTTTCACTTTTCAGCCTGAGCTACTGTTTATCGTTAGTCGGTCAAAGAACAATCATCGACCGACTAGTTGAGAAACTAGTCGGTTGGAATTTATTCTTAGACCGACTAGATCTCTTTGTCGACAGCCTATTGATTTCAACTCTTAGTCGGTCAAAGAACACTCACCGACCGACTAGTTGTCAAACTAGTCGGTTGACAAGTCTTCTTAGACCGACTAGTTCTATCGACCTGAATTCTATATTCTTGGCTGTCATCCTCTTAGTCAGTCCAAGAAGAATCACCGACCGACTAGTTGAGAAACTAATCGGTCAGTGATCCTTCTTTGACCGATTAAGCTGCTTCAGAATAGAGCCGTTGGAGCATTAATTGCTACAAATTTTGCTCTCTCTTTCCTCTAACCTATATATACTTGGAGAGGTTCTTTCCTAGTATTCAAGGCTGATATTCTAGAGGTTTAGAGAAATTAAAGAGAAGCTTTCAACTCTTATTTCCAAGCTCTCTCATTCTCACAAGAATCTCTCCCTCACTTCTTGAGCCCTAATTCCTCAAGAGAGATTCTCTCCATTGTGAGCCTTCCAAGCCAAGAGCTTGATTCAAGGTCACCAACTCCTCCCTAGCCATTTATTGCTGGTCATTTACTTGGAGCTAGGGTTTGTTGCCTTCTTCTTCCTCAAAATCCTTCTTGCCCTAATATTGGTAAGTTTACTCAAGGCATATGATTTTGTTGGTAAGTATTTTATTGTTTCATTTACTTTGTTTGTACAAGTTGTTCTGTCGGTTGTGAGAAAAGGGTGTGATCCTGGGTTGTGGGAGTCACATGTCATTTGTGTATGATTTGTTCTTGTAGAGGTTTTTCTACAAGAATTTCCTAGTGCAAAGCTTGGGTTAGTTGTTTCTAACTCAAGTATCCGGAGGGGATCCGGGTGGTTGGGACGTAGGATCACCGGGATCAAGTCGGGGAGACTTGGGTGGATCCGAACCCGTTAATTCGTATTGTTTGCATTGTTTAATTCTTGTTGTTTGTAGTTATTCCGTATTGTTGTTTGTGTCTTGCACAATAATTAGGAATAACACTCTTGATTATTTTTAAAGTACTATTCACCCCCCTCTAGTACTTGTGCAGTAGCTACTCAGGGCACTACAACATCAACAGAAAAAGACAGTCCAAAAGTAACATCAAAAAGTGCATGAAAAATAAATACAACTCTGGAACTTCAAAGAGAAGCCCCTTTCTTCTTTTTGCATACGCCTTCAGCTCCTTTTTGGTGTTCTCCGGTCTTCTTTTTACATATATATCCTCACTTACAAATTTCTCTCAAAAAGAAAAAATTGCAGAAAAGTAAAGATGTCGGAAACCTGGCTGATCCCTAAAAACATAGCTTAATAGCACATCCACGCAGATAATATATGAAAAATATACAGCCACGCAGATAATCATATCAAAGGTATGTAAAGATTAATAAATAATCTAAATGGTGTGTGACGTGCTAAATTTTTTTTTGAAAAACTTTTTACCTTTGATCCATATTTTTAATTTTTTATTTTCCGCTTTAACCCTTATTTGAAAATTAAAAATTTCTTTAATTATTTTGGGCTTTTGGGGCCAAAAATAAAAAAGGAAAAATTATTTTGTAAATGGGCTAATTTTCAGGCTTTTTGGGCCATGAAAACAACCCATTAGGGTTAATTGGGCCTCCCCTAAAAAATTGGCCCGTTAAGGGCTAGGGTTTCCGAAAAACCCTAGAGGGGCCCACGGAGCGCCTCCGTGACAGCTGGCCACGGCGTCAGGCCGCGGCCTCTGCGGCCTGGGGCCGCGGCTGCTGGCTTCAGGCCGCGGCCGCCGTGGCCTATGGCCGCGGTGTTTTGTGCCGCCGACGGCGCTTGTGGAGCGCTGCTGTTACGCCCTTCGGGCGTGCGGGGGTATGGTTAAAGGTTGAGGGGGGTAAAAAATTGATTTTTCAAACATTTAGATCTCAAAAAAACGATTTTTATTGTTTTTAGACATGCGGATCTAAATAAAAATGTGATTTTTACCGTGTTTTCAAACTTTTTGATCTTAAATCATGCAGATCTACGGGAAACACAAGTTTAGATCTAAAAAGTTTTGAGATTTACCTCTAGATTCGACAAGTGAATCTAGACGACGGTTGGTGAAGGATGCCCTTTTCGCTCCCCGTTGAGAAGATTACGATCTTCTTAAAACTGAGCGGTTGATGGATCTCCTTCCTCGAGCGTCGCCACTTTTTCCAACGAGCGTGATCGTGCTGATAACGTGTTGTGAAGGGAAAAGTAGGGAAATAGGTGTAGAGGGTTAAGAGCCCCCTACCCTCATATTTATAGCTTTTAATGGTGGGCCGGATACCCAATGGGCCTCATGGGCCTATTCATTACAGTCAGGGTAAATCCAATGTTAGCATTGTGTAAAACACAGTGTTCTAAAAATCGGCCTGGGCGGCCGCCTAGGCGGCGCCTAGGCGCTAGGCGGCGCCTAGGCGCTAGGCGGCCAGTAAACACCCCGATTATGGCCTGGGGAGGTCAATCTGGGCGTTTTTGGGATTAATCGGCCGCCTAAGCGTTCTGGGCGGTGTCTGGGCGCTCTGGGCGGTTCCTAGGCGGTTCCTAGGCGGTTCCTGGGCGGTTCCTGGGCGGTTTCTGGGCGGTTTCTGGGCGTTTTTGGTAAATGGCTTAATTGCACAAGAGTATCTTTTAAATTTTATTTTATTGCACACAAATACTCTAAAGTAGGTAAAGTGGATTTGATTTAGTATGTATTAAATATTTGATGTATTTTAAATAATATATATATATATATTTATATATAAACATAAATATATTATATAAAAATAAATAAAATAATTAAAAACTGCAAATCCTCCTAGGCCGATTAATCCCCGATTAATCCCCGATTAATCCCCGATTAATCCCCGATTAATCCCCGATTAATGCTCTGGGCGCTAGGCGCTCGCAATCCGAACGCCTAGCGCCTAGCGTTTTTTACAACCTTGGTAAAACATAATGGATGAAAAATCATGTGGTTTTGATACTTCTTGTACATGAATCTAGCATTTTCATTAACACAATTGTTCACTTCTACAACAAACTAAAGAAGCATTTATTAAAAAAAGAATAATTCCTAATTCTAACAGAGTTTTCTTAGTCCCTAATGCTCACATCTTTGCAATGACTGCACTTTTTGCACATGGATATAGAATTCTCATTAATACATTTGTTAACATTTACAACAAACTAAAGGCGCATTTATTAAAAAGGAACAATTACATATTCAAAGTAAAGTTTCTTAGTCCATAGTGCTCATCTCTCTACAACGACCGCATCAATGAACTCTCCTCCAACCTATCAGTTTCGAACAATTCTCTAATATATGCACAAAGGGCCGACAGATTCCAATGGAAGGAGGGATAATGATTCAAATATCCCAAAAGCTCTCTCAGGCTCACTTCTGTATAACACTTTAAGCAATAAGGCATCATTTAATCTAGGATCGTGAAATCTGCTAGCAAAAAATGCCAACATAGCTCGAATTAAGCCTTTCTCACAAATTTTTTTGGGAGCATTTGTCGCATGAGCAATGGCTATGAAATTTTAAAATTTCATAGATCTAGAAATAAGAAGCTTAATTTTTCTCTAAAAACAAAATAATACTGGAAATTTACGCACCTCATGTGTTATGATGCTTATGCCTCAAAGGATGCCTACCAACCTATTATCAAGATACAAACAGTGAGAAGAAAGCTCCATTTTGCAATAAAAGATGATTTTGTTTAGAGTTCTACACCATATCTCTCAAATTATAACAGAACAAAAAAAACCCTAACTTATGGTAACTACAAAGCCCAAATTAGTAAACAATGAATGGAGTTCCAAATTTGGGGCAATAAGAAAATTTAAACAAAATGGAAAGAGGAAGATATTATGAATATGTGAGGAGTCGGCTCATAGCCATCTCCTTTCTCGAATTTTCCCTTTAAATTCTTGGTGATGTATCGATTTATGATATCTTTTGGGTAAAAAGGATTTTTTTTCCCTCCAGGAAAACAGAGAGTTAAATGAATAAATAAAATAAATTTTAAACTTTCATAAATATAGAAATAAAAAGCTTAATTTTTTTGCTTTTCGATGGATAAAAAAGCTTAATTTTTCTCCGAAAAAAAACAAAATAATCCTTGAAATTTACACACCTCGAATGTTATGATGATGATGCCTCAAGGGATGTCTACCAACCTATTATCAAGATGTAAAAGTTGATAACCAAGCTCCAATTTTGCAACAAAAGATGATTTTGTTTAGAGTTTAAACCATTTCTCAAAGTACAACAAAACCAAAAACCCCTAACATATGGCAATTACAAAGCCATAATTAGTAAACAGTGAAAGGAGTTCCAAATTTGGGAGCAAAGGAAATTTTAAACAGAATGTAAGGGGAAAGAGATCGTGCATGCATGAGGAGTCGCCTCAAAGCCCTCGCCTATCTCGAATTTCTCCCTTTAAATTTTTGGTGATGTATCGATTTATGATAGCTTTTGGGTAAAAAGGAATTCTCTCCACATGAAAATAGAGAGGTAAGTGAATAAATAAATTCAATAGCCCGAGGACTATGAAAACTTTCAAACCGGCGCTCTAACATAGGCAGTTTCTCTCCGTTCACCTCATAGTTTATTGAAAGAATCCCGCATTTAGTTCAATTTATTGCAGTTAATTCATTGACAACAACAGTGATTACCTCAATTTATGCAAGTTTGTATAGAAACACAACATGAGTAACCTATATTCACTATTGTAATGGCTATGAATTGAGGTATTCACTATTGTTGGCAGTTTGTGTAGGCTATGAATTGAGGTATTCACTATTGTTAGCATACATGTTTCACTATTGTTGGCAATTTGCATATATGGTATTCATACCTCAATTTATGCCAATTTGTTTAGAAACAGAACAGGAAACAAAACATGAAACACAACAACATGAGCATCTGATGACTGATGATTCATTTCCAACATGCATTGTCTGAGAACATATATGCCAGTTTGTTGGGTAATTGTTCTAGATGTAGATCCTGTTCAACAGTCATCAGTAGAAACTCATTTAGAACTCATCAATAATCTTACTCTTGAATTAAAAAAGCACCATAAATGTTATTGACGCTGTGAACTTTGCTATCAAGTCCGGCTAATTTAACCTTACTAATTGGCATGAAGCTTGTGATATAGAATTTAAATAGTTTCCAGCACATTTTCCTAATGAGGAAACAAAATGGCAATAATTTGGTTTTGATCAAACTACTGGACATTCAACTTCTTTCCATCCAGTACCTAGCAAGGGAAATATATTTCATGGAATTAACCAAGGTCACTGGGCAACTTGGAAAGAAGACATGTTAAATTGAGACAATCAGCAGGGCAAGTTGAAAAGAAGAAGAAAACTCTTGTTTTAATGTAAAGACAATGAAATTCTGGTCAGAAAATGTTTGAACCTTCAAAAGGGTTTTAGACTAAAGTTGGGGTAATCTTTAACTTGCTAACTAAAGATGTGTAGAATGTCTTTTTGATGGAATATCTGTCACGGTCGATTTTCGATCGTACGTTTTTCGTGCGCGTACTTTTGTTCGTACGCCTATTTATTTTGATCTATTCTTGTATCCTAGACCTACGATGTGATATGCTGTTGTGACCATCTGGAAGAGTACTTATTTGTGGAATTATTTTTGAACGTCATTTCATGGGTCGTTTTCCCACAAAATAAATTTGTTCGAAGAGGTGTCGTAGCTTCCACCTTCGTCGTTAGACCTTTCTATTTTTAGTTCTGATTTCTGTTACCCTAGCCCGTGACTGATCTTCTTAGTCTCGAACCTCTCGTCGACACGGTCGTCCCGGTATTTTTCTCATAATTATTGGACCCCGCTAGACCCACTTTTCCCCCTAATCCTCTTCTAATACACCTAACTTAATTAACTTGATTAGTTAACTAACCTAATTAAACTAGGCCTAATACGTTTCAAGAAAATATTTCCTAGCTATTCTCCATCACATATTAACCTAAGTCTACCCCCCATCCTCTCACAACTTCTCTCTCCAATCACCTAAACATACCCCCCTTTCAAAACACTTTATCAAAACTATTTCCTTATGCTCACCTAATTGGGCAATTCAACCCATTGTTTTAACTAATCTAAACCCCCTCTATCTCTCCATCTCTCCTCCTATAACACTTAGAATCCCAAACCCTAGAGGTAAATAGCCCATTTCATCTTCATAAGCAAACACGAGAGCTAGGGCTTTGATAGAAAAACTGTCGGTGCATCTTGCTTCTAAAATTCGGCCAGCCCACTCTAGCCCACCGTCGACCACCCAACCTCCGGCCTAGCTCCCCCTCGATACCCCCACCTCCGGCTACCTTCCCCTCGTCAACCACCCCCTCCTCCTCGCTTTAAAACCCGTGCAAACACCAATCTCCATTGAAAAACTGTCACAACCACCTTCCCTTCAAACCACATGCCCGGTCACCGCCGCCGCTGTCGGTAACCCCCACCGGCCATCGATCAATCCCCTCGCGTCCCCTATCCACCGGCAGCCTCCCCTTGCGTCAGTTCCTCCTCCTCCTTCCGCAAACAACGTGCAAACACCAAAACACCCTACAAAACTGTCAAACACCCTCTTCTTATAAATTTTGTCCAGCCCTTTCCAGGCTGCCTTCGGCCGTCCCCCGTTGCCGGTGCACTCCCCTTGACGTCCCTTATCCACCTGTAGCCTCCCCTCGCGTCAACTCTCCCTCCTCCTTCCGCAAACAGTACGCAAACGCCCGTATACACCAGAAAAACTGTCATTTGCCTACCAAAAACCCACGGCCCTGTCTTGTCACCGCCGACCACCCCGCTGCCGTCGGCTGCCCCTCAGGCCTTCCCCCTCTCCGTGCAGGTCCTTCGCTAGTCGCTACAACCCCCGGAACTCCTCCCACGCGCGTGCAACCTCCATATTCGCGCGTAACTTTAGATCTGCGCTACCTGAACCCGCGGACAGATTTGTCCACCATCTCCCATGCTTCCTGTGCCGCTGTCTGTGCCCTCCCGATGCTGTAGGACGCTGTGCCGCTGTCCATCCCCTTCACGTCGCTGTTCGGTGATCGTACCGCTACCCGATTGATCGTCGTTCGTCGCTGCTGCCCGCCGTACCGTTCACGCTACTGGAGTCCAACCCCTGACGTCGCTACCCGATGTTAGTGTAGCTCTTGCGTCGTGCTAAGGGTAATCTCTGAACCGTAGGAACCCCCACATCGCATGCTAATCAAGACTAAAATCCGTAACTTTACTGCTTTGAGTAACTCACTAATCAAGATCTAAAAACTGGGACTGTAGGCTGGATCGCAATCTGAACACATAGGTAGTCTTGGACTGGATTAAACGAGATCGCAATGTGATTGTCTTCAGGAAAGTGAAACTTGCACAGTAATTTGTTAGGCCATGTTTTAGGCCATTTTGTACGATTGTGAAAAAGAGACTAGGCGGTGAAATGATAGTCGCCTAGACGACCAAATTTGATCTAGTTTGACAACGAAACTAGATCCGACACCCTACTTGACCTAGCTTGACAACGAAGCTAGATCCGACACCTTTACTCGTCTATCATTTCATGCCCAATGCCATGTTTACTTTCAAATTATCTGTACGCACATTTAATTGCTTATTGCCATGTTCATGCATCTTGCCACGCCATCTCATGCATCAGCTTGTTCTATCATGATTGTGTAGCACACACTACTTTATAAATGTAAGTTTCGGCAAGTATGATCTTGACTCCTACATATTGATTGAGGCTAGGTGCACCCCTATGCCATATTGAAAAACACTTCCTGGCTCGTGATCCAGAAGATATACACGTGGAGGGGTAGGGTTAAGCAACCACTCAGCGTAGAAGTGTGCCCGTACAGCCACTTCAGCTGTAAGGCATAAACTCTGGGATTGGGGTAGGGTTAAGCGACCACTCAGTGTAGAAGTATGCCAGATCAACAACTTCAGTTGTAAGGCGTAAACCCTGTGCACAATGTGAATGCATGTTTTCATCGTGAAGTCGTGATATCTTGTTTTGTAGATTTTTGCTACAACGTGTCGTGCAAATGTTAACTTTCATGTTCATCTTAAGCTGCTACATTCATGCTCATGTTTAAACTGCTGCATTCATGTCATGTCATCTCCATTATTTTAGAACTGCTAGTTGTACACTTTTGCTCTTATGTTTCCTTGCACAAAAGTCTCCCTTTTTTTGGAGATTGTTGCTGACATGTGCCCTTTTCTCTTTGGGTGTCACATGTCAGGTTTTGAGCCTGAATTAGTTGCTGGGGACACAGTTTGCAGACGTCTAGTTCGAGAACACTGGAGTTCTACCCTTAGTCTCAGCAGGAGGTTTCCTTTTAGTTGTTGTTTATTTTTAGTAGCTGCTGTTAAGTTGTTTGGTGCGTAGCACCATTTCTTGTTGTAGTTTCAGCCATGCTTAGGCCTTTTTTGCTTTCAGACTCTGTACTCTTTCTATGACTATATCTCTGTAATGTTTGAAATAAAATCTGTGGATGTTGAATGTTGGATAATTTCTTTTGTCTATCCCTCATGATTATTATTGTTGTTTCATCGTAATGCAAAGAACCTGACAATGGATTAAATTAACTGACGCTTATAAGACTGTAGCTTCACATCTCCAAGTCTGAGCGGACCACTTCACGTCTCGCCTTCTATACTTGGGAAGTGGGGCGTGACAGGTTTTAGTGGTGGCCCATGCAGGTCCTCTTTGCATCTACGAAATATCGGAACAACAATAATGATAACAACATCCATTTAAATATTCGGAACATTCAAGTCATAAATTGAGTCTAACATGAAGGTTTTCCCTGTCTTAGATGGTAGGAAGACTTAGATAGACGTCCAGGTTGATAGTCAGGCGCTTTTGTTAAGATTTAGTTGTACTCGTCTTAGGTTACCTTAGTAGTCTCTCACATAGTCCTGATCATATTAGATTCCTAGAGCTTTTCCTTTAGTCGTTCGCTTGGGTTCATCAAATTTTGGGCCCAGCAAAACGTAATCTTGACCCTCTTAGGACTCTTCCTTGAGATTTCTAATACAATATAGTTCATTAGAAAGTCTTAGTGCTAAGTTACTCCTAATCTTTAGTCGGCCCGGTAATTAGAACCCCTGATTTCTAGCATCTTCCTAATCATTACACTTCTGTGTTATCGACTGAAGATTTCCATCCTAGTTTTCATGAACCATATCCTAGGCGTATTTGGTATCGATCAGGCGATCATATTCCTTGCCCTCGTTTCACGTGCTCGCTTCATGACGATTATCGTTAATTTTTCGAAACTTCTTCATCGCAAATCTTGATTTCTCTAAAAGTATTTTCGACATCCCTTATTAAATTCTTCGCGCAGTTTAACTTCTTTGAAGACCCATTATTATATATTTAAATTTCTTGCTTTTTTGGTTGAGTTAAAATTCTTCCTGGATCTTTAAACCTTCTTGGTCGTAATTTTTAATTACTATCTCGTAACCATTTTCTAACCGGTATCTTTCGTATTTCAGTTTTAAAACCTGTTACCATTTTGATAATTCAATATATCACCCTTTTTCTAAACTACGAAATTTAATTTAACCACTTACTGTACATACTTTTAGAATATTTTTCTAAGCTAAAGAGAACTTAAAATTTTCATATATATATATCAGTTTATATTCATCGGGCTCATACTTAAAAAAAATCCTTGTATAAATCTATTTTCAATTGCAAACCAATCACTACCTCACCCTACTCATTATTTTCTTCGTCTAAAACTTTTTTCGTGTTTTAAAATTTTACAGTCTGCTCGCTATTTCTACCTATTGTTACACGAATATAAATACGATATCATATTTTACACATGTCCCTCTTTCGTCTATTTAGTTATTTAGAGCAATATTTTTGTCCCACCCAACCAGCTGTTTCCTTATCCTCGCCTTATCTGAACTCGTTCTTTCCGACCTTGTTTCGTTATGCTTTTGGTTTCGGTTTCCTTTCTATTGTTTAGACATTAGTGCTTGTCGTTTCCTGTGTCAACTCTAGTTTAGTAGTGGGCCCATTGGTTTTTGTGATGTCGTGGTGGTGCATGTTTATAGGTAGAGTGTGTGGACCTGTATGAATGTGCTATCCTTAGGATATTAATGACTGTCTCTTGTGTTATGTATGTATACTCAGCATTATTCGTGATATATGTATGAAGTTGTATGAATGATGGTATTTATATGTGAGGATAGCTATACCACTTTAGAGATGTCTGCGTATATTAGATTTAATGTTGGAATAACTACTAGTGGAGTATGTGGTTTGAATGTACTTGTAAATGCTTGAAATAATATACTAGTAAGTCATGTGCATGTTAAGTGTAATGATAATATGTGTGCTTATAGTTAAGTGTGTAGGCCTATTATATGATCAATATGTTAGTACGTGTGAGCGTGTGCTCGTACGTAGATATGAATGTGCTTAGTCTTGAGTAGAAATCTGCTTATTATATGAATATGTGTAATATACGTGTGGTAATAGAATTATGATTTTGTTAGTATTGCTTGCCTTTACAGGATGTTGTGTGTGTGAGTGTACACCGTGAGGTATACACGATTATTGTATGTCATAACTATGTATGGATAGGTATATGTAGTAGGGTACTGATTATATTTAATATTGCTATGGCGTGAATATACTACATGTATGTGACTATACGATGAATGCATGTATTAGAGGGTGTATTATAATTATAAGGGTGCTGATATTTTTAATATTATTATAGTGTGTAAAATGATTGCATTAAGTGGGTGTTACTTGACTAAATATAAAGTGTGATTGATATTATGGTATGTATGTGGTTACGTTGGTAGACATATATTTAATAGAGAGGTGTGTTGTAATTGGTATAAATATCATGTTATGTATATTGAGTATTCTGATATGGGTTTTGAGTCTCACTCAAGCTTGAGTGGGTATACTCTAAGTATATTGTTATATATGTCCGTGGTTGCGTGTAGTACTATGAATATAGTAACGAATGATGTATGTATAATGATTGGATTGGTTGTGCTTGGTTGTGTTACGCACATGAATTTGGGTGGCTATACCATTATATAGTTATAGGTGTTGGTCTGGTAGTTTAGTTACTTATTAAGGTGTTACAGGTTGAATGTATATTTGTTAGCTAAACTTGGTATGTAGAATGTGCTAAGTATATAATGGTATGAGTGGTATGCATGAATGGTATGTTAGCATGTGTGGGCATGCACCATGCACGGGTAAGTATGTGCTTAGTAGATATTTGTGACTATGGTATGTGTCGTGTGTCTTGAATATATTTATAGGACTGTATGTGATGTGAATGTATGGTGAAATATCTGCGTGCATTTGAATAACTATATATTTATGAAATTATAGTAGTGCTGAATGTATAATAGATATAGTAAACATGATTTAATATTGTGTGGTGTGATTACAGGTGTTGATATGTTTGGTGTTGGATGTATACTAGGAGATATATGGAGTAGTATATCCATGTTTGTTTGTACATAGGTAGTTATCTATATGTGAAAAATTACGATTGTATTTGCTAGTGTGAAACTATTTTTATGTAAGTATGTGTAACTTGGTTAAGTAATAGTGTGTGATAGCTATATAAGGGATGTGCGTGACTATATGAATGATTGAAGTACATGTATGAATTTGACTGTCTACGATAGGTATAAGTTTAGAATGTGTATATATACACACACACATATTTGTAGTATTAATGTTTGACTATCTAGTGCATATATAAGCACTTGTAGTGACTATACCTGGTTGAGTTATAGTGTGATGCTATTGGGGCAGTTACTAGAGATGCCATGTATATTTATAGTTAGAAAGTTCGATGACGGACTTTAATCTAAGGTGGGTAGGATGTCACGGTCGCTTTTCGATCGTATGTTTTTCGTGCGCGTACTTTTGTTCGTATGCGTATTTATTTTGATCTCTTCTTGTATCCGAACCCTACGATGTGATATGCCGTTGTGACCCTCTGGAAGAGTACTTATTTGTGGAATTATTTTTGAACGTCCTTTCATGGGTCGTTCTCCCACAAAATAAATTTGTTTAAAGAGGTGTCGTAGCTTCCACCTTCGTCGTTAGAGCTTTCTATTTTTAGTTCCGATTTCCGTTACCCTAGCCCGTGACCGATCTTCTTAGTCTCGACCCTCTCGTCGACACGGTCGTCCCGGTATTTTTCTCATATTTATCGGACCCCGCTAGACCCACTTTTCCCCTAATCCTCTTCTAATACACCTAGCTTAATTAACTTGATTAATTAACTAACCTAATTAAACTAGGCCTAATACGTTTCAAGAAAATATTTCCTAGATATTCTCCATCACATATTAACCTAAGTCTACCCCCCATCCTCTCACAACTTTTCTCTCCAATCACCTAAACATACCCCCCTTTCAAAACACTTTATCAAAACTATTTCCTTATACTTACCTAATTGGTCTATTCAATCCAATGTTTTAACTAATCTAAACCCCCTCTATCTCTCCCTCTCTCCTCCTATAACACTTAGAATCCCAAACCCTAGAGGTAAATAGCCCATTTCATCATCATAAGCAAACACAAGAGCTAGGGCTTTGAAAGAAAAACTGTCGGTGCATCTTGCTTCTAAAATTCGGCCAGCCCTCTCTAGCCCACCGCCGGCCACCCAACCTCCGGCCTAGCTCCCCATCGACACCCCCCAACCTCCGGCAACCTTCCCCTTGTCAACCACCCCCTCCTCCTCGCTTTAAAACCTGTGCAAACACCAATCTCCATTGAAAAACTGTCACAGCCACCTCCCATTCAAACCCCACGCCTGGCCACCCTCGTCACTGTCGGTGACCCCCATTGGCCGCAGATCACTCCCCTCGACGTCCACTATCCATCGGCAGCCTCCCCTTGCGTCAGTTCCTCCTCCTCCTTCCGCAAACAGCGTGCAAACACCAAAACACCCTACAAAAACTTCAAACACCCTCCTCTTATAAATTTCGGCCAGCCCTTTCCAGGCCGCCTCCGGCCGTCCCCCGCGGCCGGTGAACACCCCTTGACGTCCCCTATCCACCTGTAGCCTACCCTCGCGTCAACTCTCCCTCCTCCTTCCGCAAACAGCGCGCAAACGCCCGTATACACCAGAAAAACTGTCGTTTGCCTACCAAAAACCCACGACCCTGTCCTGTCGCTGCCGGCTGCCCCTCAGGCCTTCCCCCTGTCTGTGCAGGTCCTTCCCTAGTCGCTACAACCCGTGGATCTCCTCCCACACGTGTGCAAACTCCAGATTTGCATGTAACTTCAGATCTGCGCTACCCGAACCCGCGGACAGATTTGTCTGCCATCTCCCGTTCTTCCCGTGCCACTGTCTGTGCCCTCCCGATGCCGTAGGACACTATGCCACTGTCCATCCCCTTCACATCGCTGTTCAGTGATCGTACCGCTACCCGGTTGATCGTCGTTCGTTGCCGCTACCCGCTGTACCATTCGCGCTACTGGAGTCCAACCCCTGACGTCGCTACCCGAGGTCAGTGTAGCTCTCGTGTCGTGCTAAGGGTAATCTATGAACCGTAGGAACCCCCACATCGCATGATAATCAATACTAAAATCCGTAACTTTACTGCTTTGAGTAACTCACTAATCAAGATCTAAAAACTGGGACTGTAGGCTGGATCGCAATCTGAACACATAGGTAGTCTTGGACTGGATTGAACAGGATCGCAACGTGATTGTCTTCAGGCAAGTGAAACTTGCACAGTAATTTGTTAGGCCATGTTATAGGCCATTTTGTACGATTGTGTGAATGAGACTAGGCGGTGAAATGATAGTCGCCTAGACGACCATATTTGATCTAGTTTGACAACGAAACTAGATCCGACACCCTACTTGATCTAGCTTGACAACGAAGCTAGATCCGACACCTTTACTACGCTATCATTTCATGCCGCATGCCATTTTACTTTCAAATTATCTGTACGCACATTTAATTGCTTATTGCCATGTTCATGCATCTTGCCATGCCATCTCATGCATCAGCTTGTTCTATCATGATTGTGTAGCACACGCTCCATTTAAATGTAAGCTGCGGTGAGTATGATCTTGACTCCTACATATTGATTGAGGCTAAGTGCACCCCTATGCCATATTGAAAAACACTTCCTGGCTCGTGATCCAGAAGATATACATGTGGAGGGGTAGGGTTAAGCGACCATTCAGCGTAGAAGTGTGCCCGTATAGCCACTTCAGCTGTAAGGCGTAAACTCTGGGATTGGGGCAGGGTTAAGCAACCACTCAGTGTAGAAGTATGCCAGATCAGCAACTTCAGCTGTAAGGCGTAAACCCTGTGCACAATGTGAATGCATGTTTTCAACGTGAAACCGTGATATCTTGTTTTGTAGCTTTTTGCTACAACATGTCGTGCAAATGTTAAGTTTCATGTTCATCTTAAACTGCTACATTCATGCTCATGTTTAAACTGCTGCATTCATGTCATGTCATCTCCATTATTTTAAAACTGCTAGTTGTACACTTTTGCTCTTATGTTTCCTTGCACAAAAGTCACCCTTCCTTTTGGAGATTTTTGCTGACATGTGCCCTTTTCTCTTTGGGTATCAATGTCAGGTTTGAGCCTGAATTAGTTACTGAGGACACAGTTTGCCGACGTCCAGTTCAAGGACACCGGAGTTCTACCCTTAGTCTCGACAGGAGGTTTCCATTTAGTTGTTGTTTACTTTTAGTAGCTGTTGTTAGGTTGTTCGGTGCATAGCACCATTTCTTGTTGTAGTTTCGGCCATGCTTAGGTCTTTTTGCTTTTAGACTCTGTACTCTTTCTATGACTATATCTCTGTAATATTTGGAATAAAATCTGTGGATGTTGAATGTTGGATAATTTCTTTTGTCTATCCCTCATGATTATTATTGTTGTTTCGTTGTAATGCAAAGAACCTGACAATGGATTAAATTACCAGACGCTTATCAGACTGTAGCTTCACAGCTCCAAGTCTGAGCGGACCTCTTCACGTCTCGCCTTCCATACTTGGGAAGCGGGGCGTGACAATATCAGAACATTGGTAGTTTCAATAGTTTACCATAAAAATAGCATGTTCTTCTTTCATCCACTTGCATACTTCTAAGGTTGATTCCAAACCACATAATACTATGACAAAATCAGACAAGGAAACACAACACAAGAGACAACAATCTCTGAGCTCACATAGAAACATAACATGAACTAATATCTTAGAAATGAATCATTAGTTGCTTACAGTACTTATGCCTTCTCACTAAGATTGAATGTCTTTTCAAGAACTTTGCACCGTGAGTTAAAGAATGAGGATGAACTTTAACTCAACCATCTCTGGGATCGAATACCCCTGAATGATCCCGGTCAGCTACGTGCTGTTGCAATTGTATATCAAATTTCCAAAATAAAGCTTCGTGTTCTGCACTGTCATCAGCACTGCGGCCACTGTATCCTCATCTGCCTCATTCTCCTCATTCTCTTGAACCTTCTCTTCAACGGCCACAATGGCTTCTTCTTGAACAATTGCGGCAGAAGACACAACACAAAGAGACATCTTTTAGATACCCAAAACTTTGGGGTCTTACAATTTTTATGAATATTTCCCACAATTTATTTTTTTAAAGAGAAAGGAGCAGCTTTTCCCAGCTTGTAAGTTTGTCAAACTCCATTATCGTATTAAGGTCACAGAACTTTGCATAACAAAAAAAGAAGCAACATTAGGTTTTTAGACATCAAAAATGAAAAAAAATTGATGTTGATGATCACAATGATCACAGTAAAAAATGAAAGAAAGCATCTCAAGAATTAAAAAATATCATTCAAATTGGGCCGGCCAATATCCCATGGCCGAAGCTTGTTCAGATTTCGACGAATGGTATCACCTTGGCATTGGCAATGATTCAGCCAATATCCCACGGCCAACAATCAGCAAATATGCATCCTTTCGGCACAGAGATTGAGAGAGGCAGATAGAGAGAGCTAGATCTGATGGATTTTGCAGTTGAAATCATAGCTTCTCCTTGGGGTGTCGGCTGCACTTGAGGCATAGAGAGGAGAGAACTCAGAGGAGAGAGGGAATTTAGGGGTATTTTTACTTGAAGTGAATTCAAAGTTTTGATTTCCCCCCAAACTTTTCTTTCAAACTTTAAATTTCAAAATCCCACCAAATAGTTTCCCTTGAAACTTTTCATTCAAACTTTAAATTTCAAAATCCCATCAAATAGTTTCCGCTGACACTTTTCTTTCAAACTTCAAACTCTCCATAAGTCCCCGCCCCAGACATATCATATTCACCTGGTTCTAGTCATTGTCCTAGTCATCAAACTTTGTCCTAGTCATAAGTTAGTGCCACGTAGAACAAAATTCAAAAAAGGTTCTTTGTATAATAGTTATCCATCAATATAGATATATCCTATAGTTGGTTGTACTTGTCTATGGCTATTTATCCTATGCTTGTAGGTAACCACATTTGTATGCATATGTCCATATATATGGCTATATGTGGGTTTAAATGTATGGATAGTTAATTGTAAGGTTATGGACTTGTGTGGTTGACTATGGTATATAGTTGTGATTATAGTGTGGTGTTGTGTTGTATAATATGTATTGGCGTGAGTGTTGGCATGTAGATAGATGGACTTTCTTAGATTATTGGAGGATATTAGTGTCTTATGTTTGTATTTGTTTAGACATCTTTATATTGATATTATGTACGTTAGTAAGTGTGTATATAAATGTGGTTATATACTTGGGTATAGATTTGTATGTATGGTTGTGTATAGCTGTATGTAAACATATATGTCTAGCTATTTGCATAGATATCTGCATATTGTTTGTATGGCTACTTACATATTGAGAGGTGTATGTTTGTATACGTGGCTATGTGTCTACGTCGATATACACGTAGTGTATGTCTATTGTCATGTATATTTGTATGATATACTTGCGTATGTATCTATAGCAATATCCGTAAGTAAGTTATTTTTATAGATATTTGTCGGGCTTCTATGCCTATTTGTAATTCATATATGTGTGTGTGGGTGGGTGGGTGGGTGGGTGGGTGCATGTGTATGTATGTATGTTATATATGTATGTGTGTATATATATACTAGTCATAACCCGTGCCCGTAGGCACGGTTCATTTAAGATTTTCCCCCGCGAAATCTATGTTTTCCAAAAAATTATTTCCACAGGCAAAATGCATGTATGTATGTACGTATGTATGTATATTATATATGTATGTGTATATATATATACTAGTCATAACCCGTGCCCATGGGCACGGTTCATTTAAGATTTTCCCCCGCGAAATCTACGTTCCCCAAAAAATTATTTCTACAGCCAAAATTGCGTGGAACAACATATTAGCGCAAAAATATTTAGTGGCATGGGCTCCTTCGGCGCGGAAAACCAAATTAGGCGTATGCGCATTTGACACGGAACAACAAATTCGACGTAGCTGCCTTCAGGGTGGAACAACAAATTTGGTGGGGGCGCATTCGGCGCGGAACAACAAATTCTGTGCGGAACAACAAATTAGCGAAAAAAAATTAGTCGGTGCCTTCGGTGCGGGCGCCTTCCGGGTATTATATGTCTTATCCAATTTCTCTTATCCAATTTCTCTTATCCAATTTCTATTGATAACATCCCTCAAATGTAATATGGATATCTGTGTTATATGTGTCTTATGTTTGTTATTTTCCTTTGTTAAGGACAGTGGCATTTTCTCCAACATGAAATATAACAATCAAATACATGGATACACCATTTATTATTTAGAACATGTATATAATAATAAGTTTGATACATAAATATATATTAAAATCATTATGTAAACTAATTCAGCTACTTTGACGCATGTATATAATATGATTTCCTACCTTGATTCCTAGAACTATGATTTCAAAATATATTCCAAAACTATGATTCCAAAATACATTCTCATAATTATGATATTGATATTGCAAAAACCTTGTTATAAATTTACATTGCCAAATATACATGCCAGAACTTGATATTGATATTGCCAGAACTTGATACATTGCCAAATCCTTGTTCTAAATATACACTGACAGAATTTGATATTGATACAACGACATATCTCTTTTGCTTTTTCTCTGTTATGGTTCTAAACATCCATCGACAGAACATGCAATGATGATGCCCCCGCCTTACTCTCTTTTACTTTTCTCTGCTATGGTCTTCTAGTTGTTGCTTAGCTCCTCATGCTATTAATCTGATGATGATGAGAAATCTGTAACTGGATTGCCCATGTACAAAATATTGAAGCTGCCATTGGACATTAGAGAAACCAATGCCCAAAGAGAAATCTGATGATGAAGAGAACCCTATTCACATCTCAGAGTACAAAGGGGACACATCCTGCCAACAAAATTTAATAAGACTGAGAAGTTGTACATATACATACAGATACTTACAAATACTTTACCATAACTTTAATTTCTCAGAGATGCTTGCTCCAGAAATGCTTTCCATAAAGGATACCTGTTGCAATTGAAAATAAGATAGCAATTCCCATGGTACATATATGATACATTGCTCCAGCAATACTTGCCAGATTTGCTCATTGACAATAAGCCATAAGCTCAGAACACTGCCGTAAGCCAGACCACGCCAGAAATTCTTGTTCCAGTAATACCTGTTGCAATTGCTTTGAATACTTGCTCCAAACATACTTGCCCCAAAAATACTTGCTCCAAAAATACTTGCCATAACTAATACATGTTGCAATTGAAAATAAAGATAGCAATTCCCCTGATACTTATATGATACATTGCTCTCATTGACAATAACATGCCAGATTTGCTCATTGACAATAAGCCATAAGCTCCAGAACATTGCTGTAATTCAGATCATGCCAGAAATATTTACTCCAGCAATGCCTGTTGTAATTGCTCAGAAATACTTGATCCAAAAATACTGGCCATAACTGATACCTGTTGCAATTGAAAATACAGGTAGCAATTCCCATGGTATATATAATAGATGGTCTCAGTATAATATAATAGATGGTCTCAATATAATATATCCATGTATAACTATGGTATGCACAAAGACTGCACGCATCACCAATTACATAAACCAAAAAACTGCATGTGCATGAACAAACCAAATTCCAGATACCCAATTGAAACATGAAACAAACATGAAACATGAAGCAAAATGCTTACCTAAAACTAAAAAGAAATGCAACAAACTACATACCAGATAGAAAACTGCAAAAAAGCATGTGCAGGTGCTCACCAAATAGAAACTACATACTTGATGCCAAATAAAAACAATAGACTTGAAACCAAATAGAAATGGTTACCTGAAACAAAATATAAAAGCTTACCTGATTACATTTAGTCCATTTTGATATTCATGGTATACAATGTTCATTCAAATTTCATTCAAATTGAGTTTGAACTGGAATGATACAATACAATTTTGAACTGGAATTTTGAACTCAATTTTGAACTCAATTTATATTCATGTATCATTCCAGTTCAAACTCAATTTTGAACTCAATTTCATTCAAATTTCATTCACATTGAATTTGAACTGGAATGATACAATACACTTTCAAGGTGTCCTGTCATATTCATATTCATGGTGTACAATGTTCATTCAAATTTCATTCAAATTGGCAAATTGTACTCATATTCATGGTAGGAATGATACAATTTGTAGTGTATCATTTAAGAAAATTTTAGCATAATGGGAAATTTGTATTGTATATTGTATCATTTTAACCCATTGTATCTTGTCAATACAAATTTGACAGGATAATATCCTGATGTTAAAATTTTCTTAAATGAGACTATACAAATTTTCTCATTGTGTTTAAAAGGATATGATCCTGAACTCCTGTTATTTGATATTCATATTTCACACAAAAACTTGCAGGTTCAATTTAACATTAGGATATAACAATAACATGGCATATAGGATTTAATTTTGGACATCAAATTGTGAAGTATACCATTTGGACATCAAATTTGTATTGTATGAAATGGTTACCATTTGGATATAACACTAAGAGGCACCTTTCCAAAAAATGGTTACCTGTTCGTTCTTCTTCTTTTTCTGCAACATTCGGAAGGGCTTTGGGTGTCGGTTTTCTGCAACAATCGGTCAGGGTTTGGGTGTCGGGTTTGTCGAAAGAGGGAAAAAACAAAAATACTACCCCCATTCCTTTTCAAAGTAATGCCAATCATTGAGGAACTACTAATCAACCAAAAATTATTATCAACAAAAAAGGACTTTTGCAATTTCTCTTATTAAATATTTAGATTCAGTGCCTAAAATATTATACTGTCAGATAAGAAACAATAGTTTAAACTGAAAATTCTTGGGATGCAAATTTTTCTTTACCGCCTCATGTGGAATCTTATTAGGCATTCTTAAAGTCTTTCATTTGATAGATTGGAGGGATAAAATGAAGAATTAAGCATCCCCTTCGAGACTATGCTACTTAAAGCTTATTCTCAACATTAAGGTGGATTGTAGAGAACTTGTACTCACCTCTGTATAAATAATGTCGTTATCTATAAAAGAAGTTGATTTTTTGAACAAAACATGGCAATTAAATGATAACTAACAAAATTGATCAGAACTGTATTTCAGCATTCAACTAGTTAGTATGCAAAAGCAATTTAAATTAGTGAAAGACTAAGATACTGGCAAAAAAAGATAATATTCGAGTTAATATAAAGGAACTATTACCTTTCTTTGATCATTCGGGTGAATCCTATTTGTCGCAACTGGATCAATGTCCTCAAGACACTCATAGTTAGCAGTCAAACCTGCATTGCCCAAGTCTACCAAGCAAATGTAAGAAGCCAAAATTTGTGAAACAATAAAATTTAAGCTAACTGTTTTTGAACTATCAATCAAATTTCTCATTTCGTTTCTAACCTTGTACGCCGATTATAGTTCCTTCTTCCATATCTTCCACCAATCATCTATACGGAATGGACTTACAAAAGCCTGCCCACAAACAACAGTAGCAATATAACTGCATCAATTTTGGTGAATAGTTAAGTACTAAGTATTTGAAAATTTGAAGAGATGAAAAAGAACCTGGATATTGTAATTTGTACCCCCAACAATAACTGGAAGGTAGTTGCGAGATAGTATGTCGTCAATAATCTAACTCATCCGAGCAAATACCAAAAAGTCACTAAGAAAATAAGCAATTAATCAATCAAATCAAAAGGCAAAGTAGAGATTTTTACAAGCTCAGCATGATCACGAAAATCTGTGGAAGTGAACTCCATGGATGCATCAACGGTCCTAAGAAGATGATGAGGAACACCTGAAATCGATGTTATAGAGTTTTACACTTGAACTCTATAGCCTTTAAGCAAATATAAAAAGGATTAATAAAGGTGTCACCTTTGCGCGGCCTTTGACCTCAGTGAGATTCAAATGTATAATAATCTTAGCACAACAATTGCAGAATAATAATTGCAGGGTAATGAAGTCTTAGCACATCAATTATAGAACATCTCTATGAAAATGTGGAACTAATCGAACAATGGTGAGCCCAATCCTCTGAATTTCACTGACCTAGAATGCAAAATCACAACTTTTTTGTTTGAAATAAGCAACAAATTTCATTATCAAAGCTAAAATTTAAATAGGAAACTGAAAAACATGATTCTGAGTGAGAGAACTTAATGGAGCCGATGGCGGAGGGTGATGGCATTTTTCTTAAATATCTGCACATGGCAACAAGCAACTTTACTTAAAGATCTCACTTGCACCAACAAATGCAAGCAAACCCAAATTACCAATATATAATTTCCATCTCTATCATTCATAAAGAATTTCAAATCGGAACTCAATTTCAAATCGAAACTCAATTTCAGTCCCTTTGAATGCAAAAAATCACTCTTGATAAAGGACGGCATTTTTCTTCCCAATAGCAAAAGTTAGCAAAATTTCTACTGAAAAATCATCAAATATAGCAACTTTATCACAAATATCATAACTTTATCAAAGAGCACAACTTTATCAAAGGAGAAAAAGCAAAGTTCAGGAACTTAAGGGTGTGGATCTAAAGGGAGGAGCTCTCCACCAGATCAAACTCAGAAAAGGGCTTCTGATTGGCATCGTGATTGGGGACCTGTAGGGAGGAGCTCTGGACGACCTGCTGGGTGCTTGGACCTCCACAAACCGTCCCGACCGTTCTTTCTGTAACAAAAAAACGAAAACGAAAGTAAAAAAAAATTGCAAGTGAAGACCCCAGAGACGCAAATTATAGCATGTCAACTTACACAAACATAATTCAAACAGAAATTCACTCATGCAATAAATTTACACAATATTCTCGTACCCATTGTAATTCAATATCTCCACAGCATAAATTCACCCAAACACCCACCCATCCTCTCCCTCCATGTCTCCATCAACCTTCCAATCTCAAAATTTCAAAAGATAAGAGCCCAATGTCCCAGAAATAATATCAAAGAGAGACTCCAAAAAATACAGTTCTTTTAACTTTTAAAGTAAGGAGAAGCCCAAATTTTGTATGAGATTAAAATTTTTGGCAAATTTATTAGATTTATCCAAACTTATTACAATCAAATGTCGTCGTTTTTCAAACAGAAAAATAACAACAAAAGTTCAAAATATCATATTCTTCCAACAATAACACATCCCATCAATGATCTTATTAATTGAGATGTATCAAAATTTTTTTCCATAACAAACTAAAATAAGAATCTTATAGACTTTAAGATTCAAGCCTAAAGCTCGAGATTTCAAAACAGACAACTACGATTAGCCTCCAAACACCAAACTTCATGGTATTATTCACCTGCACTCTCAAAGTTCAAAAGATTGCAACTTCAAGCTCTTCACTTCAGTAAAAGTAAGGAGAATCCCAAGTTGTATCTGAGATTGCATTACAGCAACTTCAAGCTCTTCAAAAGATTGCAACTTCAAGCTCTTCACTTCAAATGATTGCAACTTCATGGTTTCATCTGCTGACGTCAACTAAATAAATCCGCCAACTATCAAATTCCCAAGTCCGACACAATTCCAGCAAGCAATTAAGCATATAATACCGAAAAAAACTCAAACTTTTTCCGAAATCTGCCAAGATCATCGTTGTTTACAGAGAGATTTTGGGTTTACCTGCTGGGCGAGGTGCATCAAATCTGATGATGGCGCTAGACATTAGCACCTTGTTCCTGAACAGCAGGGTCGCGAGGTGGCAGGGGAGCTCGACGGATTCTACCGGCATCTGCATCTTTCCAGCACCCTGGAACCCTGACAGGCAGTAGCACCTTGTCCCATGTCATCGTGGGAGATATTTAACGGGGGGAGAGAGAATTTCTCCTGTCATCGTGGGAGAGATTTTACGGGGGGAGAGAGAATTTCCCCTGTCATCGTAGGAGAGATTTAACGGGGGGAGAGGGAATGATTTTGGGTGAGATTTAACGGGGGGAGGGGGGAGAGAATGAAAGACAGAGTGAGATTTAATTTCTAAATGTACTATGTTCGCCCCTTCAAAATTAAATGATTTTGGTTTCCCCCTCACTAAGAGTTCCACCAAAATACAAATTTTTCAATCTTAGCCTTTGATTTTTTATCCTAGTCACCATATCCTAGTCATCATATATGTCCTAGTCAGCTTGTCCCAGTAGGGAAAAAATTCAAAAAATGCTCTCAAATGTATAATAGATATGTACTAGTCATACCCCATGCCCAAAGGGCACAACTCATTGAAGATATTCTCTCCCTCAAAATCTTAGTTCCCCTTAAAGTTAAAACACAATAATTGTTATTTAGTTCTCTCAAAAATTTTAGTTTCCCTAAAATTTACATCCTCAGAGAATTTAGTTCCCTTCAATAATTTTAGTTTCCCTAAAAAATTGGTCTCCTCCCGATTTAACATGTGCCCTAAAGTGCATGATTCATTTAAAATATTCCCCCTTAAAATATTGGATCCAATAATTCTAAGCGTACAACAATAATTATCGATAGATCATATGGACAATTCCAGTATATTTATAGATAGATCATTTTTAAAATTTTTGATAGTTAAATTTATTTCAAAAATATTTTTTCAGCCAATTCTGATCATTAATTATATGAATATAGCCTGACATTGTATGAATTTATAAAGATTTGAGTAAAGTTGTAACTTGTATTTGGAATGTGTAATCATATTTTGCAAAAGTCCATTTGTTGTTCTCGATGTTAACGTCGTCACCTCATCAACGCGTAGGTAGGATAAGCATGTTTAGATTGTCAAGGTAGTCGGATGGCATAGTTTATCCATATGCTTGAACTATCTTTGCCATCTTGAAAAATGGATACACATATAAGCCAATTCATATCGGTACCAGCAGAGATTTTGGACCCTGATTTAAACCCGACACTAATTATAAAGGAACTGACCAATTGCCCTTTTATTTTACTGATTCAAAACTATGTATCTAAAAAGTTACAAGATGAACCTAATTTTAAACTTATCTCAAAAACTACGATCGTGAAATGTCATCAGCAATTACAATGAACTTTCCCGATCACTGAACATATGAATGCATCATAACATGCAATGGAATATCATAGCTGCATCTTTCAAAGATGCATATGATTGTTTAGAAGTCTCACAATCAAAATAAGCGACGAAACCTGAGCTACAATAGAGCATGACAAACTTTATCCACAATTAAATCCATGCAAGCAAGACGACAGCTTAAAGCTAGATATGTATTGGTCATTTTGATCAGAGAACTAATAACATAATTGAAAGATGTCTAATGAATAAATAAAAAAGTACTGAATGATAACATTTACAAAAGATGATTTTTATGCATATCAAAGATAAAAAGCTAAAACTATTATGAGTCATCATCTGGGGAGGAACCCCCAGCTCTTTATTTATAGCATATAGAGGAGCGTATACAAATAAGATACAATAGATACGGTCTTATCTATAAGATAAGCCGTGATCCCAACCAATTAACCAACTCGGTATTATCCCTTCACAACACTCCCCCTTATCCAGCCATAGGTGTGAACTCTGCTCATGAATACTTCTGGATTCTGAGTGTTGTAGCAGTCTCACATGGGGTGGATACTTCAGGATCCTGAGTTGGTGAGGGTTGCCTCGTTAAAACCTTTAGCTATGGAAAACCCTGTGGGAGAAATCATAGTTAAGGAAAAAGAGTACAAATGCTCTCTAGCTCCCCTTGATTTTTACAAGCGACTCTGCTCATGAACACTTCGGGATTCTGAGTGTCACAAAGAGGTGGATACTTCAGGATCCAGAGTTGATGTGATTTGTCTCTTTAAAACCTTTGGCTATGGAAAACCCTGTGGAAAAAGCATAGCTAAGGGAAAAGAGTACAAATTCCCTCAACTTCCACTGATCTGTAAAAGCCCTTAGGCTTTCAGATCTCTTAGGCGTATATCATCACTCCTATTTACAACATTTCGAAATTATACACAGATTACAAATATCACCACTATTAATCAACTGCCAAATCCAAAAACTCTGGAGAGGTGTGCTAAGTTTCGTCGCCTCTGATGTGGTCTTCATACTATGTGGTCAGCTCCACAATACCAGCCACTATACCAGTCGTCATTGAGATGTGATGTACCACCAGGCGCCCTCAAATACACCATTAGTGTAGTGAGGATCTCGAAATGATATGATGATGTTTCCTTCATAATTTGCTTTGCAGATCTGCAGTAGATGGCCATCCCACTGTGGGTACTCAGTCTGTGATTTCTCAGTATAAGGATTGGACATGTAACCTGCATTTGCATAATCATGGAGGATGATACTTTATCTTGTAAGCCCAAATATTTCGACCCTTGGAGGAAGCGCAGAAGGCTTAACTCCAGTCTAATGGCCCTTTTAAGTGCCAACTATCTTTGGCTAATGAGTTTACTGCAACTGCTATATCGGGATGCGTGCAGTTAGCCAGGAGTGCCTGATTGCACTTAGATAAGGGACTTTAGGACCAATTATATCCTCCCCCTCTTCCTGCGATCGAAGGGGGTCTTTTTGTACATCCATAGAGTGTACTACCATAGGTGTACTTTGGATGACAATGGTCCTTTTAATTTCTCCAACGCACTTCTGGGTGTATGTAACATGATTTATTAAGATAATAAATCTGTGAGCCATGACTTAATTTATTTTTGCCTAGGTCTTTCATTTCATTTAATAGTCAGGCTTGAATAGATTGTTCGGTTTTCTCTTCAGGAGATCCGATGAGATTTAAGTTGTTTACAACTATGATCTCAAATCCTGTCCTTTGCTCAGATGCAAAGACACCACTCAGTAGGAATCATTGCTTTGTCAAGTGATTCTCTTGGCTGTACATTATTTATTATTCTTATTGTTTTTCTTCAATAGAATAGACGTCCCGAAGTCTATTCAAACATTTAAGGAAATGTGGAATTTATCTTTACCAAGATATCCACAAAGGTATGCCGTCACAACATCCAATAACAACATATCCAAATTTTCCTTTGTCGAATCGTAAGGTATTCGCATTTGATAACTTAGGGAGTCTGATGCATCATTTATGAGTCATGCCCATTTTAATCTGTTCATTCCCTAGTTTCAGCGAAAAAATCCTTGAGCTATAGGTTGTACCTTATAGCATACGATTTTGTATTTATTTTTCTTATGTGCGCAATACTTTATTTTACCCACAGGTTTGACACCTTTTGGTGTCTGGAATTCAGGTCCGAACATTTCACGTTTCATAAGTGAGTTTGGCTCATCTTTTATTGCCTCGTTCCACATTTGGCCAATCTCTACATTTGCATTTTAGCAACGGAGTATGGAACGATATTTTATAAACATCATCGCTTTTGCGATGTATATGGCAATATGATACGTGAATATATTGTCGACAATTATGTTCTTTCTGTCCAACACCTCCCCAGTACATACAACATTTACTTTCAATTTCAGTTTTCCCGGCATTTCCTCTGCAGTGGATTCCGGGAAGGGTGAGGGTGTGGACATGAGCTCATTGTCCGGTGGTAGTATTGTCTTAAGGTCTTCAGGAGTTTCTGTCCTTGGAGCCTAGTGGTCTGCCTCTTTTCTGTTGAGGAACAGCCACTTCTGTTGCTGGTGGATTGCATCCATTCTCGGGGATGTCAATCCTAGCTGGAGTATTTGCAGCAGGGATGTGTGATCTGACAATCTTCTAGTTGTTAGTAAATGAGTTCGGTAACTGGTGAACATTGTTCTGTATGTGGAGGATCTTCAGGATCTCATCTTCACATTGTTTGTTATTGAATCATAGTGGGTCAAACTTTTTGTATCCCACGTTATAATTTGCTTCGCGCCAGATTTTCAGTATCTGGGCCAATTTTGGGGAAACTCGTCTCATCGAAATCACCGTCTTCAAGATATGCCCTAAATGCGTCCTCTGTTTGGGGTTCTATGTATCTTATAATTGAGGGTGTGTCAAACCCTACATAGATATCTAGGTGACGTTGAGGACCCACTTTGGTCCTCTGTGGTGGTGCGATGGGGATTTAAACTGTGCGACCAAAGATTCTCAAGTGAGAAATGTTTGGTGGCATTCCATGTGCAAGTTGCATTGTAGACTATGACATCTAGAGGGTCTTATTTTCATTTACGATGCAGCATGTAGAATTTGCATGTCCCTATGCATTCATCGGCAATCGGGATTTCATTAACAATGGACGTGCAATCCATTGGAGTCTATTTATCAGTGACTCTGCCGACCCATTTTGGGTATGAACATGCGGCACTGTATGATCATTTTCTATTCGTGTTGCTTGGCAGTACTCTTGAAATGACTGGGAGGTAAATTCCCAAACATTAACCAAACTTATTTTCTTTATTTGATTGTCTGAAAAATGTGCCCGTAACATTATTATTTGTGCCAATAGCTTTGGAAAAGCTAAGTTGCGGGTCGATAGTAGACACACATATGAATATTTTGAGGATGCATTTATCAGTACCATAGAGTACCAAAATAGCCCACTAGGGGAGGTGGATTTGTCCACATCAATCTCCTTATTTTCTTTCGAGGAAGCATGTAGATTCTTTTGTCAGATTTTAATAGAGATGGCCTTGTAATTTGTTTTCCCTTATAGTAAGGGATGCGAGGGAATTCTCCCTTCTGAAGAATCTTCTGGTTCTTCAAGTCATACCCATAGGATAAGATGCGGTGCATCATCACTGATCTAGGGTGGCCATGTCTATCATGCCAAAGTAAAAACTTGGCTGATATCGGGCACTTCAGGTGCTCCGTTAAATCTGCTTCCTCTCTCGAAATCTTTGTATGGTAGAGGCCTGTTGAAAAGCTCTCAAAACGTTCAAGTATGGATTTTACTCCTTTTTCTTGAGACGTTACATACAATAATTTGTATTTCATTTACATTTGCTGTTTCCAAATGGAATCCGTTGAAACGGATGTCCTTGAAACTTAGTAAGTTTCGGTTGGAATTTGGATAGATTAGTGCATCCTTTATTTTTGTATCATCTGGGAGCAACGGTGTTGCGTTCCCAGAACCTTCAATATGGCCCTGATATTGGGCTTTGTATTGAAGGATCATATGTGTTTATTTATTGTCTACTAATCAGTTATGAGAGCAGTTCATCTATTAAAAGATGAATTATATAGGCACATTTTCAGAGAAACATTTTCATTCAAAATCAAATTACATAATTCAAAAAGCTATCATAACATGAAATGTTCTTAACACAAGTAGCTAAGATAAAAATAGAAGGCTAATCAAGCAGGTCTTCATTTTCGAAGTCGTCAGTTGTAAACTTGACTGGAGCATCAGAGGTCATCAGGTTTGTTTCAGCTTTATTTTTCTTGTTTTCTTTATAAAAATCCTGGAGATGCTGCGGAGTTCGGCACACTCTAGACCAGTGGCCTTTCATGCCACAGCTATGGCACTGGTCTTCCCAAACCCTCTTGGGTGGGGGTGCATCATTCTTCTTGTTGTCATTTCTGCGCCAGGTGAACTTACGCTTCCTTTATTTCTTTGATGCTGGACTTGGCCCTAGCCCTTTTGTTCTGTCCCCCTTTCTGTGGTCTTTCTTTTCTTTTGTTGTCTCTCTTCTTTCGAGATCAAGATGCATTATGAGCTTCTGGGAGGGGGGCAGTGCCATGGGGCACATGTTGTGATTGGCGAAGAGAAGCTCTCTGTTTTGTTTATCCATGAGTAAACATGACAGCAGCTCAGAATACTTGGTGAACTTTCGTTCATGGTATTGCTGCATTAGTATTGCATCTTTCTCATGGAAAGACTTGTACGTCTTTTCCAGCATGCGATCTTCTGAGACTTTTTCACCACAACTTCAGGTGTGAGGTGATGCTAAAAAGAGCTGAGTTGTACTCAGCTATGGACTTAAAGTCCTGCAGTCTCAGGTTCTCCCACTCGTATCGTGCCCTTAGTAGTATAACATCTTTATGATGTTTATACCTATCCTCAAGGGCAGTCCACAGCTCAAATGGATCTTCGACCGTAAGGTATTTAGCCTTTAGGGTCTTGTCCACATGGCAGCGAATATAGATAATGGCTTGTGCCTTTTCTATATCGCTTACATTTTCATTATTAGTCACAGCAGAAATGAGGGACTTAGCCCGCAGATGAAACTTCACATCGAGCTGCCAGCTCAGATAGTTTCTTCCTGATGCATCCAGCACTTCGAAATCGACACTTGTGATTTTAGCCATTTTATCTAGCAGAGCACAAATTTGCATGAATTAATAATTTAAACAATAAACATTTTCATGCGGAGGCAATTTTTATATGAAGAGCTAATTGCGTGGATCGGCCAGTCCTACATAAATAAAAAAGTCCAAAGTCCATTACAGTCCATATTACACAAATGAAAGCTTTAAAAAAGAAATTACAACTTTGGAAACCCTGTGGGTCCCATATAAGATCTTCAGCTTCAAGTGTGGCCTCTGTCTCCATGGAAAGTAGTCTTCGGTCTTGGACATTACATAAATTCCTCACTACAATTTTTCTCAAAAGTAAAAGAAAAGTGCAGTAAATAAAATGTGGGACTTAAACAGCCGATCCAAAACCGCAATTAGACATCCATGCAAAAATTTGTGCTCATCAAACATTTTCAGTAGACATTTTCATCACAGGCATCACATGCATTATATTCACAGAAGGATAAACAATATAATTACTTAATAATTATTGGACCACTGGACAACGTCATACACCGTTAGGTTAGGTGACTAACGGCAGAGCGGTCGCATGATTTTCCTAATTATTAAGTTTATTATTGCACAACCAAATAGCAGTTTATCCATAGAATAAGCCAATAAAAGTGATGTAGGGCAGATATTTATGATCCTAAAAGGCATCATATAATGCAAAAAGTTGTGCTAGTTGGGATTATTCAAAAGAGTTTGAAAAGAGCCCAAAAATGACATGTTCTTCATGAAAAAGGAAGACGTTTTCCTTTTAAATTATCCCCAATTTATCCCCAAATGTCCCCTTAATGTCCCATATTTTATCATGATTTTTTCATGAATTTTTAGGCCCCCTGAACCCTTTTAAACTTATTTTTATCCCCCAAAACCTTTTAAAGCTTATTTTAGCCCATAAAAACCCCATTCTTTAAAAAAGTCAAATCAGCATGGACAAAAAAGCTCTGGTGTCTCATACTTACTCAAGCTCTGTATCATTTAACATTTCGGAACATGGTGTCACTCCCTACGAAGGCGACGAAAACGTCAGATTAATTCTTTTATATTTTATTTGATGGTTCTTATAGGATGAATGAAACAGTTACAGCCAATCCAAATAAAACACAGTTTCATCCTAAAAACTAATCAACTCCTAACCATGACTAAGTCCTAACTCATTGCAGGTTGGTAGGCTAATCCCTAAATAACGGTCATATCATGCGATAGTAATACTCCGTTGATTAAGATTAAGTCCTATAAAATATTCTTACTAACCTCACGAGCTTAACCTCCGTTCCTAGTCGCAGGTGGAGAGGAGAATGATGTCGGAGGCTCCGCAGGTGGTGAAGTCGCAGACCGTCGAATTTCGTCACGAGGCAAAGGGTTTGTGGCCTGTGGAAGGAGATCTGGGCATGGGTTTGACGTGTGGGGGCGACGTTTGCGTGAAGCTGGCGCTGTTGAGGGAAGCTCGGTACGGGCTGTGTGATGACGAGGGGGTGAAGGCGCAGTTGGCACTGGGCAGGTCACGGAGAGTGTTGCAGGCGAGAGGAGCCATGCGGGCTGGGCGTGTATACCTCGTAGGGGTGGCCGCTAGTGTATGGAGAGTCGTTGTCGAGGCTGACGGGGAGTAGGAGACACGAAGGAGCAACCCGTGGCCTGGGTGATAGCGGGTTGATGTGTGGTGAAGAGAGCTCGCGAGGGAGGGGCCACGGGCTGGGCGATGGCGGAAGGTAGGGAGGCGCCATGAGATGAAACAGGGCGAGGGGGAGGCCGTGAGATGGGGAGGAGAATTGGTGTAGGGGGCGGCTGAGTGATGTTAGGGCTAGAGGTAAAAATAAAACCCTAGGGTTCTATTTACTATATAAAGAGTATGGCATGGTTGGCAGCACGTGAGGCTGGTGATGGCTTGGGTTTCATCTTAAAATAAGTTTTGCTGTGTAGGGTTTTGAAAAAGAACAGTATGTGAAGGCCCTATCTTAGGTTTAGATCCTAAAGTCTGATCATGGGTTATAAAAATAAGGGGTTGCTGTGTAGGCTTTGTTGCGTGAGTGCAAAAGAGAGCCTAGGGTGCGGCTGTGTATGGGTTCCCAAAAAACTAGACTTAGGGTTTATATTTGGTAGGGTTTTTTTTAAAAAGTATATACAAGAGGAGGAGTGCAATCACGTGAGTAGGGCTCAGTTGTGTGTGATGGTTTGCAAAGAGAATTGAGCCTAGGGTTATTAAAATAAGCAAATTTGAAGGCCTGTGGGGTTTTTTTATAAGATTTGTTCCCCATTAATTAACAGCACGAAGTTGCAACCTAAGACTTTTTTTGAAAACACATATTTTCTTTTAACAGTATTTACACATCCATATGACATGATAATAATAATGGTTTATTATAAATTTACTTCCCGATGTCCAAAAATTTAAAAGGAGATATCGGAGTGATCGCGCCTCCGAGAGGATCATGAATATGGGATCCGATCACGCGTCCGGACTACGGGACACAACAATAAAACCGAATACGAAAATACTCATACAGGATAACATACGCACCAAATTACGTACGACCGGACAGTGGCCGTTACAGTTTGTTTTTTCCAGTATAGACACCTGCTGGCTTGAAGCCCGCAGCGTGGCTGCGGGCTTCAGGCCCGCAGACATTTTCCCCCTTATTTTTTGAGAACGAATTGCTTGCGGGCCTGAGGCCCACAGCTTGGCTGCGGGCTTCAAGCCCGAGGTCCATTTTGTTTTTTTGTTTCATGGGCTTCCAGCCCAGTGAAAAATTAGGGTTTGCGGGGCGGCGGCTAGGCCTAGCCGTCGCCGCCCCTCGATCTTCTACCGCCGTGCGGCGACTAGGAGCAGGGGCCCCCCTGCAGCCAGACAATGGGGGAGGGGGGTTGATACGACGGTCCTCCTCTCGCCGTGGCGAGGGGGGGAGGGGGAACAGCAGTGCCCCCCCTCGCTAGAGCGAGGGGGGAATGGGCGGCCCCCTTTGGGGGGGACGCGTGGATGCCAGCGATGGCCCCCCTTCGGGGGGGATACTGGCGGCGGCCCCCCTCGCTTCAAGCGGGGGGAGGGGAGATCTAGGAGTAGCGACGGGCCCCTCGCTTCAGGCGGGGGGTGGGGGGAGTGCAAGGAGCGGCGGCGAAGGGGGGAATACGTGCGGGGACGGGCGGGGGGGGGGGGGGGGGGGGGGTCGGTGGCAAGGCCGTCGGCGAGGCCAAGATACGGTAAAAACCATATTTCCATTATTTACAGATTTAAACATGTTAAAAACATGATTTTTGGACGATAAAAATCGTCGATTTAGGCGATGAGCCCTAATTCCACTTCGATCTTGCGCGATCTATGGAAAATACTATCATACGTATGATAAAAACGACATTTTTAGCAAGATTTACCTCTATATCTGTCCTCCGGATATAGCGATGGTTGAACGAAGCATAAGTGGATGACGATGCTCGTTTTATGAAGCTTGACGTCGCACGCGTGGATCTCCCGCCTTCTTCGCTTTCGCAACGATCGATTTTCTGTGGAAATTTTAATTAGAGTCTCATGCTGATAACGTGTTATGAAACATCATCTGGGGAGGAACCCCCAGCTCTTTATTTATAGCATATATAGGAGCGTAAATAGATAAGATACAATAGATACGGTCTTATCAATAAGATAAGCCGTGATTCCAGCCGACTAACCAACTCGGTATTATCCCTTCACAACAAAAACAATATATTAACCCCCATTTAGCAATGTTAAAACAACATTATCAAAAAAATCAAAATAACCTTCATTGCGAATCAAATTTTTAGCATACACTCACGATTCTACCAAACAAAACTTACAAACTAACTCGGATTAGAAAACATCAATACAACCACTATTGCCAAACCGCCATCTAATTGCTATAAAACATATTCAAAGAATACATCAAAGATCATGGTAACAATGGATGGAAGGACCACAACAATCTCTAGTTGGAAATATTTATTCCATATTCGACTTGGGAAGCGCCTTCTTTCGATGTCTGAGAATGTAAGTATACATGTGTTAGCTACATGTCAATCCATCCCAAATGAAGAAAATAAGTCAGGGGTGCACAACTGCTATCAGACCTAAATAAATAAGATAAAAATCCATCAACTCATTAAAAGAAAATACTGAAAAGGCAAAAAAGAATAACATCGAGTACTCTCCCAGCATGGTTAAGAGTTTATAAATCATGGATCCATCAGTACTTGATAATTGTTATTTAGTTCATCATATGACACAAATGCATCATAGATACAGAAATGTAAATAGTCAGCCCAAAGATTTACACTAAACTGAAGCTTGAAAAGTGTTCTTACACACTACCACATTCCTAGTTACAAATTTTACTACATAACAAAGAGGATTTATGAAGCAAGAAACAAAATGGAAACAACTAAGAGCATAAAAACACAAATTTTTCTGGAAAAAAGTAGGGAAAGACGACAATTTTAATGTCAAATGTAAAGAGCCAACAAATTTAAGTAGAGAAAAAAAATTCTCACCTACTAAGCTTGAGCTTCTCCTTGTAACACCATAATACAACAGGCCGCGATTTCGCAACCGGTTTGCTGACAATGTAATGAAGATTAACAATCTGTAGACATAACAATAAATGTACTTTTTGCAACTTCTATCAAGGAAAGCATACTTTTTGGGACTGTGACTGCCTCTATAGAGCAATTGTCACTGCTGCAAAGACTGTAAATGCCCATAATTTCATCACTAAGCTACCAGATGAATATGATACTTATGTATAATGTTTAAACTGGTGCTTTTAAAATTTCGTACCAACCAAATTCTGTCAGTAACCTACTGAGCGAATTTAATGAGCATGTCGTTCTTTCAATAGGTTAGCCATTTTGGGTTTCAGAAGTCTAGAGGGCAGAAGCAAATGGTAGCCATTGCAAGGGCATTGATTAAAAAACCCCATGACAACTATAACTAATCATATTAATCAAACTAAAGTAATTCTAGAATTTGTACAACACCGGTGATAGGCAGAGAACAACAAATAGTATAGTTCTCTACTTAAATTTCAGAGAACACCTACATATATCAATCACATGGGCAATACATCAAACATCTGGCCAACTGGACAGCTAGTAGCAGAATCGATGAGCTTGACCTTGCAAGCACTTGATAGTGTCCCACCAAGACACGACTTCATCATGGAAGTGTCACGCAACATACATTTAGATGTCATATGTAGAGTCAAACAGAAGATAATAGTTTTGATTCAGTTTTCACACAGCTAAAAATTAAAATTTTTCGCCGTTATCTCCCCATTTGTAGAACTACATCTGGCTCAAATAAAAAGAGTGGTAAATATTAAAAGAAAATTTAATTGAGTTGCATTTCTCTACGATCGACCATAGCATAGTTCACCACAGCTTATGCAACCTGTATGCTTTAAATCATAGGGCATTCAAAATTATAACTAATCTCTGAAAAATCTCATGGTTTATTGAAGTTTTGAAATTTATATTCCATAACAGAAAGTAAGATGTATAACATTTTTTCAACATAATAGTACATACCACCTAATATCCAAACAAAAAAAACCGACATTCCAGTTAGCAGCGTCATGTGCCATCCTCATGAAAATGAAATCAATCATGCTTAAACCCTAATCCTAACAAAAGATTGCCCCAATTAATTATCATACGCTGTTTCACATAGTTGATTCAAAACGTGCATTTGAAAAAATTTACAACAGATCCAGCCAACCAACAACAAAATTAGCAGATGTAACTCCCCTTAATCGAACAACCTTAACTCATCAAACCCCCCAAATTTTGCCAGATACAAACCCAGCAAATGCTTTTTAATCAGAAGCCCCAGAGAATCACCTGAATTGGTTGGATACCATTCCTTGATATGATAGCTACCAACAGATCCAGCCAATGCATTTTAAACATATGATCATAGAATTGCATACATAATGATACAATACTTTAGATGAAAGAGTTGCGTATATTTTGCTTGAACCAAAGTATCATGCATAATGTCAGATATTTCAGGAGCACACGTTAAAGCATATTTAATTTGGAGTAGAAGTTTTTAAAAAATTATCCTGGAATGAGCGATTCTATTCTGGGTTTTTCTCGAAAGATTATGAGAGTTGTTTTGTGGAAAAAATCGATGATTCACAAGTATGAAACAAATAAGCACATTCAAAAGTGCTGGTAAGATGACGATGAGTTTACATTTCAAGAGATGAACAGAAAGAAGGGAAAAACACTTACAATGGAGGGAATCCCAGGGTGCGTCAGAATTTATGCATAGCCTTTCATGACTTTGTTAGAAGGAAATGGCCAGCTTTGTTGCACTGAACCTGTATCATGTTTATCGACAGAGGTTACTGCCTTTTATGGCAGCATCCTATCATTCCAGATGCCTTCCCATATGAATCACACATTCTCCATAGCTCTCTGTAGACATCCAATGCACAAATCAAAAACGTTGCAGGAACATCCAAATGATCCGGGGAGATCGGCTGCCAAAAAAGGTTAAATATTTCAGTCGAGCATATAATCAAACAACTAAACTGCGAGTTCCAAAACCATCCTCTTGCATGAACTTGGGCATTAAAAAGCAGAGAACAACCTCAATTACAAATATCCGTTACTAAAATTAGGCAGCTAATTTAAAAAGAATTAAAAAGCATAAATTTTGGGTGCTTTAGTTATAAATATTTCATTTAACAGTGTAATACCATGAATCTATGGCACAGTCAACAAATCCAAGTATATATTGCTACAAAAATAACTCATCAAACCAAAATGAGCACTCACATCTTTTGTATTGCCCAATTTTTATCTTTCAGGAGCAGGTTCAAAGCCGTGATGCCACTGCCTCTGGATATTTTGAGCTTGGTGCAGTTATGCTAAGAAGAAAATTCTACCTTGTGAAATAAAATATTTGCAGCAAGCATAAGCAAAAAAAATAAATGCCCACTAAACTTTGTTGCAATGAAGCTAATAAGGTCAATAAAACAGTTTAAATACAATCAAGATAATGTCAAAAAGTATAGTTCCACAAAGCCGATGATGAGAAGATGTATTCTTAATACATTATGGCTTATCAGTAATAGTCAAATTGTTAGTATGTTTGAGGCAAAGGTATTGTTCTAAAAAGTGAAATGTGAGCTTGCATACGTTCGGCACAGGAACGTCTACAGAGACCAACCCCAAAACTTCTTGCAGAAACTAATAAGGAGACATACCGTGAAATGTGATCCTACAATGGTATGTTTGAACTTCCAAATTATAAGCTAGTTATCCCATTTAATCTTATACATTGCAACTCACAGACCATCCTCTTGCAATCTAGACAATCCTTATTGATAAATCCAGACCATCCTCTTGCATGAACTTCCATTAATGGTTGCTGGAAAACATACACAAAAATTACAAAGAGAATAATTAAAAAAGAGATGATTTTAATGCAATTTCATCTACATTGTAACTCACAAACCTATAGTGATCTGATCGAAGTTCTTTGGCCACCTCCTAACAGATTGAAGCTCTCGAAGGGCTTTGGTTCAGAGGAATAAAGAAAGACTTCAGATCCAGGACGAGAGAAGAAAGAGTTTTCTTGGGCGGTGGAAGAAACTTCAATTTTTTAGGCGGCTGAGTTTTTTGGGCTCCCAGATTCAGGAAGAGAGAAGAAAGAGAGAGATGGTTGAAGAGTACAAAAGAGTTTTTTGGGCGACAGTTTTTTTTGCCTCAAACTGGAAATTTCAAAAGAGTTCCCACTTCCCCCAAAACTTTTATTTGCAACTTCAAACTTTAAATTTCAAAAATCCCACCATATGTTTTTGCCACATGGGATAAAATTCAAGATAACACTTTGTCCTAGTCACCTTTTAGTCTTTGTCCTAGTCATCTTGTCCAAGTAGAAAAAAATTCAAAAACCTCCCTCATTTGTATAATAGATATAGATATATATACTTGAGAGAATAATGGGTATCATACGCCTCAGATGCCCTCTCACATAAAGGAGCCAAGTACAAGCCCTCATGGGCTTGTACTATCTTGTACTTGGCCCCCTTATGTGAGAGGGCATATGAGAGGGTGCCTCATATGGCGTATGATACCCATTATTCTCTCATATATGTATATATATGTATATGTATATATATGAATATTATGTATATGTGTGTATATGTATATGTATATGTATATGTATGTGTGTGTGTGTGTGTGTGTGTGTGTGTGTGTGTATGGGTATATAAAATGCGACGAGTTCTCTCCTTTTGGCGGTGCATGCACATGAGGGACCTAGGGTTTCAAAATTTCTTTCGGCGAGCTGACCTCCTAATGCCAACGACCACACCCTCGAAGACGGGGTGGATGGTGAGTATCCTACGACGACCAATGGAGTTTCCTCAATGGCGAGTGAGGCGTCGGGATCTCACCAGCGTTCTCTGACATCGGGGTCATGCCAGCATTCTCTGGCATCGGGGTTCAACGACAACGTTGATCGGAGGGGATCAGACCTACCATCTTCAAGTGCTTCTGGTAGTTATTCAATGGTGGGTGACTGATGATCACCTCTCAGTGGGAGTTAAACAAAGCCTATCAGGGGGAGTCAAACAAAGGGCATGAGCAAACTGAAGCATCCATTGGTGGTAGGCTCGAAGGAAGGCAACATGGGAGTCTTCGGACGCCGATGCTCGGACCAAGATACTGATCCAACCTCTAACAGCTTTAGCTCTCTATTTGGTTTAAAATTGGGCTTGAATGAAACGGGGGTGGCGGCTGGAGTTGGAGGGGAAGAGGGCAGCAAACTTTAGCTTGTGATCCACATATCAACAATGGCATGAATGATGGATCATTGCTGGGAAATAGGGTTACTGGCCAAATGGGGGCTCCGCTCCAATGAAGTCTATTTTGCTAAGGGGCTCTAGTGATTCGTAGTGAAAAGTGTATATTTATACCCCATATCTACCCCCATTTTGTGCTAACGATTAGGCTTAATCTTTCTCTCTTGAGTATATACTCACTTCATATTTCATATAAGGGCTTATTCTCATTCTTTGCACAAAACATCATCATATAGACTAATTTCTCCTTCTCCTATTTTTCAGGTACTCCTGGGAGTCTTGGGGATTTTCTAAAATTTTTTGGGATTTTTCTGGGATTTCTAGTTATTTTTGGTGAATTATATGGATGAGAAAATGCAGTTTAAAAGGGGGAAATGATTTATTTGTGGCGCCACGTGGCGCGATCCCACAGCGCCATTGGTACCGATCCGGAGGACGCAACTACATCAAGAGGGTCATGTGCTCACCGCGTGCCCCTCAATTCAGCGGGGCACGCGCCCCGCGCGTGCCCCTGCTTCAGCAGCGGGGCACGCAGGTAGCGCGTGCCCCCGCTTCATTAAGCAGGCAGCACCCACTGATGTGGGCACTGGCTCAGTTTTGCGGTCCAGTATCTGACTTGGATCTGGCCCGCCTTCTTTGATGCATGGTGCTTACGTTTGGAGCGGGCCGGGCACCCAGAACCCGACCCGCAAGCCCGATTGCAGACCTGCAATGGGATTTTGAGGTTTTTGTGCGTTTGGGGTCATTTTTTCAGGGGGATGTTCAGTTTTTACTATTCTATTGGGGGTTTTAGACCCCCATTTTCTTTCCCAAAGGCTAGGGCAAGGGTTGGAGGCCATTGGAGCTTGGTGGAGCTTGGAGGAGGTGCAAGAGAGGGAAAGCTTGTGTTTTAAGGCAAATCTTGGTGATCTCTTCCCTTTCTTGTATCATTTGATTTCTCTTGCTTTGTATTTCAAGTTGCGAATGATTGTTGAATGATGGTGAGAATCATTGGATAGTTATTTGCTTAGTGGCTTGTAATGAATGTTTATTTGCTTATCTTGAATGATTATCAAGTTTCTTTCATTATGAAGGCCTAGAGCCATTTGAGTGTGGAATTGGGATTATTTAGGGCTTGTGTGGTTGATTAGTAATTATTCATTTCTTGCATTTAATTGGTCTAGCATACCTTGAAATGGATACTAGTAGTGTATATTGATGGGTTGTGCCCTATGTTTAATTGAATCGTGCGCTACTCTTGGTGGGGCCGTAGAATGGTAGTGTACCTTAAGGGTCACACCTACGTGCACCATCCTTGCATTCTATTGACACGGATGTAAGGATCGATTCACGAGTTTAAGTTAGGGATTTCAACCCACTAATCAACACATCAATGAGTCATGCATTACCCATGGTGGGGCTGTAGAAAGGCGGTGTGCCTTAAGGGCATTACCTACATGCACAACCCTCGCATACCTTGAAATGGATACGAGGGTTGATTCATTTGGAATGAACCTATTGCTAATCAACCCATAAACCTAATGACATCCCATTCCACACACTCTTCCTTGCTTGACTAGCTTCACACTTTGGTCTCCACCCTACCTACCTTGGGTTTGGCTCGACCGTGTTACCCCACACTCCCTCACACTACACTTTTAGTTTAATTGGTTGTACCAACACTTTTAGCCTTCCTTAGCCAATTGAGATTGTGATTGTGAAACGACGTGTCTCTGTGGATTCGACCCTGTAATCACGGGTTTATAATGCATTTGACACTCCTTCTCTTGGGAGGAGAGCGTGTGCATCCTACTTGGATTATGCACGCCCTCGAGGTCAATCATTTGGCACCGTTGCTGGAGACAACAATTTTCGTATTCACATTTTTGGTTGGCTTTGGATGTTGGATATGGACGACATAAATACACCCATGAGGGGATGTATGAGGGTATACTGACCTCAGATGTCGCGTGCACGAAGGCGTGCGCGAAGGGAATCTTTTCTCGTGTGAAAAGGACCACTCGATAAGTGGAAAAAGCCACTCGATAAGTGGAAAAAGCCACTTTATAAGTGCAAAATGTCACTTGATAAGTGGATAAAGAAGAAGATAAATGAATGTGCTAATATAGGCTAATAAGCTTATAATTGGTTATTTCCTACAATAACCACCCCTAAAGCCTATAAATAGGACCCAAGGGTAAGGCATTCATTCACACTTTCCATGCCATAAGTTTGCATAAGGCATCTTATGTTCTTCTTCTCCCTTCCATTAAAATCCTCTTCTAGTTAGAGATTTAGGTGGTGAAACTCTTCTTCGATCCTCCGTGACGAAGTATCGACCGTTGTGGCGAATCCGAGGGCGAAGTTTCGAGATTACCGTGCCACATACGCAAGCGTTAGTCTCAACTTCATTTATCGATCCTAACGTTGTTTTGACAGGATCCTTCATTGGTATCAAATCCATACGGGTTCGCCCCGGTCAAACCGCCGCCCCGTCGAACCGATGAACGAGGCGTTGTCTTTTTCACGAATGGGTATCCTACCATTACGGATATGGTAGGAATGCTTCGTGACGGAGAGAACGCAGCGGTTGTTCTTTTCACGTTAGGGTCTCCTACCATTACGGATATGGTAGGAACTCTCCGTGACGGGAAGAACCGACCGTTCATATCGTCAAGCTCGCTCTCTTCATGGATGCTGAGTCTCCATTCATAGGGAATGTGAACTCTCTTCATGTGGAGCGCGTAGTTTACGAACTTTAAAGTGTGTTATTTTTCATTTTTTGCACACGGCCATTAGAGAATAACTACTTTCTCGACGAACGGGTGCTTCATCGACGAACGGGTGCTTCATCGACGAACGGGTGCTTCATCGAGGAAGATGATGGTAGTTATCTACATCGGAGAAGATGACTTTTGGTGCATGATCACCATGGCCAAATGGGCTATGAAGGCAATGCACCCCCCTTTCCATGCGGAGGGGGTTGGCTACGGCCAATAACCACCACGGCCACCGCTCCGGCGTGGATGTGCGGTAACCCCATATAAGGGGGTGGCCGGCCATGGCCATATGGGCCATGGCCGGCCAAGGCCAAATGGCCATGGCTCGGCAATGGCCGGCCATGGCCATGGCCGGCCATGGTCGGACCTGGCCGAGGCCAGGCCAGGGCCAAGGGGCCCCGGTCGGCCTCGGCCAAGGCCAGGGGCCGGCCTGGCCGGCCCTGACAGAGGCCAGGGCCGGCCCTGGCAGAGGCCAGGGCCGGCGCCCTGGCCACTGCCGGGGCCTGGCCGGCCCTGGCAGAGGCCAGGGCCAATGCCCTGGCAGAGGCCCTGGCCGAGGGGCCAGGGCCCCTGGCCGGCCAGGGCAGAGGCCCTGGCCGGCCCTTGGCTAGCCTCGGCCAGGGCAGAGGCCCTGGTCGGGGGTGGAGGGTGCCAGAACTCTTGGTCGGCATTGGTCGACCAATTCGGGTTTTTTGGTCGACCAATTCAGCCGGAGGCCTTGCCAGTAATTTCGGCCCCGGCCATCGGCAAGGCTAGCCCATACGGGGCAGACGGCAGTCATTTGCAGCAAAATTTTCCTATAAGGGGGGAAGCGCCTGGATCCATACGGGAGCCGGCGCCAATTGCTTGCAGAAAAATCTCCTCATAGGGGGGGATCCGACCTTGGTACAAGTACGACTTATCCCGGCAAATGGCCAGGGACTGCCGAATATTTCACTAAGTATCATAAGGGTACTATGTTGAAATATATTTTATGAAAAATACGTTTTCATACGTTTTGAAAAATACGTTTTCAAAAACGCTTTTCCGCTGCAAAGTACTATAAGAGTACTTTTATTTGATAAAGTGATGGGGAAATACTGAAAGTTACTCTAGATGGTGATTGAAAACGTAGTGACCTTTCCGATTCTAGGGTAACATCTTCAGTATTTTTCGAAAGTAACTTATCAAATTATAAATGTCGTTCCAAGTGGGAGTTGAAATTAGAACTATCCAAATGGGATATTCTATTATCACTTCAAATGGGAATTATATTTTAAGAATTTTCAATGCAATGTTTTTGATCAAACCTTCGGTTTTGTGTCTTTTGCAGCATTTTAAAAGTAAAATGTCTTCCGCTTCAAAGAATATCGTCGCTGAGTTAAACAGAGGTGAAAAACTCAACGACGATAATTACAAACTTTGGTCCATCAAGATACAATACGTTTTAGAGGAGCAAGAAGTGCTCGAAACTCTAAAGAATGTAATGATTTAACCCGAGTTGGGCACTACGGCCCAACACAGACGAGACAAGGAAGCTTTTGATGCTTGGTCTTGGAAGAATAAGATAGCCCGCATTACGTTATTGAGCAGTATGGCCGATGACATAATGCGCATCTTCCGAGAGCATGACTTAGCCATGGACATATGGTCCAAGCTAGAGGAGAAGTTTGGTGGCATATCGGTGTCCAAACTTCGCGCCTTAACTATAAGATTCGATTCATATAAGAAACGTCCAGATCATTCCATGGGGAAACATCTGCGATATATGGCGAATCTTATCTCGGAGTTAAAGGACGCAGGTCATGTGCTCACTGATGAGCAACAAATCCAAGCAGTCATACGTTCCCTCCCAAATGGGTGGGACCAATGAAGATGCATCTCACTCACAATGAGAGCATCAAGACCTTCAGCGATGTTTCCAAGCACCTCGAATTAGAGGAAGAGTGGCTTGCGGCTGCCAAGCCAAGTGTAGAAGTGCACATGGTTGCTAGTTCCTCACACGGGGGAAAGAAACAGAAAGATTGTTCGAAGTCTACTAATGAACGTAATAAGCAACCTGAGTCTACCAAGAAACCCAAACATAAGGGTGGGCACAAGAAATGGCACAAGAAGAAAGACTTGAAGAGGATCAAGTGCTTCAAGTGCAACAAGCTCGGTCACTATGCTCGTTCGTGTACGAGTGGAGGCGACGAGGTAACTTGTAAAAATACTAGTTACATATGTGTTTCTAGTTCAATATTTCTTGTGGAATCTAATCCATTTTGGATAATTGATTCAGGTGCCACCGACCACATAGCAAGGGACAGACGGTCCTTCGTGGAGTATCACCGTATACCCCAAGGAACGAAGTGGATCTATGTAGGAAACAACACACGTGTTGAAGTGAAAGGCGTTGGGACTTGCAAGCTAGTCTTGGACAACGGCCGCACTCTCCTACTTCATGATGTCCTCTTCGCTCCAGATATTCGAAGGAATATAATTTCTGTGGTCGTGTTAATGGGTCTTGGCTATAACTGGTTTTTTCATGATTGTAATGTGGACTTAAGTTGTAATAATACTATTATTGGTACTAGGTATGTATTTAAAGGATTTATTGTAATGAGTACAATGTATGATTCCTCATGTAATGAAAATTTCCTTATTGTAAATTCTAAGACTTATGAGTCTGATGTGATTTGTTGGCACGCAAGGCTTGGTCATATTGGACCAACGCGTATGGATAGACTTGCCAAACGTGGCCTTCTATCCAATGTTTCAAAGGTTAAAATGTCGACCTGCGAACATTGCCTAGTGGGGAAATCTTGTCGCAAGCCGTTTGGAACCGGCACAAGGGCCGAGGTTCCATTACAGCTTATCCATTCGGACATATGTGGTCCGATGAATGTTAAGACAAGACGCGGAAAGTCCTATTTCATCACTTTTATTGATGATTTCACCCGATTCAGACATATCTATTTGATATCCCACAAAAGTGAAGCATTGGCTTGCTTTAAAAACTATATGAGTTTAGTGGAGAATCAATTAGATCGCAAGATTAAGGTCTTGCAAACCGATAGGGGCGGTGAATATCAATCAACAAGTTTTAAGGAACTTTGTGATGAAAAAGGCATAGTACATCAGGTAACTATGCCTTATACTCCTCAACAAAACGGTGTTGCAGAAAGGAGAAATAGGACTTTAATGGAAATGGTCCGTTCAATGATGGCGCAAGCTAACTTGCCAATCACCTTTTGGGGTGATGCATTATTGACGGCCGCTTTCATTTTAAACCGCGTACCCTCGAAATCAGTTAGCTCCACTCCTTATGAGTTGTGGAACCAAAGGTCTTCTGACTTAAACATTTTGAAACCTTGGGGTTGTGCATCCTATGCACATATTTCATCCCATAAGTATGGAAAACTTGGGCCAAGGGGAAGGAAATGTATCTTTATACGATACGCAGAAAACTCTAAAGGTTATGTTTTTGTTAGTCAGGAAGACAATGGTGGGCTAATTGAGTTTGAGTCGAGGGATGTCACTTTCTTGGAAAACGAGTTTTCAAGACAGGGCGAGATAAGTCAGGACTTATCTCTATTTGAGATTTATGATCAAGAAGGATTACCTCATTTGAGTGGGAGAATTCTGGGTGAAAACGAAAATACGTTTCAACCTTCACCAATGGATTATACGAATGACGATTATCCTATTCCATACGGGAATAATGATCCAAGTGGGAGCAATTCTAACGACATTCCAAGTGGGAGTGATATTAGAATTGATCTAAATTCAAGTCAACAAGGACTTGAAGAATCTCAAATACGACGTAGTAGTCGTACAAGGTTGGCTCCTCTAAGATTTGAGGATGAATTTCCGCAAACCTTTATGACTTTACTACAAGAAGATGACGAGCCTGCTACTTTCAAACAGGCCGTATCTTGCCCTGCAAAAGACAAATGGATGGAAGCGATGCAAGAGGAGTTAGAATCCATGAAAGTTAACCAAGTCTGGGACTTAGTTGACTTACCCAGAGGACGTAGAGCTATTGGGAACAAATGGGTTCTCAAGATCAAGCATAAGGCTGATGGCTCTATTGACAGATATAAAGCTCGCCTTGTCGCGAAAGGTTTTACACAACAGGAAGGGATAGACTACGAAGAGACCTTCTCACCTGTTATTCGTTTTACCTTAATTCGCCTGATTCTGGCAATGGTAGCTTGCTTAGACCTCGAATTACATCAAATGGATGTAAAGACTGCCTTTCTCAATGGAGAATTGGACGAGGAGATCTATATGGAATAACCAACAGGGTTTGTAAAAGAAGGAAACGAACATAAGGTTTGTAAACTTCTTAAATCCATATATGGTCTTAAACAATCCTCGAGGCAATGGTATATACGATTTCAAGAAGTTGTCTTATCAAATGGTTTTACCATGCTTGATGAAGATAACTGCGTATATATCAAGAGGATTAAAAGCAAGTATGTTATCATGTCTCTATATGTAGATGACATTTTAATAGCCGGAAATGACAAGGGCTTTGTGATGGATATCAAGGCTTGGCTTTCATCAGTTTTTGAGATGAAAGACATGGGAGAAGCCGCATATATCCTTGGAGTTAAGATTTCAAGGAATCGTTCGAAGAAACTTCTTTCTCTTTCACAGGAGACTTATATAAAGAAGGTTCTAGAACGATTTAATATGCAGGACTGCAAGTCCATTGATACTCCTATAATCAAAAGCGATAATTTATGTCTGAAATCATGTCCTAAGAACCAAAAGGAGAAAGAGATTATGGAAAAAGTTCCATATTCTAGTGTAGTTGGTAGTCTTATGTACGCTATGATGTGTACAAGACCGGACATCTGTTTTACCATTGGAATGGTAAGTCGTTACCAATCCAACCCAGGGCAAGTACACTGGAAAGCGGTTAAGAGGATAATGCGGTATCTCAAAGGAACTGCAGACTTTGCTTTATGCTATCAAGGAGATGCCTTGAGGCTCGAAGGCTACACTGATGCTGATTGGGCGGGTGATCTCGATGAGCGACGATCGACCTCAGGATATGTTTTTCTACTCGGATCTGGTGCAATATCCTGAAGTAGCAAGAAACAATCCTGCATCGTACTTTCAACCATGGAAGCCGAGTTTGTAGCATTTAGCATGGCAGTCCAAGAGGCTGTTTGGCTTAGGAAGTTCTTAGACAGGCTAATTGATGCAAGTGACTCAAGTGCTGTACCTATACACAGCGACAGTCAAGCATCTATAGCCTATGTCAAAGATCCTAAATTCCATTGTAAGACCAAACACATTGATATCCGCTACAAATTTGTAAAAGACTATGATAAGACCAAGAAGGTGGACATAAGGTACATATCTACGCATGAGATGATAGCGGATCCGCTTACGAAGGCGATCCCCAGAGATGTGTTTTACAAACACTTATCATCCCAAGGATTGCGTAAGAGCTGAGTTGTACCAATATAAATTCCCATGTCTGTAAATGATCAAATTTAATAAAAGAATAAGTTCTTTTTCAAACATTGCATATGAATTTCTTGATAAATGTTTGTGTACATTTTTTGAAATCTCAGCTATATTTTCTAGTATGTCGGACAGATTGAGGTTGGCTCTCTCACATGAGCAACCGCCTTATTCTATCAGACGGATAGAATAGAGATGAGACCTGTTTAAAGTCAAAATCATCAGACGGATGATTTAGAGTCATGACTTAAACAAAATGGTCGCATGAAAGATCTGCATCATATGGATGCTTACAGAAGATCTAAGAGGATTTTGAAATCCTATCTGTCTAAATGCAGGATGTGAGTCCAAAGGATTATTTGAGTAGAAAAAGGGACTCAAAGTCAGACATTGTGGTGTCTGATCATCATCCTTACAACATCATTGAGACATACACTCCCTGGGAAAGAAGCGATGTTGTAATACGTATTCATACTACGTATGCATTTTTGACCATTGGGTTAGAATAGTAAATAAGCTTACTATTATGTGAGACCCAAAGACCACATGGGTCTTAACTCGTTACCCTTATGGACTCTAATTGGTTCCTTAAGATTTGACTGGGTGATTGCTATCTTAGCATGTTGCTTATGGACTATGGTTAATTCGGTCCGGCGGGGCATGTTAGAAAAGCGAGTCAAGTCAAGATCAAAAGGATCGCAAGAAGAGGAAGATTAATTTCATATTCACATTTGGACTTTAGAGATTCAAAGCTGGCCAGCTAATTGTAATCCAGATGGGATTCAATTGTTGAATATAAAGTATAAGAAATGTGAAGAAATAATCTAGGGTAAAGCATGCGTTGATCTACTCAACTTTGCACCTCGAGGAGTGTTGTGTATCTCTAACAAGTGCACAACAGCGGACTCTATGCGCATGACGGTCACACGGCCTATTTCTCGGTATGACAAACAGAAGAGTTAAAGGAAAAGAAGTTTCCTTACAAATCCCCTCAAGTGTGAGTGGGAGATGTTGGATATGGACGACATAAATACACCCATGAGGGGATGTATGAGGGTATACGGACCTCAGATGTTGCGTGCACGAAGGCGTGCGTGAAGGGAACCTTTTCTCGTGTGAAAAGGACCACTCGATAGTGGAAAAAGCCACTCGATAAGTGGAAAAAGCCACTTTATAAGTGCAAAATGGCACTTGATAAGTGGATAAGGAAGAAGATAAATGAATGTGCTAATATAGGCTAATAAGCTTATAATTGGTTATTTCCTACAATAACCACCCCTAAAGCCTATAAATAGGACCCAAGGGTAAGGCATTCATTCACACTTTCCATGCCATAAGTTTGCATAAGGCATCTTATGTTCTTCTTCTCCCTTCCATTAAAATCCTCTTCTAGTTAGAGATTTAGGCGGTGAAACTCTGCTTCGATCCTCCGTGACGAAGTATCGACCGTTGTGGCGAATCCGAGGGCGAAGTTCCGAGATTACCGTACCGCGTACGCAAGCGTAAGTCTCAACTTCATTTATCGATCCTAACGTTGTTTTGACAGGATCCTTGATTGGACACTTTTGGTGTGGTACTTCCAGCTTAGTGTTGAGTCTTTTTGATTGTTTATTATATATTTTTGAGTCATTTTTCTTTCTGTCTTTCTTTTATTTTAAAAATCTTTTGTAAATAAAATTTTTTCTTACGGATTCATTTTCAAAATTTAGCGATGCTTATTTGGAGGACTCCCAACTCCTACCGTTCTATCACGGTATGGGATTGGAAAATCCTAGTTCATTTATGCAAAAGTTTGAAAAATGGTGTAGAAAAGAGTTTATGGATTTGTTTGATGAGAACATTTGTGCAGATTTTATTTATTTTAAAGTGTTCCCACATACATTGAGAGATGATGCTAAAATTTGGTTTGATGCTTTTCCTCGAGATTATTTTTCTACTTGGCTTTCTTGTCAGACTGATTTCCTTCGAGCTTTCTTTCCTATTTATTACAGGATTCGGGTACACATTTGCCAGGCATTTGAGAAACAAATGGCGAGCTTTATCCAGTTTGACGGTGAGACCTACTGTCAGGTTTTGGAGAGGTTTGATGGTTTAGTGCTTGGGTGTCCATGCCATGCTTTCAGCACAGAGGATCTACTTCAGATTTTCTACACAGGGTTACAGCCGTCGACGCGAGACTTTGTGCAGATGAGCAGCTGTGGAGATTTCTTTGCTTACATGACAGAGGATGCATGGTTGTACCTGAGGGACCTTGCAGAGTGGGAGCAGACTGCGCCATTTGGAGAGCCGTCACTTGGATATGAGGATGATGACCAGTCCCCACTTCCACTTCAGGATGCAGAGCAGCAGGTCCAGTGCCAGTCTGAGGAGCCACCTTTGGTCTCTTTTTCTGCGACCCCATGTGATACCTAACAAAGCAGGATATTGGGTTGCATGAGAGCCAGGTAGAGGATGTTGAGAGATTTATTGTTGAGGATCCAGAGGAGATGGATGATGGAGTGTGTGTCACCCATGTTGGAGACACGATGTAGTTTCGTTGGGTTGGTGGTGATGATGAGATGGAGATGTGTCCAGGCGAGAGTGAGATAGATGACATCGAAGTGCCTGAGTCACATTGCTTGTCTGATCCATTACCACAGCTGGAGGTGTGCGAGCATCTTGTGTGGACTGCTGAGATGGTTTATTATAGTGGTATTGAGGAGGATGAGTGCACGAGATACAGCCTACAGACTACATTGGACCCCTAGCCCTCCCTCCCTATAGATTCAGTTCAGCAGCCATCACTTCAGACACCTCAGGACATGCATCAACTCCATCATCCAGGACGATGATATTCAGGGTGGACCACAGAGTCCAGGGATGACTGCAGATGCCATTACATTCGATGGCGAGGATGCGACAAGCGACAGTGACTACGAGATGATCTACATTGAGCCTGCGCTGCCTTCTCCTCCACACTTGCCCCTGCAGCCATTTCACCCTCCTCCTGAGGAGTCACATCAGCCAGGCGATAGCATCGCCATTCAGGAAAGTTCTCATCACACTTTTCCCTTCATTTCTGAATCTCAAGTTTCACTTCCATATATCTTAGATTCAGATTGTCGTCATACATATTTATATCCTTATTTTTATTATGATGACCCTTTTTGGACTTCCTTCATTGGAAGTCAAATTTCTTTTCCTTGGATTGACACAGCTTATCTCTCACAGGACACATGAGCATATTCTAGGGAGATGTTGGAGCTGTGTTGCTAGGATCTAAGGAAGCTGGAGGAGCTTCGTTTCCAAAGCAGATGACTGAGAAACGAAAGGATATGATAGAGAAGCTGCCTCCACCACTACATATTCGGGATCTGCCTTTTGCTAAGGTGTATTCCTTCCTTTACTTAGTGTAAATAAATTAAAGTTTGCTTTTGCATGTTTGCTTTAGTATGCTTGTTTTCCCTCTAGCATCGTTGAATAATATCTAGTTTCACTTCAATCATTGAGGACAATGCTCATTTCTAGTTGGGGGGAGTGAACTATGAAGTTGGATGCTAGTTTTGGGTAGTTTTGAAAATTTTGATGTTAATAAAAAATTCTCATTCGTCATCATCATCATTCATTCATTTTGAGCATATCTTTTTGGTGCCTCCATCCTTGCCTCCATCATATTTCTTTTGCTTAGTCCCTACATGCTTAATGCCATGCGATTTTATCGGATTTTTATTTTGGTATCAAATTTATAGATGTTTGATTGGCATGTTTTAATTTCTTTTCCATTTTGGAGTCAAATGTTAATATGCCATGTATGAAACTATTTTATATGTTGTGATACTCTCTTTGAAATAATTTGGGAATAGTTTGGTGTAAGTGATTGCATAAATTGGGATGAATGGCTTAGTTTTTGATTGGATTGGGTGTGGCCAATGGTTTATGCTTTGTTTTCCTCCTAAGGAGTGGGTGGATGAGTTGATAACTTGTGTTTAGAATGAGAAAGATAGTTATAATAAGTGAATGTTTCTTCTAATCAAGTTGAGTAGCCGGTGCCCCACGAAATATTGGGGAGGACGCCAAAGATGAGATTTAGGGGATCATTCTATCCCTTTGCCTATATAGCGTTATCACGTGTATGCAAAGGTGGCCGTGTTTGCATTTCATAGCATTATTGCGTGTATGCAAAACATAAACATAAACATACAAAAACAAAAAGAATACAAAAAAGGAGAAAAAGAAAAGAAAAAGAAAAAGTGAATGAATAAATGAAAGAATAAGCTACATGAGTGATGCAATCTCATCTCCCACAACTTAGAGGAAATTTCTTTTGTTTTGGTCACTTCCTTGAATGTTGGAAACTATGACATTGTGATATATCCTAAAAAATGTGATACGGTGCTTATTACCTTACTTTTCTTTGAATTGGATTGAGGAGAATGTCATTTGTTGTTTAATTTCATACATTGTGTATATTGGCTTTGAAATCATTTGGAAATAACATTTGGAGTATGCCATGATGATATCTTGAGTTTGGTGCATGTTTTTCATTTAATTGAATTTATCGCTTATTTTGCTAGGGACTAGCAAAATGCTAGTTGGAGGGTGTGATTTGTAGTGAAAAGTGTATATTTATACCTCCTATTTACCCCCATTTGGTGCTAAAGATTAGGCTTAATCTTGCTCTCTTGAGTATATACTCACTTTATGTTTCATATAAGGGCTTTTCTCATTCGTTGCACAAAACATCATCATATGGACTAATTTCTCATTCTCCTATTTTTCAGGTACTCCTGGAAGTCTTGGGGATTTTCTAGAATTTTCTGGGATTTTTCTTGAATTTCTAGGTATTTTTGGTGAATTATATGGAGGAGAAAATGCAGTTTAAAAGGGGAAAAGGATTTATTTGGGGCACCACGTGGCGCGATCCCGCGGCACCATGTGGCACCGATCCGGAGGATGCAACTACAACAAGAGGGGTACGCGCTCACCGCGTGCCCCCTCAATTCAGCGGGGCATGCGGGCAGCGCGTGCCCCCGCTTCATTAAGCGGGGAACGCCTGCTGATGTGGGCTCTGGCTCAATTTTGTAGGCCGGAATCCGACCCGGATCTGACACGCCTGCTCTGGTGCACGTGTGCTTGCGTTTGGAGCGGGTCGGGTGCCCAGAACCCGACCTGCAAGCCCGATTGCAGACCCACAATGGGATTTTGAGGTTTTTGTGCGTTTGGGGGCATTTTTCCAAGGGGCTGTTCAGTTGTTACTGTTCTATTGGGGCTAAGAGAGCCACATCTTCTTTCCCAAGGGCAAGGGCTAGGGTTGGAGGCCATTGGAGGCTAGGAGAGCTAGGAGGAGCTTCAAGAAAGGGGAGAGCTAGGAGGAGATTCAAGAACGGGGAAAGCTTGGGTTTCTCGGGCTTCTATTGGTGATCTCTTCCCTCTTCTTGTAACATTTGGTTCTAATGCTTTGTAATTAAACATTTGAATGATTGTTGAATGAGAGTAAGATCCATTTGATAATTATTTGATTATTAGCTTGTAATGAAGATTAGTGTGCTCATGTTGAATGATTATCACTTTATTTTCATTATGAAGGCCTAGAGCCATTTGTGTGTGGATTGTGATTAATTAGGGCTTGTGTGGTTGATTAGTAATTATTCATCTCTAGCACTTTAAATTGGTCTAGCATGCCTTGAAATGATGATAGATAGTGTGGATTGATGGGTTGTGCCCTATGTTTCATTGAGTCGTGCATTACTCTTGGTGGAACCGTAGAAGGGTGGTGTACCTTAAGGGTCACACCTACGTGCACGATCTGTGCATTCTATTGACATGGATGCAAGGATCGATTCACAAGCTTAAGTTAGGGATTTAAACCCACTAATCAACACATCAATGAATCGTACATTACCCTTGGTGGGGCCGTAGAACGGAGGTGTGCCTTAAGGGCATTACCTAGGTGCACAACCCTCACATACTTTGAAATGGAAGCGAGGGTTGATTCATTTGGGTTGAACCTATTGCTAATCAACTCACAACCCTAATGACATCCCATTCCACACACTCTTCCTTGCTTGACTAGATCCACACTTTGGTCTCCACCCTACCTACCTTAGGTTTGGCTCGCCAGTGTCACCACCCACTTCCACTCACCACACTTGTTAGTTTAGTTGGTTGTACAAACAATTTTAGCATTCCTTAGCCAGTTGAAATTGTAATTGTGAAACGACTTGTCTCTGTGGATTCAACACCGTACTCACGGGTTTATATTGCATTTGACACTCCTTCTCTTGGAAGGAGAGCATGTGCATCCTACTTGGATTGTGCACGCCCTCGAGGTCAATCAGCTAGTCCTGGTGTTCAGGGCACTTCACACAAAGATAATGAAAAATCTATAGCACATGCGACTTATGTTAAAACTGATTCATGATCTTTGGAATTTGGATGGACCATGGTGTCGAGTCGGAAGGGTTGGAAGCATAAGAATAGGGTCCAAGCAAATGTTAGTAACAATTTGGACCAACAATATCCTGGTGGTGTTAGATATAATCCTATAGTTGCTCCTAAATACCCCACTGCACCTAGTCGAAACTCCCAAGCTCCCTTCACTCCAAAGTTCACTGCTGGATCTATGTAGATGAAATGGAAAGATGTTTGTTCTATGGGTAAAAGTGGAGGGGAGAACTGCAGTCTGGATTACATTGCCCCTGAGATTGACTCTGGAGGATGTTGGTTGCACGAATTTCTAAAGAGGGGATAGCTGCTAATGTTGAGCAATAGGAGAACACCTTAGTTGGATACGTTCTGGGAAGTAGACCCTACTTTTCACATCTGAAAGCTTGTGTTATTCGTATGTGAAAACCTGCTGGCGGTCTCGAGGTCTTCTCTCAAGAGAATGAGATCTTCTTCCTCCAATTCTCCTTATCTGAAGATTGCAACAGAGTCCTTCAAGAGGGTCTGTCATGCCCTGCTTCCCAAAACGACAGAAGCGAAACGTGACTAAGGTCCGCATGGGCCGGAGCTGTGAGGCTCAGACCCAATAAGCATCTGTGAGTAACACCAAAGATAGAAATAGGTCCTTGCATATATAAAATTCGAAACAACAGAAAGTACTGAAAGAAAAGATGCATTGATTTTATTTCCATAAGATATCCAGAAGTACAAGAGTCTAAAAAGGAAATAATGCCCAGCATGGCTACAACTGCAGAACGGAAACTAATGGTGCGATGCACCCAACCTAGACAAAAGAAAATGGTGCTACGCACCCGAACTAGACATCGGTAAAACCTCTGAGGATCAGCAATAGGGAAGTAGCTCTAGGACTGGTCCTCGTTAGGCAAGTACTCCGGGTCAACGTCCTCCGGCTCTAAGTCATCAGGTAGCTCTGGTTCGTCTACGTACTCTGGCTCTGTACCTGATGTACAACACCCAAGAGAAAAGGAGCTGTACGTTAGGTAAAGTCTACGAAAGGAATGTGAGACTCTATTGCAAGTGTGAAACAATTTTCTAAACAACGTTTTACTGGTTGATTACATGCAGTTGCGATGACATGGCAGTTATACAGTTATACAAAGAAAGTAAAAACTGAGCAGGAAAGTAAACGTGACAGGCAATAGCCGTAGCATGTGCTACTGGCCACAAGACTAGACTAGACAGGACATGACAGGACAAGACAAGTAGTACCGTGTGTGTCACGAAGGGTTCATGCCTTACGGTTTGAGGGCGGCCAGACCCTCTCCCCGTGCGACCGCTCAACCCTACCCCAAACCCGAGTGCTCAAGACAAGACAATATAGGACAGCTCACTCTAGCTTGACGAGTGCCTCTATCCCCATGGCCCGTAGCGTGACTCTCGCTCCCTTGGTGAGCGCTGCACATCCCATAGGTGAATCTGTAACAGGGATCACTCTCTCTAGCTTGGAGAGCATCCGAAACACCCGTAGGCTTTTTGTAACACGGATCACTCTCTCTAGCTTGGAGAGCATCTGAAACGCCCGTAGGCTTTTTATAACAGGGATCACTCTCTAGCTTGGAGAGCATCCGAAATGCCCGTAGGCTTTTTGTAACATTTCATGACATGAAAATTGGTAAGGAGTTGTTCATTCTAGGGGGTCCGCACGCACGCACACACAGATAGAATCTAGGGTGTCAGTTGTTGTTGTTGTGTGTGCTTAGACTTCGTCATCAAGTCTAAGCTGTCAAGGGGGTCCCGGATGCTATCATTTCACGTCCGGTTCTCTTTTAGTCATACTTTTACAGTTTAAGGGGTGATGGCCTAAACGTGGCCGAAAGTACGCAAGTGAGAACACTTTCATGCGGTGGCGAGTGAGTCGTCGGTCTGGATCGTCTCATCGAAGCGGTGTGTCAGCGATGGTTCGTCTAAAACGAGCCAACGGTGGTGTCAGAACGCGTTTTTATCAATCCTATTATGGTTCGTTTCTAAATTCAACGGGGCTACCCTAATAGTTCGAAGTCACGATTTTTGATTCGTTCCGCCTAATCGATGACTATCCTTTGTGCACAGATAATCAAGTCCATTCGTCGATTTCTAGAGTTGAACATCGTTTTAAAGTGCGTAAAGTAAACTTTAGTTAATGTTGGCGATTTTTAGATTAGGTTTTGGTTTGCTACGTTTGGGTTCTTACTACGAGTTAGGAGACCAACCTTTACGGTGTTTGAACGTAGATCGGACGTCGGGTCTGAACGACGGTAGATCCTCGTCGTCAACGATGTCTCAGTCGTGGGTAGTGCAGCGAGACTAGAACTGACAGTGAGGGGAAGGAGAGAACAATGAGTATGGCATCGGATCTCTTCAGTTGCAGGTAGCGCAACGAAACGTCACGGCGGCGGATACGACGTCGGAAAAACACGCGAGATCTGTGACGTGCGTGTTCTCCTAGGAGCAAGGGGGCTATCAGGGATTGGATGAGGTCCATGGGGGGTTGCTTGGCCTGATGGGTGGCTGACGGTGGCTGCACGCGGCGGCGCTGGCCGTGAGAAGGTGAAATGGACAGTTTTGGCTTGCCGGGTCGCTATTTTGGATCGCCGCAAAGATGTGGCGGCCTGAGGGGGAAAAGGGCACTTGCAGTAGGTAGAGGGGGTCGAGGGGGGTCTGTTGGCAGGGGGTGATCACCGGCGGTGGCTGGACAGGCGGAGGCCGTGAGTTTTCCGGCGGCCTGGGCACAGCCTGGGCTTTTTGCTGTTTTTGTGGGGGGAGAGATGGAGAGAGGGAAGAGAGGGGTAAGAGAGAGGGAGATGACTGGAGTTGTTGGGGGGTGGCCGGAGGCTCGTCGGAGCACCGGAGGAAGAAGAAGACGCAATGGAAGAGGCGACAGCTGGGTGTTGCATGGGTTTACTCCTAGGGCTTGCGGGTTGTTTTGCTTTTAAGACGAGAAAGTGCTATATATGGTATGAAAGGAGGGTATATTTTGGGTGACTAGGAGAGGGGGTGTGCAAAGAGGGTTAAACTGAGGTGAGTGTAGCTACATGAAATCTCATATTGATACGTAGGAGGAAACTTAGGGATTTGATTAGGCTAATTTAAAATTTGAATTTGAATTTAATTAAAGTTAATTTGGGAAATAAAATGATTAGGGGATATGTTGTCTACGGGTATCAGAAAAATTATCCGAAAATACCGCGACGATTGAAGTGATGAGAGGTTCGAGGATATGGGATCTGGTCACATGCTATTCCTACCGAATAAAATTATAAAATTAGGAACTGAGCGTTGAAGTCAAAAGACCAAAACACCCTTCTATTCAAAGCTGTTCTGAGGGAGAACGAGCCGTGAAATGACGTTCACTAAAAATCCCAAAAATAACCACTCTTCCATACGGTCACAACGACATATAACATCGCGTATTCCGGAGAAAAGGAAGGAAAAAGAAAAATACGCGTACAAAAGAGGAAAGTACGCGCTAAAAACGAACGGTCGGAAAATGGCCGTTACGTTCTACACACCTTAGAATAAAGTCCGTTGTCGGACTTTCTAACTATAAATATCCTTAGCCACTCTAGTAACTACCCCAATCACATCACACTATAATTCAAACTAGGTATAGTTACTACAAGTGCTTATATATGCACTAGATAGTCAAACATTAACACTACAAACTTGTATATATATATATACATGCACATTCTATACTTATACCTATCATAGACAGTCAAATTCATACACGTACTTCAATCATTCATATGGTCACGTATATCCTTTTATAACTATCACTCACTATCACATCACCAAGTTACACATGCTTATATAAAAATAGTTTCTAGCAAACACGATTGTAATTCTTCACATATAGATAATTAACTATGCACAAAACAACATGGATATACTACTCCCTAATATCTCATAGTGTACATTCAATACCAACATATCAACGCATGTGGTCACACCATACAATATTAAATCATGTAAACTGTAACGACCACTTTTCGTCGTACGTTGTTCGTGCACGAGCTTTTGGCCGTGCACGTGTTTGCTTTAGACTTTATTTGTTTGCGAACACTTTTGTGTGATATGCCGTTGCGAACGTCACTGAGAGTATTAAATAGTGGCACTATATTGGAACGACGTTCTCGAGTCGTTTTTCCACAATTTGATCTTACTCGATGAGACGTGACGATTCTCACTCTTGACGGGAGACGTTTCTATTTTTAGTTCCGTCGTCCGACGTCAAAACTGAGATCCGTCTTCTTAGTTAGCTCACATTCGTTTCCACGATCACCCCGATATTTATTTTATAATTTTTGGAGTTTATTTGACCACTTTTATAATTTTTACAAGCTTTATATTATTTTTAATAATTTATTTTTAAATTAATTTCGGCCAAATAAAATTTATTTGAGTTTAAAACGTTTTAAAGAATTTTTGAGCCAATTTCCAGCTCATTTGGACCAGGTCAAATCCTAGATTGGATTGGAGAAGTTTGAATTCAAATTTTAAATCTTTTTGAATTCTAATCCTATTAGATTTAGCCCTAGACCAAGTCAACCCACCTATACTATATAAGCAACCCCTAGCAAGTCCTATTTTCCAAAGAAATTAGCCCTAGCCGCGTCCAAAACCAAAATTGGACGTTGCGACGATTCGTCGCAACGTCGCAGCCGTCGCCTGTGCACGACCGGAGATTTTCGCCCCGTTCCCTCGGTCTGACCGAGGCCACCGCCCGCACCAAGCAACCCCGCACCCCGCTGCTGTCGCCACCCCGCTCCCCGCTCTGACCGAGGACATCTCTCGGTCTGACCGAGAGATTGCCCCGCCTCCGCTCCGCTCCGCAACGTTGCAACTGCAACGTTGCAACCCCCGCACCGACCGACGCTCCCGCCCGCACCGACCGAAGCGCTCCCCCGCATCGCCCGCTCCCCCGCTCCGTTGCAACCCCCGCAGCGCTGCAGCCCGCTTCCGCAGTGTCTGACCGAAGAAATCCCCCGCAGCGGCCGCTGTGACCGACGACCGCACCAACCCCAAGCGCTGCACCGGCCGTCCCCATGTGTCTGACCGAGCCGATTCCTCGCAGCGGCTAGTGTCTGACCGAGCGACGTTCGTCGCAACGTTGCAACTCTCGTAACGCTTGCCACCGTGGGCCCCCCAAGCTCTCCAGAAGTATTGTGGGTCCCCCAAAGGCCCCTAGGAGTACTGTGGGCCCCACCAAGGTGCTTGCTCTTCGAGGATTCGTCGCGTACGATGTCGTCGCACGTCGTAGCCGTCGTCGCACGTGCTAGCTTTGGAATCTGGAACCGTCGCCCGGGTTGATGCTCTGAACTTTCCAACGAGGAAACTATATTGGAATCAGGACTTGGAGCGCGTTCTATTATTCCAACCCCCGGCGTCGCTACCCGACGCCGGTGTAGCTTTCGCGTCGTGTTGAGGTAACGTTTTGCACCCCTAGGACCCCCAACCCAATGCATGCTAATCAAGACTAAAATCGGTATTTTCAAAGTATTTTAAATGTTTTAAATTCACTAATCAAGATTAATAATATGGACTTTAGGCCGGTGGACTTGTGCACGTAGGATAATTGTGATTTTGGACTCATTGGACGGTGTGCTCAGACGTCGTGCTTGCAGGCAAGTGAAACTTGCCAACTCTTGTGTAGGGCCATGTTTTTAGGCCACTTCCTTGCTTTTAGCGTAAAAGAGACTAGTCAGTGAAATGATAGCTGGCTAGACGCCTACTTGATCTAGTTTGACAACGAAACTAGATCCGTCACCTAATTGATCTAGCTTGACAACGAAGCTAGATCCAACTCTTTAAACTTGTCATTCATGCATGCTAAACTGTCACGTTTACTTTCCTTATCTGTACGCACTTTTAACTGCCATGCATTGCATCTTACATGTCATCCAAATTAATTGTTGCATCGTAGCACACGCTACAAAATACTTGTACAATCCGTGTTTCCGTGTTTCCGGCTAGGTGCACCCCTACGCCATACTTGTTTACACACTTCCTGGCTCGTGGTCCAGAAGCGGGCCTCATGTGTTGGCTAGAAACCAATGCCCGATACACGTGGAGGGGTAGGGATAAACGGTTACTTGAGCTTAGGAGTGGCCTGATCCGCCCTCTAGCCAAAAGACGGAATCTCTGTGCACGAGGTGCTTACTTTTCTTGTCTTGTACTTGTCTTGTGAATGTCATGCCATGCTCGTACTTTACTTCGTTTTACTTTACCTGTTGCACTCATTACTTTAACTGCCATGTCATTGCATCATGCTAGAACTTTTAGGTTGCTCTTACTTGTACTTTCAGTTTCACTTGCACAAGTCTTCCAGACTTGCTGACATGTGCCCCTTTCTCTTTGGGTGTCACATGTTAGACCCTGAGCCAGAGGTAGTTATAGCGGACGTGATGTGTTGCTGACGCTGAGTCTGAGTCCATGATTGCCCAGGAGGATTTTGGTGGACACCGGTGACCATTCTTTGAGTCTTGTTGAGCTTTATTTTGTTTTAGGCCTTTTGTTAGCTGTTGGTGCGTAGCACCGTTGTTTTGTAATTTGTACTTTTGTTGGCCATGTTTGGGCCTATAGTCTCTTTTCTTTTAGCCTGGTGGCTTTTCTGCGATGTTGGAAACTTATTTTATGGATATTCTGAGATATTTCTTTTGTCTCATTTAATTATTATTATCTTTGTTTCGTTAGCGTTGCAAGGACCTGCCGTTTTAAATTTGATCGACGCTTATCGGACTTGCAGCTTTGTAGCTTCAAGTCTGAGCGGACCTTCTCACGCTTCGCCTCCACGTTCTTGGGAAGCGGGGCGTGACAGGTTTTGTTGGTGGCCCATGCAGGTCCAATCTTGCAATTGCGAATTAACGGAACAACGATAATAACGGAATGTCCATTAAATAAATTGCAACATCCGAGTAATAAAGCCCTGAGTTTAGTCGTTTCCCTAGGTCACTAGGTGGTAAGAGACTTAGTTAGACGTCTGTGCTTGCTAGTTAGAGGCCTCTGATCGATAGTTAGACCCCCTTTCTGGCAATTGATTTAATCGTCGTAGGAGTTACCTTAGTGGTTCATGTCTACCCCTGACCATATTAGACTTCTAGATTTTCCTTCGTTCGTTCGCTTTTGGGTTCATCGATTTCGGACCAAGCTGAACGCATTTCCTCACCGTCTAACTTTTAGAAGTCATAGCGCCTAGTTCCTAATCTTTAGTTGGTCGACCGTAGGACTTTCCGTAGACCTTCCTGATTCATAACCTAGGCATATGAATGTTTTGATCACCTGACCAATTTCCTTGCCTCGATTCACGAGATCGCCCCATGACGATCGTCGTCAATTTTCAAACCTTTTCGTTACAATCTTGAATCTTCCAAAAGTATCTTTCGATTTCCTCTTTCCCTAGGTTTAAATTTGTTCAAAATCTTAATATACTTATACTTCATACTTCTTCATTGATTTAAATTTTTTTAAAACGTTTGTCGGAATTTTGAACTCTATCTTATAATATTTTTCCCAGCCTATGTTTTCGTACTCATGTCGTCTTTTCATATATTAATTTTATTCTGAACCGTACTTTTATTTTGCTCAGCTCGATTTATAATTTTCTCTCTTATTTATGCCATTTGAATAATACTTCGTGTTTACTTTTATTATACTTTTCAAGACACATGGAATTTCGGATTTCCGCAAGTTGGTTTTTGCTCGTCGTTCTCACTATTTCAGATTTTTGCAGAATTACTATTTTCATAACCCTTCCTGCTTTAGACCCTCCCTGATTTGATTTTAAAGATTTGCTATTCGAACTTGAAAATTCTTATGCTAAGTTACTACTATTTCCTTTCCGCTCACCATACACGTTTTAGAAAAAAATCTCTAAACCAAATTGAATTTCAACTATTTTTATAACCGTGCCAGACTTGTTGTGCTCGTGTATTAAGAACCTTGTGTAAATCAGTTTTACATTTTTGGCAAACCTTGGTTTTCTAAAAAGTAGTTTCAAATTGATTATCTTCAATTTTCCATAGCCCAAAGTTTTGAAAGCATTTAACCTGATTTTAAATTCTTCTGTTGCTTGATTCCATTCTTTGACTTTCAAAAACTTTTGGCAACATTTTATTAAATTACTGACTGATAGAATTTTCTAAACCATGTCCTTAATGTTCGCGTAAATGATTTTACTTCCTTTCAAAATGATTTTTAGAAACAATAGACCATTTTCTCTTATTAAGAATGTTCGACTCAAATTTACTTTGAACAACTTGTTTTATCGATTCCGAAATATTTCTTTTCAGACGAGGATTCTGATTTTGAAGAAAAACAGTTTTCAGATTTCACGTATTCTAGCTTGTGCTACTTACCCTATCTTCTTTTCTATATCCTATATAAGCATCACTATATCCTTTTCCTTCAACCTAAACATCACCATTGAGCCAATGTTCGTCCAACCAAGCTGTCTCCTTGCATTCGCCCTATCTGAACACGTGCTTATCGATCCTTCCCTCGTCACGCTTTCGACCTCCCTCTATTGCTTAGGTATTAGTGCCGTAAATGTCTATGTCCACCCTAAGTTTTTAGTAGGCCCTTGGACCCTGTGAGGTGTCGTAGTGCACGTGCCTAAGCTGGGTACGTGAGCTTGAATGAGAATTCCCATAGTATATTGGTGCTTGCCTATTGTGTGGTATATATATATATACTCGGAGTTATTCGTGATAGTATGAAGTTGTTGTGCGTTAGTAATTATAGATTTTTGTGTGGATAGCTATACTATACTAGGGATGCCGGTGTATATAAGAGCTAGCGTTGAAATATCTAATGGAATGTATGTAATTAGAGATACTTATAATGGTTGAAATAAAATGATTGGTAAAGCTAGGTATATGCTAGGTGTGATGATAATGTGTGAACTTATAGATAAGTAAGTAGGCCTATTGAGTGATCTATATATTATTACGTGTGAGTATGTGCTCGTAGGTGGATATATATAGTGTTTAGACGTAAGTAGTTATGTTTTGTTGCCTGAGTATATATGTGATATACATATAGTATTAGGGTTATAATTTTGATTGGTATTGTTGCTTTTACGGGATGTTGCATGCGTGCATACCGTGAGGTATACACGACTATTGCACATCTTAATTATGTACGTGTGGATGTGTTAGAATACTAATTATAGGTAGTAGGCTATGGTGTGAATATATATGTTACATGTGTGAGACTATACGATGAATACGTATGCATGTATTAGGGAGCGTATTATAATTATACGTATGTTGATGTCTATATTATTATTATTATGGTATATAGAATGATTGAACTACGTGAGTATTGCCTGACTGAATATTGAGTGTGAATGATTTATGGAATGTATATGGTTGTATGGTAGACGTATAAATATTGGAATGGTATTGGTATAAGTATGAATGCCGTGTTACGTATATAGAATATCCTGATATGTGTATTGAGTCTCACTCAAGCTTGAGTGAGTATACTCTAAGTATATTGAATGTATGATTGTAGTTTGAATATAGAAATGCTTGATGTATGTATGGTGATAGAAGTGTTTGTGCCTGGTTGTGCTACGCACATGATTGTGGGTCGCTACGCCAGTATATAGTTATAAGTGTTGGTCTTGTGATATAGCTAAATACTAAGGACTTGTTATGTGAACGTATGTGTACTAGCTGAAACTAGGTATGTATGTGTGCTAGTTATATAATGGTATGATTGGTGTATGTAAATGAAATGTTAGCGTGTATGGGTGTGCACCATGCACGGGTAAGTATGTGCTTAGTTATAGGTTTTGATGACTATGATATATGTGGCGTGTCGTAAATACAGTTATAGGACCGTACGTGATGTGAATACATGGTGAACTATTTGCATGTATTTGAATGACTATATATTGTGAAATTATAGTAGCGGTGAATGTATATTAGATATAGTGAACTTGACTTAATTATAGTATGGTGTGACTACATGTGGAAGTGTTTGGTGTTGAATGAATATTAGAGGGTAGTATACCCTTGATGTTTGTGCATAGGTAGCTACATATAGGTATAGCGATGATTGTATTGGCTAAGCGTGAAACTATCATTATATAAGTATCTGAAATATTGTTTTGTGATTAGGTAGGTAGTAGTTATATAAGGGATGCCTGCTTATATATATGATTGAAATACGTGTACGAGTCTGACTGACTATAATAGGTATAAGTGTATACGTACGTGAATGTATATATATAAGTGTTGGTAGTAATAATGTTCGACTACCTAGTGCATATATGAGCACTTGTAATGACTATACTTGGTTTGAATTATAATACGACTTGATTTGGGGTAGTTATTAGAGCGACTAGCTATATTAGAAAGTCCGAGGACGGACTTTATTCTAAGGTGGGGAGGATGTAACGACCACTTTTCGTCGTACGTTGTTCGTGCACGAGCTTTTGGCCGTGCACGTGTTTGCTTTAGACTTTATTTGTTTGCGAACACTTTTGTGTGATATGCCGTTGCGAACGTCACTGAGAGTATTAAATAGTGGCACTATATTGGAACGACGTTCTCGAGTCGTTTTTCCACAATTTGATCTTACTCGATGAGACGTGACGATTCTCACTCTTGATGGGAGACGTTTCTATTTTTAGTTCCGTCGTCCGACGTCAAAACTGAGATCCGTCTTCTTAGTTAGCTCACATTCGTTTCCACGATCACCCCGATATTTATTTTATAATTTTTGGAGTTTATTTGACCACTTTTATAATTTTTACAAGCTTTATATTATTTTTAATAATTTATTTTTAAATTAATTTCGGCCAAATAAAATTTATTTGAGTTTAAAACGTTTTAAAGAATTTTTGAGCCAATTTCCAGCTCATTTGGACCAGGTCAAATCCTAGATTGGATTGGAGAAGTTTGAATTCAAATTTTAAATCTTTTTGAATTCTAATCCTATTAGATTTAGCCCTAGACCAAGTCAACCCACCTATACTATATAAGCAACCCCTAGCAAGTCCTATTTTCCAAAGAAATTAGCCCTAGCCGCGTCCAAAACCAAAATTGGACGTTGCGACGATTCGTCGCAACGTCGCAGCCGTCGCCTGTGCACGACCGGAGATTTTCGCCCCGTTCCCTCGGTCTGACCGAGGCCACCGCCCGCACCAAGCAACCCCGCACCCCGCTGCTGTCGCCACCCCGCTCCCCGCTCTGACCGAGGACATCTCTCGGTCTGACCGAGAGATTGCCCCGCCTCCGCTCCGCTCCGCAACGTTGCAACTGCAACGTTGCAACCCCCGCACCGACCGACGCTCCCGCCCGCACCGACCGAAGCGCTCCCCCGCATCGCCCGCTCCCCCGCTCCGTTGCAACCCCCGCAGCGCTGCAGCCCGCTTCCGCAGTGTCTGACCGAAGAAATCCCCCGCAGCGGCCGCTGTGACCGACGACCGCACCAACCCCAAGCGCTGCACCGGCCGTCCCCATGTGTCTGACCGAGCCGATTCCTCGCAGCGGCTAGTGTCTGACCGAGCGACGTTCGTCGCAACGTTGCAACTCTCGTAACGCTTGCCACCGTGGGCCCCCCAAGCTCTCCAGAAGTATTGTGGGTCCCCCAAAGGCCCCTAGGAGTACTGTGGGCCCCACCAAGGTGCTTGCTCTTCGAGGATTCGTCGCGTACGATGTCGTCGCACGTCGTAGCCGTCGTCGCACGTGCTAGCTTTGGAATCTGGAACCGTCGCCCGGGTTGATGCTCTGAACTTTCCAGCGAGGAAACTATATTGGAATCAGGACTTGGAGCGCGTTCTATTATTCCAACCCCCGGCGTCGCTACCCGACGCCGGTGTAGCTTTCGCGTCGTGTTGAGGTAACGTTTTGCACCCCTAGGACCCCCAACCCAATGCATGCTAATCAAGACTAAAATCGGTATTTTCAAAGTATTTTAAATGTTTTAAATTCACTAATCAAGATTAATAATATGGACTTTAGGCCGGTGGACTTGTGCACGTAGGATAATTGTGATTTTGGACTCATTGGACGGTGTGCTCAGACGTCGTGCTTGCAGGCAAGTGAAACTTGCCAACTCTTGTGTAGGGCCATGTTTTTAGGCCACTTCCTTGCTTTTAGCGTAAAAGAGACTAGTCAGTGAAATGATAGCTGGCTAGACGCCTACTTGATCTAGTTTGACAACGAAACTAGATCCGTCACCTAATTGATCTAGCTTGACAACGAAGCTAGATCCAACTCTTTAAACTTGTCATTCATGCATGCTAAACTGTCACGTTTACTTTCCTTATCTGTACGCACTTTTAACTGCCATGCATTGCATCTTACATGTCATCCAAATTAATTGTTGCATCGTAGCACACGCTACAAAATACTTGTACAATCCGTGTTTCCGTGTTTCCGGCTAGGTGCACCCCTACGCCATACTTGTTTACACACTTCCTGGCTCGTGGTCCAGAAGCGGGCCTCATGTGTTGGCTAGAAACCAATGCCCGATACACGTGGAGGGGTAGGGATAAACGGTTACTTGAGCTTAGGAGTGGCCTGATCCGCCCTCTAGCCAAAAGACGGAATCTCTGTGCACGAGGTGCTTACTTTTCTTGTCTTGTACTTGTCTTGTGAATGTCATGCCATGCTCGTACTTTACTTCGTTTTACTTTACCTGTTGCACTCATTACTTTAACTGCCATGTCATTGCATCATGCTAGAACTTTTAGGTTGCTCTTACTTGTACTTTCAGTTTCACTTGCACAAGTCTTCCAGACTTGCTGACATGTGCCCCTTTCTCTTTGGGTGTCACATGTTAGACCCTGAGCCAGAGGTAGTTATAGCGGACGTGATGTGTTGCTGACGCTGAGTCTGAGTCCATGATTGCCCAGGAGGATTTTGGTGGACACCGGTGACCATTCTTTGAGTCTTGTTGAGCTTTATTTTGTTTTAGGCCTTTTGTTAGCTGTTGGTGCGTAGCACCGTTGTTTTGTAATTTGTACTTTTGTTGGCCATGTTTGGGCCTATAGTCTCTTTTCTTTTAGCCTGGTGGCTTTTCTGCGATGTTGGAAACTTATTTTATGGATATTCTGAGATATTTCTTTTGTCTCATTTAATTATTATTATCTTTGTTTCGTTAGCGTTGCAAGGACCTGCCGTTTTAAATTTGATCGACGCTTATCGGACTTGCAGCTTTGTAGCTTCAAGTCTGAGCGGACCTTCTCACGCTTCGCCTCCACGTTCTTGGGAAGCGGGGCGTGACATAAACTATATCTAATATACATCTATCACTACTATAATACACCAATATATATTTATTCAAATACACACAGTTACTTCATCTTATATACACATCACATACAATCCTGTAACTATATAATGGTATAACCACTCACAATCATGTGCGTAGCACAACTAGACACAACCAGTCCTATCACTATACATACATCATCCATTACTATATTCATAGTACTACCCGCAAACTACAGACATATGTAACAATATACTTAGAGTTTACCCACTCAAGCTTGAGTGAGACTCAAAACCCATATCAGAATGCTTTATATACATAACACGATATTTATATCTATACCAACACCACTCGAATATATATACATATACTAATGTAACCACATACATACCATATTAATATTACAAACATCAGCACACGTATATATTCAAATACACTATTCCATATATGCATGCATCGTATAGCCACATACCTATAATATATATTCACACCATATCAATTTACATATAATTAGTATACTAATACACATACTTATCCATACATAGTTAAGACATACAATAATCTTGTATACCTCATGATATACACGCACACGCACAACATCCGTAAAGGCAAGCAATACCAAACAAAATTATAACCCTATTATCGTACGTATGTCACACATATTCATATAGTAAACACATATCTACTCAAGGCTAAGCACATACATATCTACGTACAAGCACACGCTCACACGTACTAACATATAGATCATATAATAGGCCTACACACTTAACTATAAGCGCACCCATTATCATTACACTTAACATGCACATGATTTACTAGTATATTATTTCAAGAATTTACAAGTATCTTCAAACCACATACTCCACTAGTAAATATTCCAACACTAAATCTAATATACGCAGACATCCCTAAAGTGGTATAGCTATCCACACATATATAAATACCATCATTCATACAACTTCATACATATATCACGAATAACACTGAGTATACATACATGACACGAGAGACAATCATTAATATCCTAAGTGTAGCACACTCATACAGGTCTACACACTCTACCTATATACATGCACCACGACGACATCACAAAAACCAATAGGCCCACTACTAAACTATAGTTGACACAGGCAACGACAAGCACTAATGTCTAAACAATAGAAAGGAAACCGAAAGCAAAAGCGTAACGAAACAAGATTGGAAAGAACGAGTTCAGATAAGGTGAGGATAAGGAGATAGCTGGTTGGGTGGGACAAAAATATTGCTCTAAATAATTAAATAGATGAAAGAAGGATACATGTAAATTATGGTATCACACACACACACACACACACACACACACACACACACACACATATAAAAATATGTAGAAATAGTGAGCAGATGGTAAAATTTTACAACTCGGAAAAAGGGTTGGACGAAGAAATAAAGAGTAGGGTGAGGTAGTGATTGTTTTGCAAAAGAAAATAGATTTATACGCAGATTTTTGAAGTATGAGCACGATGAACATTGAACTGATATAAAAAAAAATTTAAAGTTCTATTTGGCTTAGAAAATATTCTAAAAGTACGTACGGTAAGTGGTTAAAACAAATTTCGTAGTTTAGAAAAAAAATGATATATTGAATTATCAAAATGGTAGCAAGGTTTTTAAAACTGAAATACGAAAGTTACCGGTTAGAAAATGGTTACGAGATAGTAACTAAAAATTACGGCCAAGAAGGTTTCAAAATCCAAGAAAGAATTTTAACTCAACTGAAAAGCAAGAAATTTAAATATATAATAAGGGGTTTTCAAAGAAGTTAAACTGAGCGAAGAATTTAATAAGGAATTTCGAAAATACTTTTAAAGGAATCATGATTTGCAATGGGGAAGATTCGAAGAATTTACGATAATCGTCATGAAGCGATCACGTGAATCGAGGGCAAAGAATATGATCGCATGATGAATACGTGTAAGATATGATTCATGAAAAGCTACGATGGAATTCTACGGCCGATAACACAGAAGTGTAATGATTAGGAAGATGCTAGAAATCAGGGGTTCTAATTATCGGGCCGTCTAAAGATCAGGAGAACTCAGCACTAAGACTTCCTAATGAACTAGACTGTAATAGAGATCTCAGGGAAGGGTCCTAAGAGAATCAAGATTACATTCTGCTAAGCCTGAAGTTGATGGACCCGAGCGAACGACTAAAAGAAGGACTCTAGAAATCTAACATGATCAGAGCCGGGTGAGAGGCTACTAGGGTATCCTAAGACGAGTATGACTAAATCTTAACCAAGGCGCCTGACTATCAAATCTGGACGTCTATCTAAGTCTTCCTACCATCTAAGACAAGGAAAACCAAATTTAGACTTGTACATGTTAAACTGGATATTAAATGAATTCGGTACTCTTATTGTTCCGAACTTTTTGCACGACCTGCATGGGCCACCACTAAAACCTGTCACGCCCCGCTTCTCAAAACGATGGAAGCGAAACGTGACTAAGGTTCGCATGGGCCGGAGCTGTGAGGCTCGGACCCAATAAGCGTATGTGAGTAACACCAAAGATAGAAACAGGTCCTTGCATATATAAAATTCGGAACAACAGAAAGTACTGAAAGAAAAGATGCATTCATTTTATTTCCACAAGATATCCAGAAGTACAAAAGTCTAAAAAGGAAATAATGCCCAACATGGCTACAACTGCAGGAATGAAACTAATGGTGCGACGCACCCAACCTAGACAAAAGCAAATGGTGCTACGCACCCGAACTAGAAAGTAGTAAAACCTCTGAGGATCAGCAACAGGGAAGTAGCTCTAGGACTGGTCCTCGTCAGGCAAGTACTCCGGGTCAACGTCCTCCGGCTCTAAGTCCTCAGGTAGCTCTGGCTCGTCTACGTACTCTGGCTCTGTACCTGACGTACAACACCCAAGAGAAAAGGAGCTGTACGTCAGGTAAAGTCTACGAAAGGAAGGTGAGACTCTACTGCAAGTGTGAAACAATTTTCTAAACAACGTTTTACTGGTTGATTACATGCAGTTGCGATGACATGGCAGTTATACAGTTATACAAGGAAAGTAAAAACTGAGCAGGAAAGTAAACGTGACATGCAATAGCCATAGCGTGTGCTACTGGCTACAAGACTAGACTAGACAGGACAGGACAAGACAAGTAGTACCGTGTGTGTCACGAAGGGTTCATGCCTTACGGTTTGAGGGCGGCCAGACCCTCTCCCCGTGCGACCGCTCAACCCTACCCCAAACCCGAGTGCTCAAGACAAGACAATATAGGACCACTCGCTCTAGCTTGACGAGTGCCTCTATCCCCACGGTCCGTAGCGTGACTCTCACTCCCTTGGTGAGCGCCGAACATCCCGTAGGTGAATCTGTAACAGGGATCACACTCTCTAGCTTGGAGAGTCCGAAACGTAGGCTTTTTGTAACAAAGATCACTCTCTAGCTTGGAGAGCATACAAAACGCCCGTAGGCTTTTTGTAACAGGGATCACTCTCTCTAGCTTGGAGAGCATCCGAAACGCCAGTAGGCTTTTTGTAACAGGGATCACACTCTCTAGCTTGGAGAGCATCCGAAACGCCCGTAGGCTTTTTGTAACATTTCATGACATGACAATTGGTAAGGAGTTGTTCATTCTAGGGGGTCCACACGCACACACACACATAGATAGAACCTAGGGTGTCAGTTGTTGTTGTTGTTTGTGCTTAGACTTCGTTGTCAAGTCTAAGCTGTCAAGGGGGTCCCGGACGCTATCATTTTACGTCCGGTTCTCTTTTAGTCGTACTTTTACAGTTTAAGGGGTGATGGCCTAAACATGGCCAAAAGTATGCAAGTGAGTAGGGCTGTTGACGAACGAGCTTGAACGAGCTTTAACATGGAGCTTGGTTTTGTTCATGAACAAAATCCATGTTCATGCTCTGTTCGTTTACTAACCGAGCTCTAAAAACCTGTTCAAGCTTGTTTGTTAAGCTTATCGAATGAACGTAAGCGAACATAAACGAACATTTGCCAAGCTTGTTCATGGGTCGAACGTTCTGTTCGTTAAAAAGACTTATCGAGCTTGTTCATGAACATGTTCAGGAACATGTTCGTGAACACACAATCAATCTTGTTCATAAACATATTTTCAATCAAACAAACGAACGTCAATTTTTTAATTAGGAATAATAATATTTAAACATAATTGCCAATGACTAAATCAATTAAATAAAAGGATTAAATATTTGCAGGACAAAAACAAATAAATCCAGCATAACAGCTCCATAAATCTCATTACAAGCATCCATTCCCAGCATAGTAAAAAATATAGCATTTGTCTAAATTTACTATTTTCGGTACATGTTCGTTCACGAACACTTAACGAGCTTGTTCATAAACATCACTTAACGAGCTTGTTCACGAACACTTTTACAGTTTAAGGGGTGATGGCCTAAACGTGGCCGAAAGTACGCAAGTGAGAACACTTGCCTGCGGTGGCGAGTGAGTCGTCGGTCTGGATCGTCTCGTCGAAGCGGTGCGTCATTGATGGTTCGTCTGAAATGAGCCAACGACGGTGTCAGAACGCGTTTTTCATCAATCCTATTATGGTTCGTTTCTAAATTCAACGGGGCTACCCTAATAGTTCGAAGTCACGATTTTTGATTCGTTCTGCCTAATCGACGACTATCCTATGTGCACAGATAATCAAGTCCATTCGTCGATTTCTAGAGTTGAACATCGTTTTAAAGTGCGTAAAGTAAACTTTAGTTAATGTTGGCGATTTTTAGATTAGGTTTTGGTTTGCTACGTTTGGGTTCTTACTACGAGTTAGGAGACCAACCTTTACGGCGTTTGAACGTAGATCGGACGTCGGGTCTGAACGACGATAGATCCTCGTCGTCAATGATGTCTGGGCTGTGGGTAGCACAGCAAGACTAGACCGGACACGAGGGGAAGGCGAGAACTGCGAGTATGGTGTCGGATCTCTCCGGTTGCGGGTAGCGCAACGAAACGTCACGGCGGCGGATACGACGTCGGAAAAACTCGCGAGATCTATGGCGTGCGTGTACTCCTAGGAGCAAGGGGGCTGTTGGGGATTGGAGGAGGTCCAAGGGGGTTGCTTGGCCTGATGGGTGGCTGACGGCGGCCGGCCGTGAGAAGGAGAAATGGACAGTTTTGGCTTGCCGGGTCGCTGTTTTGGATCGCCATGAAGATGTGGTGGCCTGAGGGGGAAAAGGGCACTTGCAGTAGGTAGAGGGGGTCGAGGGGGGCCTGTTGGTGGCGGGTGATTACCGTCGGCGGCTGGACAGGCGGAGGCCGTGAGTTTTTCGGCGGCCTGGGCACAGCCTGGGCTTTTTGCGGTTTTTGTGGGGGGGGGGGGAGAGTGAGAGAGATGGAGAGAGGGAAGAGAGAGGGAAGAGAGAGGGAGATGACCGGAGTTGTTGGGGGGTGGCCGGAGGCTCGTCGGAGCATCGGAGGAAGAAGAATACGCAATGGAAGAGGCGTCTGCTGGGTGTTGCGTGGGTTTACTCCTAGGGTTTGCGGGTTGTTTTGCTTTTAAGATGAGAAAGTGCTATATAGGGTATGAAAGGAGGGTATACTTTGGGTGACTAGGAGAGAGGGTGTGTGAGAGGGGGTGTGCAAAGAGGGTTAAACTGAGGTGAGTGTAGCTACATGAAATCTCATATTGATACGTAAGAGGAAACTTAGGGATTTGATTAAGCTAATTTAAAATTTGAATTTGAATTTAATTAAAGTTAATTAGGGGAATAAAATGATTAGGGGATAGGTTGTCCTACGGGTATCGGAAAATTTATCCAAAAATACCAGGATGATCGCAGCGACGAGAGGTTCGAGGATATGGGGTCTGGTCACGTGCTATTCCTATCGAATAAAATTATAAAATTAGGAACTGAGCGTTGAAATCAAAAGACCAAAATGTCCTTCTATTCAAAGCTATTCTGAGGGAGAACGAGCCGTGAAATGACGTTCACTAAAAATCCCACAAATAACTACTCTTCTATACGATCACAACGACATATAACATTACGTATTCCGGATAGAAGGAAGGGCAAAGAAAAATACGCGTACAAAAGAGGAAAGTACGTGCGAAAACGAACGGTCGGAAAATGGCCGTTACAGGGTCATTGGTTATTTGATGGTTGTCTTATTGTTCAATGTAAGTGGAGTGGTGATATTGGTATATGTCGAGATCTCCTGTCTTCTATCCCTATTTGGGTTCGGTTCCCTGCTTTACATTTAAATCTCTGGTCTAAAAGTATTACTAGTAAAGCTGCGAGCATCATTGCGAAACCATTATATATGGATAGAGCTACATCGTTGGGGGAGAGCCTGGCGTACGCAAGATGTTTTATTGAAATTGCTGTTGTTCACCCCTACCCCACAAGGTTTGTTTGGAAATTGAAGGCGACCAACACATGGAGTTGGATGTTATATATGAATGGATCCCGCCTAGATGTTCAAAATGTATTAGTTTTGGTCATGTGGATGTTCAGTGTCCAACAGTCCCTATGTGGATGGCTAAACCTACTCCCCTTCTCTAAAACTTACACTATGCCTTCTGTGCATTCAGGTATCCATTTAAATTGTTCTTGTGTGCCAAATGCTCCAATTAACTTAGTCAAAGATAATATCATGGAGGAAGTGTGTATCCCAAGTCCCGATGTTGAGCCTATTATTGACATTACCCGTGAGGACTCTATGGATGTGAAATTGACAACAGGTGTCTCGGAGAGTCCTATACCTCATGTTGCTAGCCATATTGGAGAAGTTACTTCTTAGCCCGTCTGCCCTTCTTGCCCAAGTGCCATCTTCTGAGAGGACTATTCCTACTTCTACTTATACAGATGCTTCTCCCGCTGACCCTATTGCTGAGGATACTATGGAGTGGCAGGTGAGTATCCGTAAAAGTCTTAAGAAATGACTTGCAAATATTCGTCCTCACCAGAAAGTTAAGCCTAAAAAGTCTTATAATCCAAAAAGCTCTTAGTCCAAAGACAGCTTCTCCTCTGACTGGCCCTCAAGGAGTGACCGTGGGATGAAGGGCTCCCCACTACTCTGATAAGTCTATATTTACTTGGAATGTTCGTGGATTGAATATGTAACGACCACTTTTTCGTCGTACGTTGTTCGTGCACGTGCTTTTGGCCGTGCACGTGTTTGCTTTAGACTTTATTTGTTTGTGAACACTTTTGTGTGATATGCCGATGCGAACGACTCTGAGAGTATTAAATAGTGGCACTATCTTGAAACGACACTTCTCGAGTCGTTTTTCCACAATTTAAACTTACTCGATGAGACGTGACGACTTTCACTTTTGACGGGAGACGTTTCTATTTTTATTTTCGTCGTCCGACGTCGAATTTGAGATCCGTCTTCTTAGTTAGCTCACATTCGTCGTCACGATCACCCCGATATTTATTTTATAATTTTTGGAGTTCATTTGACCACTTTTATAATTTTTACAAGTTTTATAATATTTTTAATAATTTATTTTTAAATTAATTTCGGCCAAATAAAATTTATTTGAGTTTTAAACGTTTTAAAGAATTTTTGAGCCAATTTCCAGCTCATTTGGACCAGGTCAAATCCTAGAATGGGTTGGAGAAGTTTAAATTCAAATTTCAAATCTTTTTGAATTCTAATCCTATTAGATTTAGCCCTAGACCAAGTCAACCCACCTATACTATATAAGAAACCCCTAGCAAGTCCTATTTTCCAAAGAAATTAGCCCTAGCCTCTTCCAAACTCATTTTGGACGTTGCGACGAATCGTCGCAACGTTGCGACGTTCAGCACCCCGCACGACCGAGGAAATCCCCCGCATCCACCCGCTCTGACCGGCCGCCCCGCCCGCATTCTCGTCGCTCCGCACCACAGCACCAACCCCGCCCGCTCCCCCGCTTGACCGATAGGGCCTCTCGGTCAGACCGAGAGACCCGCCCGACCATCCGCACCGCACCGACCCGCTGCCGTGCCGCTCTGTCGCCCCGCTCCGCTCCGTGCCCGACCGAAGGCCCCGCCCGCTGTGACCGAGCGCCCGAGCGCTGCAGCGTTGCAACGCTGTCCCGCCCGCTTCCAAGCGAACGACCGAGGATCTCCATCGGTCTGACCGAAGGAAACGACCGCCCCCGCTGCTGCGACCGACCCCCAACGTTGCAACAGCGCCGCCCCCGTGTCTGACCGAGCCAAGCCCCCGCATTGGCTGTGTACGACCGACGGCCACTTGTCGCAACCCCGCACCCGTCGCACCGCTTGCCACCGTGGGCCCCCCAAGTTCTCCAGAGTTATTGTGGGTCCCCCAAAGGCCCCTAGGAGTACTGTGGGCCCCACCAAGGTGCTTGCTCTTCGAGGATTCGTCGCGTACGACGTCGTCGCACGTCGTAGCCCGTCGTCGCACGTGCGAGCTTTGGAATCTGGAATCGTCGCCCGGGTTGATGCTCTGAACCTTCCAGCAAGGAAACTATATTGGAATCAGGACTTGGAGCGCGTTCTATTATTCCAACCCCCGGCGTCGCTACCCGACGCCGGTGTAGCTTTCGCGTCGTGTTGAGGTAACGTTTTGCACCCCTAGGACCCCCAACCCAATTGCATGCTAATAAAGACTAAAAATCAGTATTTTAAAGTATTTTAAATGTTTTAGAAATCACTAATCAAGATTAATAAAACGGATGTAGGCCGGTGGACTTGTGCACGTAGGAATCGTGACTTTGGACTCGTTGGACGGTGTTTTCTTGACGTGATAATTGCAGGCAAGTGAAACTTGCCAACTCTTGTGTAGGGCCATATTTTTAGGCCACTTACTTGTTTTTAGCGTAAAAGAGACTAGTCAGTGAAATGATAGCTGGCTAGGCGCCTACTTGATCTAGTTTGACAACGAAACTAGATCCGTCACCTAAATGATCTAGCTTGACAACGAAGCTAGATCCAACCCCTTAAAATTGTTGTTCATGCATGCTAAAATGTCACGTTTACTTTCCTTACCTGTACGCTTTACTTTAACTGCCATGTCATGTCATCCATGCATTGAATGTTGCATTCGTAGCACACGCTACATACTTGTACTTGCTTGTCCCGGGCTAGGTGCACCCCTATGCCATACTTGTTAAAGACACTTCCTGGCTCGTGATCCAGAAGCGAGCATTACCGTTCGGGGGTAAGGCCCTGGCTCGACACACGTGGAGGGGTAGGGTTGAGCGACCACTCAGCGTAAAAGTGTGCCCGTACAGCCTCTTTAGCTGTAAGGCGTGAACTCTGTGCACGAGGTGCTTACTTTTCTTGTCTTGTACTTGTCTTGTGAATGCCATGCCATGCTCGTACTGTACTTTACTTTACTTTACCTGTTGCACTCATACTTTAAACTGCCATGTCATCGCATTCATACTAGAACTGCTAGGTTGCTCTTACTTGTACTTTCAGTTTCACTTGCACAAGTCTCTTGTAGACTTGCTGACATGTGCCCCTTGCTCTTTTGGGTGTCACATGTTAGACCCTGAGCCAGAGACAGACGTTGCTGAGTACGTGATGTGTTGCTGACGCTGAGTCTGAATCCATGATTGCCCAGGAGGATTTTGGTGGACACCGGTGACCATGCTTTGAGTCTTTGTTGAGCTTTATTTTGTTTTAAGCCTTTTGTTAGTTTTTGGTGCGTAGCACCGTCGTTTGTACTTTGTACTTTTGTTGGCCATGTTTGGGCCTTTAGACTCTTTTATTTGTAGCCTGGTGGCTTTTCTGCGTTGTTGAGATTTATTATTATGGATATTTTGAGATGTTTCTTTTGTCTCTTTCGTTATTATTATCTTTGTTTCGTTTCGCGTTGCAAGGACCTGCAGTTTTAAAGTAATTGACGCTTATCGGACTTGCGGCTTTGTAGCTTCAAGTCTGAGCGGACCTTCTCACGCTTCGCCTCCATATTTGTGGGAAGCGGGGCGTGACAGGTTTTGTTGGTGGCCCATGCAGGTCCAGTCTTGCAATTGCGAATTAACGGAACAACGATAATAACGGAATGTCCATTAAATAAATTGCAACATCCGAATCATAAGCCCTGAGTCTAGTCGATTTCTTAGGACACTAGGTGATGAGAAGACTTAGTTAGACGTCTGTGCTAGCTAGTTAGAGGCCTCTGATTGATAGTTAGACCCCCCTTTCTGGCAATTGATTTAATCGTCGTAGGAGTTACCTTAGTGGTTCATGTCTACCCCTGACCATATTAGACTTCTAGATTTTCCTTCGGTCGTTCGCTTTTGGGTTCATCGATTTCGGACCAAGCTGAACGCATTTCCTTACCGTCTAACCTTTAGAAGTCTTAGCGCTTAGTTTTTAATCTTTAGTTGGTCGACCGTAGGAGTTTCCCGTAGCCTCTTCTGATTCATATCCTAGGTGTATGAATGTTTTGATCATCCGACCAATTTCCTTGCCTCGATACACGAGATCGCCTCATGACGATCGTCGTCCTTTTTCGAAACTCTCCATTATGAACTTTGAAACTCTTGAAAGTATTTTACGATTTTCTTTTTCCCTAAGTTTAATTTTGTTCAAAATTTTAATATACTTATACTTCATACTTCTTCATTGATTTAAATTTTAAAAACGTTTGTCGGAATTTTGAACTCTAGCTTATAATATTTTTCTCAGCCTATGTTTTCGTACTCATGTCGTCTTTTCATATATTACTTTTATTCTGAACCGTACTTTTATTTTGCTCAGTTCGATTTATAATTTTCCCTCTTATTTATGCCATTTGAATAATACATCGTGTTTACTTTTAATATACTTTTCAAGACACATGGAATTGCAGATTTCAGCAAGTTGGTTTTTGACTCGTCGTTTTCACTACTTCAGACTTTTGCAGAAGTACTATTTTCATAACCACTTCCTGATTTAGACCCTCCCTGATTTGATTTTAAAGATTTGCTATTCAATCCTGACAATTCTTATGCTAAGTTACTACTATTTTCTTTCCACTCACCATACACGCTTTTAGAAGAAATTTCTAAACCAAATTGAATTTCAATTATTTTTATACCCTTGTCAGACTTGTTGTGCTCGTATATTAAGAACCTTTTGTAAATCAGTTTCTCATTTTTGGCAAACCATGGTTCCTAAAGAAGTTTCAAAATTGATTATTTTAAATCTTCCATAGCCTAAAAGTTTTGAAAGCATTTAATATGAGTTTAAATTCTTCCGTTACTTGATTTCATTCTCGACCTTCCAAAACTTTTGACAACATATTATATTAAATTACTGACTTATAGATTTTCCAAACCATGTCCTTAATATTCGTGTAAATGATTTTACTTCCTTTAAAATGATTTTTAAAACCAATAGGCCATTTTCTATTATTTTAAATATTCGACTCAGATTTATTTTGAACAACTCGTTTTATCGATCCCCAAACATTTCTTCTCAGATGAGGATTTTAAAGTACAACCGTTTTCAATCTTGCGTATTTTAGCTTATGCTATTCACCCTACTTGCTTTTCTGTATCCTATTTAAGCATCTCCACATCCCCTTTTCCCTCAACCTAAACATCACCAATGAGTCAATGTTTCGTCTAACCAAGCCGTCTCCTTGTATTCGTCCTATCCGAACTCGTGCTTACCGATCCTTCCCTCGTCACACTTTGACCTTGACCTCTCTCTAAGTTGTTTAGGCTTTAGTGCCCGTCAATGCCTATGTCCACCCTAAGTTTTTAGTAGGCCCTTGGACCCCTGTGAGGTGTCGTAGTGCACGTGCCTAAGCTGGGTACGTGAGCTTGAATGAGAACTCCCATAGTATATTGGTGCTTGCCTATTGTGTGGTATATATATATATATACTCGGAGTTATTCGTGATAGTATGAAGTTGTTGTGCGTTAGTAATTATAGATTTTTGTGTGGATAGCTATACTATACTAGGGATGCCGGTGTATATCAGAGCTAGCGTTGAAATATCTAATGGAGTGTATTAGTTAGAGATACTTATAATGGTTGAAATAAAATGATTGGTAAAGCTATGTTTGTGCTAGGGTGGGTATTATAAATATATGTGTGCTGATGTCTGTATTACTATTATTATGGTGTATAAAATGATTGAACTATGTAAGTATTACCGGACTAAATATTAAGTGTGATTGATCTATGGAATGTATATGGTTATATTGGTAGACATATATATAAATATTAGAGTGGTATTGGTGTATGTATGAATGTCATGCTACGTATATGGGATATTCTGATATGTGTATTGAGTCTCACTCAAGCTTGAGTGAGTATACTCTAAGTATATTGAATGTATGTTGTAGTTTGAATATAGCAATGCTTGATGTATGTATAGTGATAGGAGTGTTTGTGCCTGGTTGTGCTACGCACATGATTGTGGGTCGCTACGCCAGTATATAGTTATAGGTGTTGGTCTTGTGGTATAGCTAATTACTAAGGACTTGCTTGTGCGCTAGCTAAAACTAGGTGTGTATGTGTGCTAGTTATACAATGGCATGATTGGTGTATGTAAATGAAATGTTAGCGTGTATGGGTGTGCACCATGCACGGGTAAGTATGTGCTTAGTTATAGGTAATGATGACTATGGTATATGTGGCGTGCCGTAAATATAGTTATAGGACCGTACGTGATGTGAATATATGGTGAACTATTTGCATGTATTGAATGACTATATATTGTGAAATTATAGTAGTGGTGAATGTATATTAGATATAGTGAACTTGATTTAATAATGGTCTGGTGTGACTATATGTGCTGAGATGTTTGGTATTGGATGAATATTAGAGGGTAGTGTACCCTTGATGGTTGTGCATAGGTAGCTACATAGAGGAAGAGCGATGATTGTAATGGCTAAGCGTGAAACTATCATTATATAAGTATCTGAAATATTGTTTTGTGATTAGGTAGGTAGTAGCTATATAAGGGATGCATGCTTATATATATGATTGAAATACGTGTATGAGTCTGACTGGCTATAATAGGTATAAGTGTATACGTACGTGAATGTGTATATATATATATACGTGTTGGTAGTAATAATGTTTGACTACCTAGTGCATATATGAGCATTGGTAATGACTATACTTGGTTTGAAATATAATGTGACTTGATTTGGGGTAGTTACTAGAGCGACTAGCTATATTAGAAAGTCCGAGGACGGACTTTATTCTAAGGTGGGGAGGATGTAACGACCACTTTTTCGTCGTACGTTGTTCGTGCACGTGCTTTTGGCCGTGCACGTGTTTGCTTTAGACTTTATTTGTTTGTGAACACTTTTGTGTGATATGCCGCTGCGAACGACTCTGAGAGTATTAAATAGTGGCACTATCTTGAAACGACACTTCTCGAGTCGTTTTTCCACAATTTAAACTTACTCGATGAGACGTGACGACTTTCACTTTTGACGGGAGACGTTTCTATTTTTATTTTCGTCGTCCGACGTCGAATTTGAGATCCGTCTTCTTAGTTAGCTCACATTCGTCGTCACGATCACCCCGATATTTATTTTATAATTTTTGGAGTTCATTTGACCACTTTTATAATTTTTACAAGTTTTATAATATTTTTAATAATTTATTTTTAAATTAATTTCGGCCAAATAAAATTTATTTGAGTTTTAAACGTTTTAAAGAATTTTTGAGCCAATTTCCAGCTCATTTGGACCAGGTCAAATCCTAGAATGGGTTGGAGAAGTTTAAATTCAAATTTCAAATCTTTTTGAATTCTAATCCTATTAGATTTAGCCCTAGACCAAGTCAACCCACCTATACTATATAAGAAACCCCTAGCAAGTCCTATTTTCCAAAGAAATTAGCCCTAGCCTCTTCCAAACTCATTTTGGACGTTGCGACGAATCGTCGCAACGTTGCGACGTTCAGCACCCCGCACGACCGAGGAAATCCCCCGCATCCACCCGCTCTGACCGGCCGCCCCGCCCGCATTCTCGTCGCTCCGCACCACAGCACCAACCCCGCCCGCTCCCCCGCTTGACCGATAGGGCCTCTCGGTCAGACCGAGAGACCCGCCCGACCATCCGCACCGCACCGACCCGCTGCCGTGCCGCTCTGTCGCCCCGCTCCGCTCCGTGCCCGACCGAAGGCCCCGCCCGCTGTGACCGAGCGCCCGAGCGCTGCAGCGTTGCAACGCTGTCCCGCCCGCTTCCAAGCGAACGACCGAGGATCTCCATCGGTCTGACCGAAGGAAACGACCGCCCCCGCTGCTGCGACCGACCCCCAACGTTGCAACAGCGCCGCCCCCGTGTCTGACCGAGCCAAGCCCCCGCATTGGCTGTGTACGACCGACGGCCACTTGTCGCAACCCCGCACCCGTCGCACCGCTTGCCACCGTGGGCCCCCCAAGTTCTCCAGAGTTATTGTGGGTCCCCCAAAGGCCCCTAGGAGTACTGTGGGCCCCACCAAGGTGCTTGCTCTTCGAGGATTCGTCGCGTACGACGTCGTCGCACGTCGTAGCCCGTCGTCGCACGTGCGAGCTTTGGAATCTGGAATCGTCGCCCGGGTTGATGCTCTGAACCTTCCAGCAAGGAAACTATATTGGAATCAGGACTTGGAGCGCGTTCTATTATTCCAACCCCCGGCGTCGCTACCCGACGCCGGTGTAGCTTTCGCGTCGTGTTGAGGTAACGTTTTGCACCCCTAGGACCCCCAACCCAATTGCATGCTAATAAAGACTAAAAATCAGTATTTTAAAGTATTTTAAATGTTTTAGAAATCACTAATCAAGATTAATAAAACGGATGTAGGCCGGTGGACTTGTGCACGTAGGAATCGTGACTTTGGACTCGTTGGACGGTGTTTTCTTGACGTGATAATTGCAGGCAAGTGAAACTTGCCAACTCTTGTGTAGGGCCATGTTTTTAGGCCACTTACTTGTTTTTAGCGTAAAAGAGACTAGTCAGTGAAATGATAGCTGGCTAGGCGCCTACTTGATCTAGTTTGACAACGAAACTAGATCCGTCACCTAAATGATCTAGCTTGACAACGAAGCTAGATCCAACCCCTTAAAATTGTTGTTCATGCATGCTAAAATGTCACGTTTACTTTCCTTACCTGTACGCTTTACTTTAACTGCCATGTCATGTCATCCATGCATTGAATGTTGCATTCGTAGCACACGCTACATACTTGTACTTGCTTGTCCCGGGCTAGGTGCACCCCTATGCCATACTTGTTAAAGACACTTCCTGGCTCGTGATCCAGAAGCGAGCATTACCGTTCGGGGGTAAGGCCCTGGCTCGACACACGTGGAGGGGTAGGGTTGAGCGACCACTCAGCGTAAAAGTGTGCCCGTACAGCCTCTTTAGCTGTAAGGCGTGAACTCTGTGCACGAGGTGCTTACTTTTCTTGTCTTGTACTTGTCTTGTGAATGCCATGCCATGCTCGTACTGTACTGTACTTTACTTTACCTGTTGCACTCATACTTTAAACTGCCATGTCATCGCATTCATACTAGAACTGCTAGGTTGCTCTTACTTGTACTTTCAGTTTCACTTGCACAAGTCTCTTGTAGACTTGCTGACATGTGCCCCTTGCTCTTTTGGGTGTCACATGTTAGACCCTGAGCCAGAGACAGACGTTGCTGAGTACGTGATGTGTTGCTGACGCTGAGTCTGAATCCATGATTGCCCAGGAGGATTTTGGTGGACACCGGTGACCATGCTTTGAGTCTTTGTTGAGCTTTATTTTGTTTTAAGCCTTTTGTTAGTTTTTGGTGCGTAGCACCGTCGTTTGTACTTTGTACTTTTGTTGGCCATGTTTGGGCCTTTAGACTCTTTTATTTGTAGCCTGGTGGCTTTTCTGCGTTGTTGAGATTTATTATTATGGATATTTTGAGATGTTTCTTTTGTCTCTTTCGTTATTATTATCTTTGTTTCGTTTCGCGTTGCAAGGACCTGCAGTTTTAAAGTAATTGACGCTTATCGGACTTGCGGCTTTGTAGCTTCAAGTCTGAGCGGACCTTCTCACGCTTCGCCTCCATATTTGTGGGAAGCGGGGCGTGACAGAATAAAGCAGCACCGTGTCAAGATATTCAAGGGCTCCTAAAGCAGCATTCACCTTCTATGGTTGGTCTTTTGGAAACTAAAATAAAGGAACCTAGCTCTCAGCATGTCTTATCTTGTTTTTGAGCAATTTGTCTTCTATTAATAATTATGCTTGCGCTGATGGAGACAGAATCTGGATTTTATGGAATAGTAGTATCTGGACTTGCATTCCTATTCACTCCTCTGCTCAGGTAATTACTATCTCTGCCACGAATAATGGAGGATTCATATGTATGTTCTCGTTTGTATATGGTGCAAATCAGATGCCCTCTCGCACCACCCTCTGGTCTATTCAAATCCAGTCCTCTATTGGTAGTCTTCCCTGGGAAATCATGGGTGACTTTAATATTGTCTGCTTTGCTGAGGAAAAACTTGGTGGTAGGCCTATATCCCAAGGTATTTTAGATCCTTTCAATAATTGTATTGAGGCTTGCATCATTATGGACCTTAAATGTATTGGAAGCATATGGAGCTGGAACAATCACTCTAAAGGACAACACCATATTTCTGCTCGTCTAGATAGAATTATATGTAATTCATCTTGGGTCAAATCTCAGCCCTTTTCACATTACTATTATTTGCCACTCTCTACTAGCGACCATTCGCCTATGTTACTAATATTGGGGTGATAAAACAGTATCGGGCCCAAAGCCTTCCAGGTTTTTCAACTACTGGTCCCGCCATTCTGACTTTCACAAAGTCTTGCTTGAAGCTTGGAGTGCTCCTGTGTCTGGTGTTCCCCAAATTTAAATAGTCTCTAGGCTCAAGATGCTCAAGTATCTTCTTAATCCTGGTCAGCTGGACTTCTTGATGACCCTGCCTCTCACATCAAGGACTTAAGAAGAAGGCAACATGAAATACTTGCTGATGATAAAGAATATCCTGCTTCAGCTAACAAGAATCAATTATGCCAGTTAAGGGGTGAATTAGACCATTGGTTACAGCTAGAAGAATCTAAATGGCGATAAAAGAGTAGAATATCCTGGCTCACAGAAGGGGACAAAAATACTTCTTTCTTTTTCTTTGCTACTAAGGCCAGGTACTCCAAGAACTCCTTATCTCACTTATTTAATACTGATGGTTCTCCTTCTGATCATAGTACATACATTCGAAACTCTACCCCTCCATTTTATGAAAACCTTTTCAACCAGTCAGATTATTGGAATGTTTTCCCTTACTTTCCTATCAAGAAACAATTAACGAAATCTAGTGCTGCTTGGCTTATTCGCTTTATTTCCGCTGAGGAAATTAAGAATGTTGTGTTTCAGTTGGGTGCTGATAAAGCTCCAGGTCCTGATGGTTACAATGCATACTTCTATCAGATGAATTGGGAAACTATGGGCATCGACGTCATATCTGCAGTGAAATCCTTTTTCTCTTCTGGTAGGCTCCTTAAAGAGCTAAATCACACTTTTCTATGTCTGGTGCCTAAGTCTGATTCAGCCTCTATGCTCAATGACTATATTCCAATCCCATGCTGCAACGTGCTCTATAATTTATCTCAAAAGTTCTGTGCAACAGGCTGCAAAATGTTATCTCTGATCTTATATCTTCTCATCAAACTGCCATTTTGAAGGGCCGCCTCATCAGTGACTGTTCTTTGTTATCCCATGAACTTGTTAGGGATTTTAATAATCCCATGGGTAGTCGATTATGGCTTAAGGTATATCTTAAGAAGGCTTTTGATTCAGTTAACAGAGAATTTATCTATTTCATGATGCACCACATGGGATTTCCTGCCCCCTTGACAGTTTGGATTAGAGAATGCATATCCAGCCCTACATTCTCTGTGCTCATAAATGGATCCCCTTCGAGGTTTTTTCTAGTAATCGGGGCATTAGGCAAGGTGATATACTATCTCCTTATCTGATTGTCTTGGTTATGGAATTTTTCTCTATCACGATGGATCTGGCAGTGCTTGATGGTTTGGTAAAACCTATGAAGTGCTATCCCATTCTTACTCCTTCACATATTTTATTTGTTAATGATCTACTTATTTTCTGTCATGGAGATGTGAGGTCTGCAAGAAATCTGACTGGTTTGATTCTTTAAGTAATGTTATGGGGTTAGAAATCAACAAAGGTAAAAGCAAGCTTTTCGGTAGTAAGGGGTGCTGAAATCCACGTGAGATTGCATCTATTATTGGTGTGCCCCTTGGTATCCTCCATATCTGTTATCTTGGTCTTCTATTATCTATATCTTACCCCAAGGCAATGCACTACGCTACATTTATTGATAAGTGTATGAAATATTTGGCATGCTGGTCCTCTCAACTTCTGTCGTTGATTGGTAGAGTGGAATTAATACGTTCAGTTATTTATAACCTGTCTTCTTATTGGAGTCTTTCCTTCAAGCTGCCAATTTCAGTTATTAGCACTATTGAGAAGATGTGTGCCTCCTTTCTATGGAATAACAAACCACATGTTTGGAGTTGGTCCAGTATTGGCAAGCCCAAAAGGGAAGGGAGACTTGGCCTTCGTAGATTGGTTGATATTAATAAAGCAGCAAGTATTTGTCTCTTCTGGAGATTTATGCACTCTGACTCCATATGAGGCAATTTTATGCGCAGCACTTACACAAAGGATGGTATTGAGCTACCCTTATCTCTAGCCCATTGGTACTTGGAAATTCATCTTAACCTCTATGCTTCTAGCTGCGCCATTTTATGAGGTGAGTAATGATTCAGTGCCCCTTGATATTCGCTGGAAACCTTCCCCAAATTTGTCACTTTCCTCAGCTTGGGATATAGTTCGTTCTTCATCTCTTGTTGTCCCTTATTTTGAGGTGGTCTGGTTTTCAAAATGTTGCCTAAAAATGTACATTGGTTTGCTTAAGGCGCTGAATGATAAGCTACTGACATTTGATAATCTTATCAAGAGGAATATTCCAGTTACTGCATCTTGCATCCTCTGTCAGCATCCTATGGAGACCATAAATCATCTATTCTTTGAATGTCCATTCACCTCATATTTATGGGAGCTATGTAAATTGAAGCTAGGTCTCTCTGCTGGTCCTATAGGGAACCTACAAGAAGTTCTCCTCTTACATGTTAGGTTCAGGAATAAGGCTACAACTTAAGGTATAACACGCTTGGCTATCTGTGCAGTGATATGTCATTCATGGCAAGAAAGAAATAGAAGGGTGTTCAACACCACTAGTAAGCACAAGCTTCTTATCTTCAGATATATTTATGAAGATATTCGAGCCCTCAGTGCTTCTATCAGCTGGAAAGAAGGAAAGCAGAATTTTCGCACTGCCCTTCGGAACTGGACTTAATCTGTAATTTAGACATGTCTCAGTAGCTTTAGATTTTCTTTTCTAGGATTGGCTAGTAGGGGACGACGACACATATGTCCTCTCTCCCCTCTACGTCCAAAATTAGATTAGATGTCTATGGTTTGCTGAGGTGTAATCTGTACATTATTTGTTAGTTAATGAAGCTTAATTACTTTCATATATATATATATATATATATATATATATATATCTATCTATATTACAATTGAGAGCTGTTTTTGAACTTTGTCCTATGTGGCAATGTCACATCAAGTTTTGGGGGGAAAATTTTTTGGGTTGGGAGAAAATTTGTTGGGAGAATACAAAAGCTTTTCTTATTGAAATTGGCATCATCATCACTTAATACTTCATTCAAAAATAACCCAAAAAAATGAGACCCAAAAAAAATACAGCGAATGTGCATTCAAAGAGGCGGGTTGAGTTTTTTGGGCGTCAAGCAGAGGTCTAACCAACCTATCCGCGCCGAAGGCGCCCGCGCCGAAGGCGCCCGCTAATTTTTTTTACGCTAATTTGTTTTTTACGCTAATTTGTTGTTCATTTAAATTTTGGCCGTAGAAATATTTTTTGGGGGACAAAGATTTCGCGGAAAAAAAACTTAAATGCACCGTGCCCACGGGCACGGGTTATAACTAGTATATATATATATATATATGGGATTAATGTAGAGCAGGTGGCACCTGATCCAAGGGATCAGGTGCAAGACACAAAAAGGTGGGGTCCCACGGGTACTATCCCATGTGGGGGCTTGTACTTTCCACCTTTTTGTGTCTTGCCACCTGATCCATTGGATCAGGTGACAGCTTTTCTACATTAAATCATATATATATATATATATATATATATATATATATATATATATATATATATATATATATATATATATATATATATATATATATGGGTTAGTATATGGATGAACTATGAGGCGTATGTGTAATAGAACTATTTATATGGATTGATGTGTATATAATGTGTATATAGTGTGTGGGTCCATGTATGGGTCTATGTATACCACTTGCATATGAGTGAGCATACTATATGTGTATTCGTGTGTTGTGTAGTCTTGTGTGTTGAATATAGATACGTGGCGATATATGCTGTGTATATATTTGAGTATGAATGACTATATGGTTGTATATATAGATGTAAGTGTTTATACTTATGTGCTTATGTTATATATTTGTGTTTGATGATGAGTGATTTATACATATAGGTTTTACCCCTTCTGTCATGCACATTTTACGCTATTTTATACATCGTTCCATACCGTTTTTCCCGTTTTTGTTTCCTTTCTACTCTTGGTCCATTTTGTGCTTTTCAAGTAAAATGAATCAAATATGGACCTCGGAGTGTGAAAAAGGCCAAAAAGAATGCAAGTAACGAAGATGTGATCTCGAAGTGCGTAAAAGGGGAAAGAAAACAAAAGGAAGCACACGACCGTGTGGATTATTCCACACGACCGCGTCACCAGGACACCCAGACAGCTCAAGATCCCATTTAACACGACATCGACACTTCAAACGGCCGCATCAAAGGAAGAAGAGAAGAGAAGAAAATCAATTCGACAAGGTCATTTGATGTATTCGATGCAGCCGCATAACCCTAGGAGCAGATGAAGCCAAACAATCCCTTTACACGATCGTTTCATTCTAGATTTTGAAGATCAAAAGCCGCAAACAACACGGCCGTCGTGCTCCAACCATGCAGTCGCATTGCTGCGACTACCAGAGGGACTTTTACGCATCCTTACGATGAGACCGCGTCGTTTCGACATGGGTGCATCCAATTGGGCCCCCTAGGATAGCTGGGCGCTGCCAGAGTTAGTTTTAGGGGATTTTTGGTATTTTGTGAGGGCTATATAAAATTTTATTCTTACTTGCGCCCAGAACATCCTTTATTCTCTCTCTTTTGGAGCTTTTTCCAGAGATCCAGGTGTTTTGTATTTTAAGCCTGTCAGCACTTTTTATTATTCCTTTTGTTAAACTTATTTTAGATTCAAACTTTGATAATAGAAATACTCTCTTTTGATTGTTTTTATTGTGGATTGCTTGATTGTGAATCTTTGGATTGATTTCATTGCAATGGCTATCAATTTTGTGTTGTTGATTGAGTTTCTAGCAATGGGTTGTGAGTAGTTCTTCATCTAGGGATGGGGGCTATAGATTGAGTAATTGTTGATTGATTGTTGGTAAATTGGTGAATTGGAGTATGTTATGATGCTAATTGTTAATTTATATTGGGCTCCTCTATTGTGGTTAATTAGATAAGCCGTCGACGAGAGTCGGGACTAATATAGGATTTTCAATCATTACATTGACCCATACTATCGGTGTAGCTGACAAGAGTTGGGCACCGATTATAGCCCTCCTAACATAGATCCAAATCCTAATCCACGAGAGCGACGTGGAGGAAAATTAAGGACATTCTTCGGACGTAATGTATCTAACGTATATCGATGTATCGGTAAGAGTCGACAACGATATAGGTTAGGTAGTCATATCATAGCATCACAAGAGTGGGGGAGGGGGTAGGGGGTAGGGATAACATAATGGAATACCATATCATGCGCCACGAGAGTGGAGGATAGGAGAATGCCCTTAGGTTAGACGACCTCTCCTGAGTCCCATGAATCCAACAATTGGTTAACTTAATTCAATCCTAATCTCAATTCAATGATGGGGATACCTGAGCCTTAGAGCTTTTATCCCTTGATATTTTCCCTCATTATTCATCTCAGCCCCCTATCGATCGCATAGCTTTTGACTAGTATAGAAATCAGTAATTAACGACTGCCTCCCTGAGGATGACTCGTATAGCTCTATAACGATGTCGTATGCTTGCGGTTTATAAATATTAAAATTAGACGATCACGAAGAAGTTTTTGGCACCGTTACCGGGGAGGCACAGTTTGATATTGATTTTGATCTTTGTTGATAGACTACACATTTTCTTATCACATATTCATTATTCTATCTTTCTTATATTGCAGGTGAACATAGGTTTGCATAATGATGTTGGCCACTACTAGAGCCGTTGCGGCTCTTGCAAGTAAAATGTACGGCCTGATGCAGCATATAGCCTAGCTGAGGATGTGGGCAGCTTCCTTTAATCCAATTGCGTCATTGAGCTATGGAATGTATCATGTGCAAGAGCACATATATGACCAACATCAATATGGAAACTATCCATGTGATCCACATCCTCACACGACTCACCACAACTGGACTAACTATTCCACTCCTTCTTATTATGATTCACAAGTGTGCACATCATATACTTTTCTACAATTGACGCCATTTGAGATGATCTTGATGAATGGTCTAGCTGCGGGGAGCCCCAGTAACAATAGATATTTCACTTCATCTGAACAACTCACTATCAGGCATGAATCAATCGCACCCCAAGAGAATCATTGAGACATGCTACCAGATAAGCAGGTTCATGCCATCATTAGAAGAAGCTTCAACTTTAGAGACTACAGCTCACTAAGAACACCAGACTCCTTGGCAAGACAGATTTATTCTGGGAGACCATAAAGATGATGTCATATTGCCAGAAGCACCTCATGAGATTCTAATGTGCCGAGACGATGAACCTTCAAAGGACACACCACGACATGAGGTAATGGAGAAAGAGGATATCAAGCCTCCTGAAGTAGAACTCAAACCACTCCCCTAACTTAAAGTATGCATTTTAGGGGAGAAGTCCACTTACTCAATCATCGTTAATGCTTCATTAACTAACACTGAACTTGATAACCTTCTAGCCGTTCTTAAAAAGTATAGAAATGTCATAGGATACACTATCGATGACATAAAGGGACTTAGCCCCGGTCGATGCAAATATAGAATCCTTCTCGAGGATGACAATGCCACCTCTACTGAGCCTCAAAGGCGACTTAATCCCAACATGAAGGAGGTGGTTAAAAAGGAAGTTTTGAAATTACTTGAAGCGGGAATAATCTACCCTATCTCCGATAGCAAGTGGGTTAGCTCGGTTCAAGTAGTTCCAAATAAATAGGGGATGATGGTGGTAAAAAATGACAAGAACGAACTTATACCCACTAGGACTGTTACCGGGTGGCGGCTGTGTATTGATTATAGAAAACTTAATAAAGCCACCCGCAAGGACCATTACCCACTTTCATTCATTGATCAAATGCTTAAGCGCCTAGCTAAGCATTCACATTTCTACTTCCTAGATGGGTATTCAGGATTTTTCTAAATACCCATCCATCCCGATGACTAAGAGAAGACCACATTTTACATGCCCATATGGCACCTTCACCTATCAGAGAATGCCATTTGGATTATGTAATGCACCCGCAACATTCCAAATGTGTATGACCGCCATATTTTTTGATTTCGTGGAGGATATCCTGGAGGTGTTTATGGATGATTTCTCTGTCTATGTTACAATTTGATGCTTGCTAAAGGAACCTAACTAGAGTACTACAAAAATGCCAAGAATTCAACATAGTCCTAAACTGGGAAAAGTGCCATTTTATGGTGCAAGAGGGGGTAGTCCTAGGACACATCATCTCTTCTGGAGGGATTGAAGTTGATAGATCCAAGATGGAGGTCATTGAGGGGCTACCATCCCCACTAATGTGAGGGAGATCAGAAGTTTTCTTGGTCACACAGGATTCTATCGTCGCTTCATCAAGGACTTCTCTAAGATCGCACGACCTCTAACGGAGTTATTAGCCAAGGATACACCTTTTATGCTTTCTGATGATTGCCTTATAGCTTTTAACAGGTTAAAAAGGAACTCACCTTTGCACCCATCATCCAACCTCTAGATTGGAGTTTACCTTTCGATCTGATGTGTGACGTAAGTGATGTTACGGTTAGAGCAGTCTTGGGACAAAGAAAGGACAATAAGCTTCATGCCATATATTATACGAGTAAAACCTTAGATGAAGCCCAAAGGAACTACACTACGACAGAGAAAGAGTTGCTCGTCGTAATCTTTGCCATCGAAAAGTTCAGATCATACTTTGTTGGATCGAAGGTTATCGTCCATACAGACCACGTTGCTCTCTGGTACTTGCTGAACAAAAAGGATGCCAAACCACAGTTGATTTGATGGATCCTTTTGCTACAGGAATTTGATTTAGAAATTAAGGAAAAGAAGGACACCAAGAATATAGTTGCAGACCACCTATCACACCTTATTTATGAAGACCCAAACGCCTCTTTACCAATATATGACTCTTTCCCGGATGATCAGCAGTTGTCGTCACCCTAACCGAAAGTCCATGGTTTGCAGACATTGTGAATTATCTTGCCTGAGGCATCATGCCATACGACATAACTCCACAACAACGCAAGAGATTTATGCATGACATTCGGAGCTACTTTTGGGATGATACACTCCTATACACTTGCAGTGACAAGATTATTAGGAGAAGCATCCCTGAAAGTGAGTTGGCATCCCCCATATCGCATTATCATGGTCTACATTATAAAGGACACGCAAGTACAATGAAGATCACAACAAAAATTCGTCAATTTGGGTTCTACTGGCCCACATTGTTCAAATATGTGAATATCTTAGTCAAGGGAGGCGACAGATGTCAGAGGGTAGGAAATATCTCACGAAGGAATGCGATGCCGCTGAATAATATCTCCTGGAGATTGAGGTGTTCGATGTCAGAGGGTAGGATATATCTCCATAAGGAATGAGATGCCGCTGAATAATATCCTAATGATTGAGGTGTTCGACGTCTGGGGAATCGACTTCATGGGACCATTCTCGTCTAGCCTCGAAAACCAATACATATTGGTTGCAGTAGACTAGGTTTCTAAATGGGTTGAAGCGATAGCCTCTCCAACTAATGATGCATGGGTGGTTGCCAAGTTCTTTAAAATAAACATATTCCGCAGATTTGGAATCCCGAGAGTGGTCATTAGCAATGGAGGAAAGCACTTTATCGAGAACAAATTTGAAGCTCTCTTAAGTAAATATGGCATACACCATTGCATTGAACTTGCTATCATCCTCAGACAAGTGGCCAAGTGGATATTTCCAACCGAAAGATAAAGAATATATTAGAGAAGTCTGTAGCAAGTTCAAGAAGAGATTGGGCGCTGAAATTGGATGATGCACTATGGGCCTACCGAACTGCTTACAAAACTCCGATCGGAACTTCCCCGTATCATCTATCCTATAGGAAGGCTTGCCACCTTCCAGTGGAGCTAGAGCACAAAGCTTAATGGGGCATCAAACACTTAAACTTTGACATCAAGAGTGCACAAAAGCGCAGTCTCGTGTAGTTGAACGAGCTGGACGAATTTAGACTAAACGCCTACGAGAATTCCAGCATTTACAAAGAAAATAAAAAATGATGGCACAATAAACACATTATCACGAGGTAGTTTAAGGACGGCGACACAGTTCACCTCTTCAACTCAAGGCTAAAGTTATTCCCAGGGAAGCTACTGTCAAGATGGCTTGGTCCATACAAGGTTATACGAGTTTTATCATACGGCTCCGTCGAAGTGATTGGGAAAGGTGATCTTTTCAATGTCAACGAACAAAGGTTGAAGCACTATGTCACGGGAGATCTCATTGGATACGAAGAAATTTTGAAGCTCTCCGACCTAAATCCACAATGATCACACTACAAAGGGAGTCGAGCTCACGACTATAAACGAGCGTTTCTTGGGAGGCAACCCAAGTCTTTTCTTATCATTTTTAGTTTTTCATTTTCATCTTTATCTAAGTTTAGAAATAGTTTATGTTTTGCTTTTAATAAAACCCCCACAAAATCCAAAATACTCTTAAGCTTTTAATTTTAGGAGAAGAGCTGGAGAACACTTTAAACGGTCGCGTGGGACACACCACACGACCACGTGGAAGAAAGTCAAGGAATATATGAAGAGGAGCTGAAAAGTATTCGACGCGGCCGCATCATGGTGACACACACAACCGTGTCGTCGAGAAAAATGGAGAATTTTTGAGCCTAGATTCCTTATTCAATGCGGTCGTTTCACCAAAATGAAGCTGACGTTTAAGGAATCCAACTCTCTGGAATTTGAGCCAATAATTCATTTCCCAACCCTAGATTAGACGGCCGTTTAAAACTTTCCAAACGACATTGTCGATCTCCACTCCAAGGCCAAACTTCATACTCAAATCCTACCATCTACTCGGCCGCTTGGACCCAAACAACGTGATCGCATCCTTTCCCAAATTCATAGCCAAAATTCCTAATCAAAACCTCCAATTCGACGCGATCATTTTCCCTAAACAATACGGTCGCATAGAATCTAGGACCCTACTGTTTTTCGATCCCAAAATTCACCATTTTTGTCAAACGACGTGATTGCATCACATTTCCAAACTGGCCGCCTGAATGCAATTTTTGGGGCAAAACTATTTTGCTTTTACGCAGTCGATTTGCCATTCGAAGCAATCACGTCAAATCGAACGTGTCTTATACTAAACCACTCTACTTGCCCCCCTCAAATGATGTGATCATTTCATTGAACGACGCGACCATTTCACTCGGTCACGTCCCTGCCCTATATAAAGCCTTGAACCCCACTCGACCGCTTTGCACTAAAAAACCTCTCGACGTTTCGACTTCCTCTCCTCGAATCATCTTCCTCCGACTACTCCAATCATCCAAATCTCTTTCCCTCTCCCTTAAATCGCCTCTACATCCCTCTTTCACCCTCGAACCTCTCCTCCATCTCCGTTTCCAGTCGAAGTGGCCACCTCCAAAACCTTAGACACGGTCGTTTTGGGGGTTTTCTTGTGAATCGATCGACGTAGACTCTCCTCAAGGGTTTGAATCAATTGTTGGAGCTTAAGGGGATCTTAAGGACATCCACAGAGGCTTGGTACATAGAAATTTCAGCGAGGAGCATTACAGCTTGGGTAAACTCTTTCCATATCTTTAATTTTTCAGAATTGCTTACTGAATTCGCTCAATTGCATGAGTCTCACTCTTTGTACACCTTGGTAGCACACCCAAATCGTATACACTATCACATCTTTGCACATACACCATGCCTCCTAGAGACTGCAAGAAGCGCACTGCACCCACACGCACAAGAACACCCCGAGGGGGAACCAAGCGTCAACGCACACTCACTCTCGATGAGGCCACCGCTATAGCTGCTAGGGGTGATACACCCGTAGCTGCCCCACATGTAGACACCTTAGGGATCACTCTTGTTGACGAACATCAACGCGACACTTACCTAGCTCTTTACCCACGAGTCATCATACCTATAAAATTCCTGAGCGTACCCGTTCTTGACTCACTTGGACTTGTGGAGGGTGTCACCACACTCCTTCGTAACATTGGTTGGGAGAAATTCTTAGCTTGCGAGGCCCGTACTTACAAGAGACTCAGCTTAGAGTTTCTATCTTCTTTTAGACATCAACTGTCGGGGTTCATGTTCCGTTTAATGAACAAGGACAACAGCATGTCCACACACTCCCTGATCCCCTCTTCAAATGGCCTAAAGCTTTTGATCCTGATTCAATACTTACATAACACTCCACACCATGATGAGTATGATCAGGACAAATTCTGGGAGCAAATCACTAGCCTTTCTCTATTTACTATCACGAGGGTGAAGGCCTCTTGCATTATCTACCCATGCCTTTGCCTTGTTCATCGCATCATTGCAAATTCCCTATTCTGTAGGTATGAGACTGGCCAGGTCTCACAGGATGATCTCTTCATTCTCTGGTGTACAACCTAACCTCTCTTTGATTATGATGACGGTGTTTTATCTCCATGCTACATCCTTCATGCCAGGTCTCGGTTGGCCAAGAGATTCTTCCACACCCTCAGAAGCCCACAATCTAGAATCTGCTGTGGAGGTTTTATTACTATCATTGTCATGCTCCCTCCTGTCTCATTCAAAATCCCTACCTCCATGCATCCTATCCATGGCCCCACTTCTATAGACCTCTCTGTCCTCACTAACACTCACATGATTAAGGTTATTGAGGGCGAGAGATATATTTGGCTTCATGGGATCAACCACACTCCCTACACCATTCTCCCAAGTCTTGCGCGCTTTGGTCCCGAGGTTGCGATGCAGTGGATATTTCCACCTGACCCGGACTTTGCTCAGGGTGTTCAGGCTCAGCCTTACCCTGCACAGCCCCAGCCTCAGCCTCAGGCCACAGTCATCCCACCTGCTGCCACACATTCACGCACTGTCAGTCCTACACTTCCTCAGTTCTCACGGAGATCTCGCCAACCTGGCGAGGGTACTAGCAGCACTCTGCCACCCCTTTCTACTCTCGAGTGTATCACTCAAGTTGGGGCGGAACTTTGAGATTTTAAGGGCATCATGACTGAGATCATATCCTCGGTAGACGGCCTCACATCCTTTGTCACGACCCTCCAGTCGCAGTTCGACACCATCTACCATTGGCATCACACTCAGGGACACTACAATGCTACTATACTTGCTCTCCTCACTATGCCACCAGCACCTCAGCCATAAGAGTCTGCACATCCTTCCACTTCCACACCTCACATTCCCACAACTCCACCATCACCACAACCCTCATCTAGAGCACCACCACCACCTCCACCATCCACACGTATACCATCACCCCATCCATCTGAGGTAGCTCCGTCCATTCCATCTCCACATATCACATACGTCACAGCCACACCGTCATCTGATCCATTATTTTCACCCACATCTCCAACACATCCACCACCTGACAGTGGTACTGTCTGATTGGATGAATCTTGCACTCTCCCTGATCACATGGCCCTCACGCTCACTCATGCTCATTCTTAGGGCACGACTCATTTCAGCTTGGGGGAGATGCACCTGGATCTCCTTCCCCCTCACATTCACATCCTCATTATCTTCCATGATTTTCTCACGTTGAGGACAACACTTAGTTCAGCTTGGAGGGGAAGCGTTTCATGCTGGTTTTTCTTTATTTCTTATTTTTATTTCCTACTGTTCTTTCAATTTGCATCATGTTTATACTCGTGTTCCTTTTTCATTTCTCCATTCCCATTCCCTCTTATTTTATCCTTATATGCATCATGTTTATATTTCCATATGCAAGCAAAACTGGAAAAAAACCTGAAAAATCAAAAACAAAAAAAATACTCGCATTCGCATCATGCATATCACATCATCACGCACTCATATGTATATACTTGCATTCGCTTCAAGAATTTTTCGAAATCGAGGTTTTATATGCATGGAATCTCGAGTTGAATTTCATTTTCTAACTTTTACGCTCAACTTCCACGATGTCAATTAGAATATATGATTAGGACGAGTTTCTAGCTTTAAATCCCACGTAATATACTAGCTTTGGCCATCCTCATGATTCCAAGGATAGAAGTACTTGAAACCGACCTAGGTTGAACCTTAGGAATCCATTTTATTCATGGATCGTAGAACCGATAGTCGAGAATAATGATTTATAATCCCTCGAGATTTGGATAACGATGTATCACCTAGTACTGAGGACTGATTTTTGCTCAAATAGTTCATGCTTTCGAAAAAAAGTGTATAAAGAAAAGAATAATATGTGCACCGTCCTCCCAGCGACACTGAGTAGCCGTATCCCAATGCCTCAGAAAGTATCGGGGCCTCGTGCCAAAAAGTTTAGCTTGTGGGAGTGCATATGAATAAGAATATTTCATGGTTTCGGCTTGTAGGTCCGAGTGGTCATTCTTGGCCTGGTGCCTTAAGGTCGTCTGGCCTGGGAGTCACCGACCCAACGCTCCTTACACAAACCAATTGCAAATCCCCAAAAAATGAAAAAAATGAAAAAAAAAATTGAAAGTTGGAAGCATGAATAAACTTGGCAAAACCATGAATCAAGAAACATTGATATATTGTGAGGGCCATTTCTTCGATCGACTAATAACCCATTATCCGAGACTTATCCTTTCCTCGACCGTCGCATAACTTCGATTCCTATCTTTCAACCTAAGGACGGGTTAGAGGAAATATCCTAGGACCTAGGATACGACCATAGTTTAGTATATTGCCTGACGATTTGGGTTAGAAACAATGTCCTAGGATTATATTCTTATTGACGGAAAGAAATAAGCGTATCAAATTTCCATGAGTTTGATATTTCAACTCGCCCACGTATATAAATTAAAATTTTGAAAATTCTCGAAGTTCATGACATCATTCACTTGCTTGTTCGCATGCCTCCAATCTGCGCCCTCCCTTGTCTTCTTTGAGGAGGAAGAGTTTAGCTTGGGGGATTTTGATGAGTGATTTTATATATAGTTTTTACCCCTTTTTTCATGCACGTTTTATGCTATGTTATTCATCTTTCCATCCCGTTTTCAACATTTTTGTTTCCTTTTTACTGTTTTGGTCCATTTTGTGCTTTTCATGTAAAATGAGTCAAATATGGACCTCGGAGCGTGAAAACGGCCAAAAAGAACTCAAGTAGCAAAGACGGGAGCTCGAAGTGTGTAAAAGGGGAGAGAAAACAAAATAACACACTCGACCGCATGGATTATTCCGCGCGGCCACGTCACCAGGACACCCAGATAGCTCAAGATCCCATTTGACACGGCTGCGTGAAGACACTCCAAATGGCTGCGTCAAAGGAAGAAGAGAAGAGAAGAAAATCACTTCGACGCGGTCGTTTTATGTATTCGTTGTGGCCGCGTAATCCCTGGAGCAGATGAAGCCTAACGGTCAGTCCATGCGACCGTTTCATTCCAGATTTTGAAGATTAAAGCCGCAAACGACACAGCCGCATGCTCCAACCATGCGGTCGCGTCACTGCTACTGCCAGAGGGACTTTTACGCATCCTTGTGGCAACCAATTGGGCCCCCAAGGGTAGCTGGGCGTCGCTAGAGTTAGTTTTTAGTGGCTTTTTGGTCTTTTGTGAAGGGTATATAAACTTTCTTCTTCCACACCCAGAACATCCTTTATTCTCTCTTTTTCCGAGCTTTTTGCAGAGATCCAGGAGTTTCTATTTTAATTATGTCGGCACTTTTTATTATTCCTTTTGTTAAACTTGTTTTAGATTCAAACTTTTATAATAGAAATACTCTCTTTTAATTGTTGTTATTGTGAATTGCTTGATTGTGAATCTTTGGATTGATTTCATTGCAATGGCTATCAATTTTGTGTTGTTGATTGAGTTTCTAGCAATGGGTTGTGAGTAATTCTTCATCTAGGGCAATGGGTTGAACCACATTGAATGGGGGCTATAGATTGACTAATTGTTGATTGATTGTTGGTGCATTGATGAATTGGGGTATGTTAGGATGCTAATTGTCAATGTATATTGGGCTCCTCCCTTGTGGTTAATTAGATTAGCCATTGGCGAGAGTCAGGACTAATATAAGGTTTTTCCACTCCATACATTGCCCCATACTATCGGTGTGGCTGACGAGAGTCGGGCGTCGATTATAGCCCTCCTAACATAGATCCAAATCCTAATCCACAAGAGTGATGTGGAGGAAGTTTGATGACATTCGTCGGACGCAATGCATCTAACGCATATCGATGTATCGACGAGAGTCGACATCGATATAGGTTAGGTAGTCCTATCATAGCATTGCGAGAGCGGAGGATAGGGATAACATAAGGGAATACCCTATCATGCGCCACGAGAGTGGGGGATAAGAGAACGCCCTTAGGTTAGACGACCTCTCCTGAGTCCCATGAATCCAACAATTGGTTTAACATAATTCAATCCTAACCTCAATTCAATGGTGGGGATACCTGAGCCCTAGAGCTTTTATCCCTTGATATTTTCCCTCATTATTCATCTCATCTTCCTATCGATCACGTAGCTTTTGATTGGGATAGAAATTGGTAATCAACAAATGCCTCCCTGAGGACGACCCATATAGCTCTACGACGATGCCGTGCGCTTGCTGTTTATAAATATTAAAACTAGACGATTACGAACATTTGGCTATCTACTGGATGTGTGGTGCATCATATCCGTGTAAATAACTATTGGTGTATGACTACCTAACATATGTGTATAAATATTTGAATGTCCCTCTTGGCTTATGGATATATTGGATGTTATGTGTATACGAGTATGGTATGTAAGTAGTTGAGGTTATATATTAGTACTAGTAATAACCTGTGCACGCATGCACGGTTCAATTAAGATTTTCCCTCGCAAAATCTTTGTTCCCCAAAAAATTATTTCCACAATCAAAATTAAACGGAACAAACAAATTAACGTAAAAATATTTAGCGGCACGGACGCAACAACAAATTCGACGCAGGCGCCTTCGGCACAGAACAACAAATTCGGCGCGGAACAATAAATTAGTGTAAAAAAATTGAGCGGGCGCCTTCGGCGTGGGAAATTATTCTTATCTTATTTCCACATGCATCAAAGAGCCGGTGGGTCCGGCGTTGAGGGAGAGATCATTCGATCTGCAGCAGCATTCTATCTGCCGTATTAAGTGCAAATTAACGTTTTCCCCCAAATGCATTAATTGTGTGCACTCTACTATTGACGTGTGTGTATATTTTATATATTCACGCACGTCTTCTTTGTGTTTTTCCGTTATTCTCCGCCGTCCCGTATCTATTTTCTCGTGTTTTCTAGTTTTCTTTACTTCTCCTTGTTTTTGTGTGTTTGTAGGAGATTGCCAGCATAGGGGACACATAAAGAAGATATCATAAGTCCCCGTAGCAACGGAAGGAGTCACGCACGATCCACGGGGTCAAACGACCAAGATTGCCACTTTTCAGCCCCCACCCGATCGGTTGGACACAGCCAATCGATCGGGTGATACACGTGTATCCGACCCGGACAGCAGCTGAAGCAAAGTGAGGACCAACCAACCGGTTCGACGACCGGTTCATCCCAACAGTCTTCTCGGGGATTTGGAGCTGAATTCCAACCGATCGGGTGATATTCACCCGATCGGTTCATCTATAGCCGATTCCCCCAAGAGACGACCCGGAGAGCTCACCCGACGGCCTGCTGACCGTGCCAAGCTGACTGAAGTTTCTGTTCTGTTGGGCATATTTCCAACCGATCGGTTGATTGTTCAACCGATCGGTTCACTTGATGACCGCAAGATCCAAACGACGACCCGCTTGCGCCAACCGATCGGGTCACGTGAGCGGGTGAAGTTTCTGAAGACCGCAGCTGAAGAACGTAGCAACTCACCCGATCGGTTGATACTTCAACCGATCGGGTGAAGTCGTTTTCTAAATATAACTCTCTAGGTTTTCAGAAACGAGAGCTGTGTATTTTTCTGTCTTTTTTCTCTATTGTGACGGTTGGAATTTTATAACTATTTGTAAGTGTTCTGATCTTTATGAAACTTTGATATTATCTTAATAACATTGCTACTACTTCATTTCAATTGTCTGATAATGATTTTAACAGTCGATTTTCATTTAGATTACTTTTTAGCTTAAATGTGTGAGTAGTTCCCAAATCTGGGATTTTGGTGGAAACCCCTTCATGGGTTCTCCCTAATGCGCCCATAGGACTACGATTTTGATAGGGATTAGGAACCTATTGGTTACACGGGGTGTTTTATTGTCATCGGTGGGAAAAAGACCGCCTTTGACCGTTGGGCCAAGGGGGAATAAACTTGGCGGTTGACTCCCTAGCCATAGCTCACGCCCTTAGCGTAGACATCGAATCCTTACGCGTGGGAACGGCAGGATGAGATGTTGGGATTTATCGTTGCGAGCTTAGTGCTCCCGGAGTCGGTCAGTGTTAATGGACATGGGAATGCCCACTGACCGAAACTGGGTAGTCCGGCGTATCATCCCGAGCACCGACCAGAATATCGGGCCCATGGGACGCTGGTATCACTCTTAGAGGCAACGTCTCACCATTAAACCCTAATTCCGTTTGTTGTCCTATCCACCGGTCGTAGTAGCGAGAACACATGATGTTGAGCATTGGTGTTTCATACCAATCTTATTTTGATGATGATCACAACATTATGTTGTTGCTAATGAATCTTATGTTTTAGTCTCTCAGTTTATTTCAAGGATATCTTTCTTAGAGACTAATCACTTGGTGTAAGGATGGACATCATGTGAAGAAGGGCCAAAGTTTGAACTCAAGGAGTGCCAAAGCTTGGAGATGATGGAGAGCTTTCAAGGCATCAAGATTGAAGACTTAGACTCTTAAGAAAGCATTGTAATCCATGTAATTTACTTTATTGCTTTCTCTCTCTTTTGAGTCTAGGGTTGATGTAATGCCTTGCTAGATGGTTTGCTCATTCATGCATATGCATTTAACCATCTTAGTGAACCTTAGGATTATCATAGAATCCAACCCAATAGGTTCACTCTGTCCAAAGACTCACTTGGAGTCTCTTTCTTTCCGTCAGTCGCCTGATGAGGGAAACACAGTTGACTGGGTGATTTCCAGTCGCCTGTAGATCCTTCTACAGTCGCCTGATTTGCACAGCTCAAGTCTACATTTTAATTGACTCACACTTGAGCTTTACGCACAGTCGTCTGTTGCTGCGTTTACAGTCGCCTGTATATTTATAGTTGCCTGTGAAATGGGCATCAGTCGTCTGAAAGGCGTAAGTGCGAAATATGCATCTCTGTCTGTCTTTTCTCCATCTTATTCTGCAGACGACTGATTAAGGTTTTACAGTCGCCTGACTAATAGACAGTCGACTGTATTACTGACATCAGTCGCCTGTGCGTAAACTGGAGAAAGAGTGCAGCTCTCTGTTTCGATCCATCCCCTGTAGCAGTCGTCTGCTGAAGGATTAACAGGCGCCTGTCCTGTTTGTCAGTCGACTGTATTGTCTTCATCAGTCGACTGTCCTGGCTCAGAATATAGCCGTTGGATAATTTCTAGCCGTTGATCAGTCGACTATCTTATGATCATCAGTCGACTGTTCATGTCGTTTTCACCCAGTTTCTAGCCGTTGCAGAATTGATTCTTTGGCTGTTTTCTTGGGTTTTGGGGTTTGATATAGGGTTCCTATATATATGAGTGTGCTGATATATCTTATACTTCTTGATTCTATTGAATATCTCAAGAGATTTATAAGCAACTCTCAAACTCCCTCAATTCCCTCTTTTGAGCTCTCATTCCTCTTCATGCATTGAAGTCCAGCTCAAGGGAATTCATCCAAGTGCTTTCAAGCATATCTCAACACTTGGAGATCCTCTTCCATGCCTTGCATTCATTTATGAGTAAGTTCATCTCAAGGCATAGGTAAGAGTATTTGTTTTACTTTGATATTTCATTGAAACCCTAGCTTTCTGTGTGAGAGCTAGTTACTCTCTGTGTGAGAGTATAACCTTCTGTGTGAGGGTTGGTTGAGTTCTCTCTGTGTGAGAGTTTAAGTCTTTCTGTGTGAAAGCAATGATTTATCTGTGTGAGAATCCTAAATCCTTTGTGTGAGGTCTCTCTGTGTGGGAGTGAGGATTTCTCTGTGTGAGAATCCAAATCCTCTGTGTGAGGTATCTCTGTGTGAGATTGTATTCACTTTCTCTGTGTGAGAATTATAGTGGATATTGGTGTGGCTGGACGTACCCAAGTTTGGGGAACCATGGTAAAATCTTGTGTTTGCGTTTGAATTGATTGTGTTGATTAATTCCTCTTGCACTTATTATTCCGTATTTGCAAGTTTAATTTTAATTGCACAATTTATTGCCATTACTCTATTCACCCCCCTCTAGAGTGTTTGTTGTTAGTATTGCGAGGTTAGACGATCCTTACAGATGATAGGATGGAAACCGAAGTCCTGGGTTTCCCTTTTTATTATTTATCATTCGTATTCATCTTGTGACAAACCACCTATCGATTCGGGCTAGCTCATCCATAGGGTGAATCGGGTCCCTTCTGACACAAGCACAACCACGCCTCTCTGTGTTCGACCCCCAAGCCACACTACAACATCGTGCGCTTGCGGTATAAATATTTAAATCTGGTATCCCCAATCACACTTTGCACTTGCATGCTCACAACTAGGGGACGTCAAGCTTTATGGCACCATTGCCGGGGAGGCAACGTGCTTGTTAATTTTAGGACCTTTTGAACCCTTGAGTCTAGCTCATATCCCTATCTCGCGATAATTTTTGCATTCTACTTTTTCATTTTTCATTTTCTATTTTATCTTTTATTTTCTATTTTTATCTGTTTCTATCCCACACTTGCTTCACGGGTGTTTGTTGCTTTTCATGCGCAGGAACACAAGGAGTCTTGACGACTTGATTCCTGTTGATCCGGAGATAAACGCCACCCTGAGGCGTTTGGCCGAGAAGAAGAGAAGAGTCTGAAGCCATGGGGGAGAATACCCCAACGCATAAGTCCATGCTGGAGTACTCGATGCCATCCATCGGGTCCACCTCCTCCATTCGACCTCCTACTATTACGGTACAGAGTTTCGAGCTCAAGCCATCCTTAGTGACGTGGATCCAGCAGGATCAATTCTCTGGGGCACCCATGGAGCGCCCTATCGAACATCTGGACTCCTTCCTAGAGAAGTGTGACACATTCCGGATAAATAGTGTCACAGCTGAAGCAATCCGACTGAAGCTATTCCCCTTCTCTCTGCGGGATAAGGCCAAGCAGTGGCTTAGGGGAAAGGACCCGAACACTTCAACACTTGGGAGAAGCTCTCGAATGCGTTCTTGACTAAGTTCTTTCCTCCAGGGAAGACTATGAAGTTGAGAAGTGAGATCTCCTTCTTCTCCCAAGCCAGCCACGAGTCCCTGCACGAAGCTTGGACAAGATACAAAGAAATGCAGCGGAGATGCCCTCATCACGAGCTTCCAAAGTGGCAGATTATAAATCTGTTCTATAACGGGCTGAGGGATGACTTAAAATCTTCGATGGACGCGGCGGCTTGGGGGTCCTTTATGTCTAGAAGTGAAGAAGATGCCGGAACATATTAGAAAACATGGCATCGAACAATGAGCGGTGGTGCGATGAGCGTGCCATGCCTAGATCTGGAGGAATTCACAGAGTCGAGGACATCAACAAGTTGTCTAGCAAATTCGATTTGCTATCGACCCAGATCTCAGCGCTCATGGTAGGAGCTGGTGGTGCCGGCACCCAACAAGTATCGGCGGTGGAAGCGGAAGTCCTGGGAGACTTCGAGGGTGGTGACATTTCACCACCGGTGGATCAAGCTAGTGCGCTCTTCTTCAACCCGACGGGTAATGCGCCATATCCACCAAGGACTAACTCGAATCCGGTTTATTCTCCCAATAAGCGGAACCACCCCAATCTTAGCTATCGGGCACCCTATCAGCAGCCGCCTCAGCAGTAGCAGCAGCTAGTATATCAGTCGCCTAGGCAACAGCAGCAGCAGTTTCAGCAGCAGCAGCCTCCACAGGTATATCAGTAGTATCCACCAAGGAACCAGCAGCCCATGCAGCAGCAGCAGCAGCCTTATGGCCAGTAGCGGGTCATCTCCCCGGTTGAGTCCCTCTTGACCCAATACATTACGAACCAAGAGAAGATCAATTTAAAGCTGGAAATGGGGCAGAGGGTTCTCACTGACCAAGTAACCCAGTTGGGGTTGCAGGTGGCGAACCTTCAAAGGTCGCAAAATCAATTGCCGCCACAACCGGAAGTGAACCCAAGGGGGGCAAACCAGACTCTGGTACTAACGCATAATCATGCGAATGTGTCCACTATCATCTTGAGAAGCGGAACACAAATTCCTACAAGAGTGCCCGCCAAGGAACCGGAAGCACCGTTGGTCGTAGAGCGACCAATTGGAAAAGCTAATGACAACGGTGCTTCGTCACCAAAGACTACGACTTCAGAGGGAGTCCTCGAAGAAGAGAAGAAGAGGGACGAGGAAGGGAGCCTCAAAGTATTTAAGCCTGTTGTGCCTTTTCCACAACGACTGGCCCAAGCCAAGATTGATGAAAAATTTGGCAAATTCTTTGCCATGGTCAAGGATTTAAGCTTGCAAATCCCCTTCCTCGAAGCCATAGAGACAATTCCCTCCTACGCAAAATTTTTAAAGGATTTGGTGACGAGAGGATCCAGGAAAGAAAAGGTCGTTCTAACGGTGGAATGCAGCATTCTCATTCAGAGAGCAAATCCACCCAAGCTAAAAGACCCAAGAAGTTTCTCCATCCCTTGTTCTATTGGGGAGGTGAAGATCCATCGGGCGCTCGTGGATTTAGGAGCAAGCGTCAGTTTAATGCCCCTGTCGCTATACAGGAGAATAGGGATGGGGACCTGGAGCCCACGGGTATGACCCTTCAACTAGCTGATAGATCGGTCAAATATCCGATGGGAATAGTAGACGACCTGCCTGTTAAAGTCAGTGGAGTGCAAGTGCCGGTGGACTTCGTGGTGATGGACATGCCTGAAGACACCCATACACCCATCATCCTTGGATGGCCCTTCATGGCCACCGTTGGTGTGCTAATAGACGTGAAGAAGGGGAAGCTTTCCCTTAACGTTGGCGACCAACAGGTCGAGTTTGACTTGGGGCTATCAATGAAGCACCCCGCCGGATGAACCAGGTTGCAATATGCTGGACATAGAAGAAGAAAGAGCTATGGAAGCCGGGGCCTGGGAAATTCTTTCTAGGAATCCCCCCGATAGCTTAGAGGACTTAGAAGAACATGTCGGTCTAAAGAAAGAAGATGTTACTGGGGAAAGCGGATGCGTCACATACGATCCCTCCCGGATTCCAAAAGTCTCCTCCGACAAGGAGAAAAGGGAAAGAGCCCATGTGGCTTACCGGTGATGAGATCCAGATTTTAAAAAGAGTAGCGGTAGACGCCAATATAAGGGAGAATCCTCCGGATACCATCAACGGAGGGAGGATCGTCGAGCAAGTCTACTTGTCACCACCGACGACACCAAAGGCCACCAGTTCAGAATCTGAAGGGATGCTAAACTTTGGGCATCACCCCCGTCCACCTTGAAAATCATCTACGGGCGTCGAGCAAACGACGTTAAACAAAAGCGCTTCATGGGAGGCAACCCATGCTCTAAACTTTCATCTTTGTTTTTATGATTATTTTTAGGTTTATTTTTCCTATTTTGATAAATAAATCCAGCCACAGGAACTTTCGTCGAGAGACTTAGGCCATTTATGAAATTTTGCAGGAAACAAGCCCTCAACCGATCGGTTGACCACTCAACCGATCGGGTGAGACGTATCAGACAATGGCATGTATATGTTCTCCAGCGAACCGGTCGGGTGAAACAAACTGAGACCGGGTGGATGACCGTGTGGGAACGGCTGAAGTCTCGGAAAATTTGGGATTACATCAACCGACCGGTTGATATGAAGCTGTGGTCGTGTGACTGACCGGGTGAGTTGCACAGAAGTTTCGGGAAAAATTGTGAAGCGGCCAACCGATTGGTTGAGTTCTCAACCGATCGGTTCGCCTGTAGCCTCTTTTCAGCAGAATTTTTCGACATAATAATCAACCGATCGGGTGAAAACTCACCCGATCGGTTCGACTTAAACCCTATAAATACCCCGACTTCACCCGTTCATTTCCCCCTCACCCGATTTCGATTCTCCTTCGCCGTTTCGACTTCTCCAAGCTCCAACCGGCCTCATTCTTCCCCCAACCGACCTCCAACCTCCCTCAATCGATCTCTCCACCCTCTCCTTCCTTCCCTCCATCGATCTCTCTCTCTCCATCTTCCATTTAACCCTAGAAAAAACCCTAATTTCCGCCCGACCCCCCCCCCCATTTTCGAAAATGTGTTGAAAAGAAGTGACGCGGCTTCACACTCCCTCTCACTGCGCTGCGTTGGATAATCTACGAGTAAGGATCGTCTTATCTGCTGGGTAACTTTGATCCTTAACTCCATTCTCTATTTTGCCCTAGTATTACTATTTGCTTAATTGCCATTGATTGTGTGCATCCATCACATCTTGCATACACTCGCATCACACACTCACATGGCCAAAGATAAAGATAAGGGTAAGGGTATTATGCGTGAGGAGGGGTTGTCTCGCAAGAGACGAAAGACCACACGTCCACCACACTCACGCCCTCCTCCTGCACAACCTGCACAACCCCAACCCTAAGCTATCATCCCAGCTGATGACCCAATGCTGGGCCCGCGTGGCTACCATTTTAGGAGTCAAGAGCAAAAAGATTTTTATCACAGACTCGATGCACGGGGGCACCTATCAACCAAATTTGCCCATGCCCAAACGCTTATCGATCTCGGAGTATTCGCCGAGGTCGAGACTCTCTTCACCAATTTAGGTTGGTTAGCTTTCCTGAACGCCACCGCGGTATCCTACCCCTCCCTCACACTTGAATTTTTATCCTCCCTTGTCTGTGAGTCGGGGTCGATCGTCGTTTTCCGCGTCCGTAACAAAACCATTCGCACCCACCTGAATACAATTAATAACATCTTTGGTTTCCCCATCCTTGGGGACGACGCTATCCGTCCTTACGGGTATCCCCTCGAATTCGACGTCGACCAATTTTGGTTTCGCCTCACCCTACACGATCACTATCCCCGAGGTAAGGCCAAGGCCTCCTCCATCATTCACCCCATATTCCGTCTGGCCCACCAAATCATATCTTGCACATTTTTCCCCAGGGATGAGTCAGGTACCGTGACCATCCCTGATCTTTTCATTTTGTGGGCCATGACCTTTCCTTTTGTTCGCGGTGATGACGGGATTGCTTTTAGGGCCCCTGTCATTCCCATTCATGCCGGTGCTTGGCTTATTCACAAGCTACTTGAGATTAGCCGCGTCGGCAAGGGCAAGCTTTGTTGCGGGGGCCTTATTACTATCATAGCTTCATATCCTTAGTTTAATATTGCCATCCCCCGAGATCTGCCTACTGCCGCAGGACCCACACGTCTAGATCTGGAAGTCCTGCGGCACATATACATGATCCAGCCCCGCCCCGATGGTCGTTTCACTTTTCACTACGGACACCCCCTTGCTCCTTATACCATTCTGCCCCACCCAGCTCGCATGACTATCGTTCTAGTGGCAGATTGGACATTTCCTCCCGATCCAGATTTTCTAGGGGGGTTACGTCTTCCATTTATCCCGGGCGCACACAGACCACCTTCCCCTGCCGCCCACTTAGGCGAGCATGACATTCATGCGTCCCGAGGAGACCCCGGAGCTGGGCCTAGTAGTGCCATCCCGGCTTCTATCCCCACCACCACCGTCACCACCTATCCGGTCCGTACGACCACCACTTCCTCATTTCGTTGAGCCACCTCTACTCGCATCCGTCTTGAGGCTGAGTTAGCTTCACTGCGCGCTGGCGTATCCTCCTCCACATCATCAGTCCCATCCTCTTCCATCTTCACTCACCCACGTTTCCTCGCACTTGAGAGGAATGTGGCCACCATCCTCCGCATCCTCACTCACGTTCACGGACCACCTCCCCCCACACTACCCCCCCTCACCACCACCTTCACCCCCTCGACGATCTTCACCTCCACCATCACATTCATCACCACATCCATCACCCCCTAGGCGAACATCCCCTCCTACCACCACTTCCATTCCCACCACCTCATCTACACCCACCGTTTCTATTCTCCCCACTTCACCTCCACTCACGACCGCTTCCGTCGACCCCACAGATCCTTCACCATCCACTTCCATCACCCTATACGCGCGTCGTAAGAAATTTCAGGTGCAGTCTAGATCACTCCCCCCACCTTCCTCTCCTACCCCCGTACCTACCCCATCCACTACTGCATTGGTCGTCATTTCACTACCACTCACCATCACCACCACCACTCCACCCATTATTTACACCTCCACACCCACCGATCCATCACCTCGACCTCTTTCTCCACTTCTCCGCACACCCGTCACCTCTTCCCTCCACTCCCCCGCATCCCCCACATCTTCCACCGAGGAGGACGAGGACGATTCCTCTCCTGCTTTTTGATTTCATTTTCTTTTCCAATCTTCCCCCTTGCATATTTCTGCATCATCATGATTATATCTTTTCGCTAGCATTGTCATGTCTAGTTTGGGGGAAGTCATTTTTTCTGTGTGCTTTCGTGTGATGTTTTCTTGGTGTGCTTGTTTATATATGTCGTGTGGTGTGATTTTCTATCTTTTATTTTATGTTTTATGTCATGTGGTGTGATTTTCTTTATTTTTTAGTTTCGTATATGTGTTTTTCCTATTTTTCATTTCTTTTTTTGTGTCGGTGCGTACCCCCCATTTTCATTGCCCTCTCGTATTTATTTCTATTGCATTGAGGGCAATAAAAGTTTCAACTTGGGGGAGTCGTACTTCGTGCGTCATTTGTGTCTTTTTCTTCGTTTTTGAGTCGTTTTCATCGTGTTTTTATTTTTTCTTTTTTCTTTTCTTCTTTTCATTCTCTTTCTCCTAGAGATGACCTCATATGATGAATTGCCACAAAATCACACACACACACCTAGCATGGCTTCGATATTCACATTCACTAACCCTAGGAAGCCGAGTCTGTAGGGATCGTCTAACCCTTGCAATACTAACAACACACACTAGAGGGGGGTGAATAGTGTAATGGCAATAAAATTGTCTAAATAAAATTTAACTTGCAAATGCGGAATTATAAATGCAAGAGGAATTAAATGGCACAATCAATCCAAACGCAAACACAAAGTTTTACCCTGGTTCCCCAAACTTGGGTACATCCAGCCACACCAATATTCACTATAATCCCACACAGAGAAGTGAATACAAATCTCACAAGGAGATACCCCACAAAGAGGATTTATGCCCTACACAAGGACCCAACCAATCCTACACAAGGATCAAGACTCCCACACATAGAATCACTAACTCCCACTCAGAGAATTAGGGTTAGCCCTACAGTAGGACACTAGAACTCCCACACAGAGAGTTAGTTTCCACAAAGAGAATTCCCTAGTCCCACAAAGAGACAACCTCTCACAAAGAGAGAAACTCCCACAAAGAGAGTATCCTAATCCCACAAAGAGAAATAGGAAAACAAATTACACCATGTAAAGTAAATACTCTTACATATGCCTTGAGATGCTTACTCATGAATGAATGCAAGGCATGGAAGAGGATCTTCAAGTGTTGGAATATGCTTGAGAGCACTTGGATGATTTTCCTTGAGCTGGACTTCAATGCATGAAGGAAGATGAATGCTCAATAGAGGGAAATGAGGGAGCTTGAGAGTGGCTTATTGATCTCTTGAGATTTTCTATAGAGTCAAGAGTTTATCAAATGTTGTCAAGAGTTCTCAAGTGATGGCAACACACTCAAATATATAGGAATCCTATATCAAGCCCAAAAACCCAAAGAAACGGCCAAATAACCAAATCTGCAACGGCTAGAAACTGGGTGAAAACGACAGGAACAGTCGACTGATGATCAAGAGACAGTCGACTGATCAACGGCTAGAAAATATCCAACGCCTATAATTTGAGCCATGACAGTCGACTGACGAAGTCAATACAGTCGACTGACAAACATGACAGGCGCCTGTTAATCCTTCAGCAGACGACTGCTGCAGGGGATGGATCGAAACAGAGAGCTGCACTCTTTCTCCAATTCTTCGCACAGGCGACTGATGTTAATACTACAGTCGATAGTCAAATATTCAGACGACTGTACATTCTTCATCAGTTGACTACTGTAAAGTATGGAGAGAAGACAGAGAGATGCAGAGATTGCACTTACGCTAGACAGGTGACTGTTGGCCAATTTCCAGGTGACTGTAAATATACAGACGACTGTAAACTAATTGTCAAGCGACTGTGCGTAAAGCTCAAGTTTGAGTCAATTGAAAGGTTGACTTGAGCTGTGCATATCAGGCGACTGTAGAAGGATCTACAGGAGACTGGAAATCACCCAGTCGGCTGTGTTTCCCTCATCAGGCGACTGACGGAAATCCAGAGACTCCAAGTGAGTCTTTGGACAGAGTGAACCTATTGGGTTGGATTCTATGATAATCCTATGGTTCACTAAGATGGTTAAATGCAAGTGCATGAATGAGCAAACCATCTAGTAAGGCATTACATCAACCCTAGACTCAAAAGATAGAGAAAGCAATAAAGTAAATTACATGGATTACAATGCTTTCTTAAGAGTCTAAGTCTTCAATCTTGATGCCTTGATTGCTCTCCATCATCTCCAAGCTTTGGCACTCTTTGAGTCCAAACTTTGGCCCTTCTTCACATGATGTCCATCCTTACACCAAGTGATTAGTCTCCAAGAAAGATATCCTTGAAATAAACTGAGAGACTAAAACATGAGATTCATTAGTAACAACATAATGTTGTGATCATCATCAAAATAAGATTGGTATGAAACACCAATACTCAACAGAGTCCTCTTGCATTTCATGCATCGTGGGTCCACTTAGCTTTTATGTGAGTCGTGTGTCGTGACTAGCTTATAATGTGCTTCTACTTTGTGATTTTGATTTATATACCTGTCCAAGAATGACCCCTAGATTATCATGCTTCGATTTGAATATGCGGTATTTGCTTCTCTTGTCTTCTTCTATATGCATGAATATCTATTATACATTTGACAACGTTTTTTGAATTCTAGGGCTGACTAGGACAAGATAAAGAGTGGCTGTGATTTGATCTTGGGAAATCAATGGTTGAGATTGGATTTTGTGAAAATTTTAGTGGGAAAAGTGTCTTGGAAACAAAAAATTTGAATTAGAAATGTCTTGTGAAAGACTGTGGAAATTAAATTTAGGGGGAAGGTGCCTTGGGAACCTAAACTTTGAAATTAGAAGTGCTTTGGGAAAGAGAAAGATTGTGGAAATTAAATTTGGGGGAAAAGTACATTGGGAACTTAAACTTTGAAATTAAAAGTGCATTGGGAAATATTGTGGAGAAGCATGATCTATTAAATTAAACAAAATAAAAAATTTAGCGTAAAACAATTTAGCGGAACAACAAATTAGCGTAAAAATACCGAGAGGTTTATTGCGCCTGCGCCGAAGGCGCCCACTAAATTTTTTACGCTAATTTATTATTCCGCGTCGAAGGCGCAGACGCCAAATTTGTTGTTCGACGCCGCATTTGTTGTTCCACCCGAAGGCGTCTGCGCCGAATTTGTTGTTCGGCGTCGACGGTGCCCGTGCGGCTAAATATTTTTACGCTAATTTATTGTTTTGTTAAATTTTGGCTGTGAAAATAATTTTTTGGGGAACAAAAATTTTGCGATGGAAATCTTAAATGAACCGTGCCCACGGGCACGGGTTATGACTAGTATATATATATCGTATGCTTCATTTCGCATGTGTCGGGATTCCACAATTAGAACTAGGATAACCCATTTAGCCTATGCCCTGATTAGCGAAAAATTCTCCTTTGCCCAAGTGTTTAGAATCCGATTTCTTTTTTATTTTACTTGGTGCAAATCCCCTCGTTGTGTACCGTTCTCCCACTTGGGAGAGTATACACATGTATATACCCCAAAATCCAAAGATCCAAAAAGAAGAGAAAAGAAAACCCAAAAAAGGGAAAAGAGAAAAGAAAGAAAAAAATATATATGTATAGCCAAAAAATCCAAAAAAATACATATATCCAAAACCCAAAAAAATGTGTGTGAATATTTTCCTACCTACTGAGAATAAAGGGAAGGCGAGAATTTGCACCGAGTGTTCTACTCCACATCATCTCAACCCCCCATCGTTTTCGAAAACACTTGGAATATGGACTTTCTAGCTATTATCTAGGCGATAGTTTGGTGATTTCCTAGTCCCCAGCTGTGGAGTCTCCGACACATGATATGTTTTGATTCTTACTTTCTTCTCACGCATGCTTGAGCTATATATTCACCGCTTATTTCAAATCGAATCGATATTTGGGTCTTTTCTTGGATTTGTGTATATGGAGCTTATTGCACAATGTAGATAGGACACCGTTTGCTAGCACACGACCACACTCACTCACGCTTCACCGCGTGGGCCCACTACACTTGTCTGGACTCGTATTCCTTGGTTTAGTGTTGTGATTTGTCGTTTGCTTGCTTGGTGTCATGTTTTTGATTTTGTTGGCCCTGACGGGCGATTTAGGATTTAGATTTCTCTTTTTCTCTCTTTCTCTCTATTTTCTCCCTCCGAGCTCCTACTCTCACTCGTCTTCCTCGAGGACGAGGAAGGGTTTAGCTTGAGGAATTTTGACGTGTGTGTATATTTTATATATTCACGCACGTCTTCTTTGTGTTTTTCTGTTATTCTCCGCCGTCCCGTATCCATTTTCTCGTGTTTTCTAGTTTTCTTTCACTTCTCCTTGTTTTTGTGTGTTTGCAGGAGATTACCAGCATAGGGGATACATAATGAAGATATCATAAGTCCCCGGAGCAACGGAAGGAGTCACGCGCGATCCAGGGGGTCAAACGACCAAGATTGCCACTTTTCAGCCCACACCCGATCGGTTGGACACAGCCAACCGATCGGGTGATGCACGCGTATCTGACCCAGACAGCAGCTGAATCAAAGCGAGGACCAACCAACCGGTTCAACGACCGGTTCATCCCAACAGTCTTCTCGGGAATTTGGAGCTGAATTCCAACCAATCGGGTGATATTCACCCGATCGGTTCATCTGTAGCCGATTCCTCCAAGAGACGACCCGGCAAGCTCACCCGACGGCCCGCTGACCATGCCAAGCCGACTGAAGTTTCTGTTCTTTTGGATGTATTTCCAACCGATCGGTTGATTGTTCAACCGATCGGTTCACCTGATGACCGCAAGATCCAAACGACGACCCGCTTGCGCCAACCGATCGGGTCACGTGAGCGGGTGAAGTTTCTGAAGAACGTAGCCGAAGAACGTAGCAGCTCACCCGATCGGTTGATACTTCAACCGATTGGGTGAAGTCTTTTTCTATATATAACTGGCCTAGGTTTTCAGAAACGAAAGCTGTGTATTTTTCTGTCTTTTTTCTCTATTGTGACGGATGGAATTTTATAACTATTTGTAAGTGTTCTGATCTTTATGGAACTTTGATATTATCTTAATAGCATTGCTACTACTTCATTTCAATTGTCTGATTATGATTTTAACGGTCGATTTTCATTTAGATTGTTTTTTAGCTAAAATGTGTGAGTAGTTCCCAAATCTGGGATTTTGGTGGAAACCCCTTCGTGGGTTCTCCCTAATGCGTCCATAGGACTAGGATTTCGATAGGGATTAGGAATCTATTGGTACGCGGGGTGTTTTATTGTCATCGGCGGGAAAAAGACCGCCTTTGACTGTTGGGCCAAGGGGGAATAAACTTGGCAGTTGACTCCCTAGCCATAGCTCACGCCCTTAGCGTAGACATCGAATCCTTACACGTGGGAACGACAGGATGAGATGTTGGGAGTTATCGTTGCGAGCTTAGTGCTCCCAGAGTCGGTCAGTGTTAATGGACATGGGAATGCCCACTGACCGAAACCGGGTAGTCCGACGTATCATCCTGGACATCGACCGGAATATCGAGCCCATGGGACGCTGGTATCACTCTTAGAGGCAACGTCTCACCATTAAACCCTAATTCCGATCGTTGTCCTATCCGTCGGTCGTAGTAGCGAGAACACATGATAGGGTGGAAACCGAAGTCCTGGGTTTCCCTTTTTATTGTTTATCCTTCGTATTCATCTTGTGACAAACCACCTATCGATTCGGGCTAGCTCATCCATAGGGTGAATCGGGTCCCTTCTAACACAAGCACAACCACGCCTCCCTGTGTTCGACCCCCAAGCCACACTACAACATCGTGCGCTTGCGGTATAAATATTTAAATCTGGTATCCCTAATCACACTTTGCACTTGCATGCTCACAACTAGGGGACCTCAGCTATTCTCCAGAAATTTTCATTTCCCAAAAAATTTCATTTCCCCGTTTCCTCATTTCCCCATAAATTTTTTTCCCTCCAAAACTTTCTACAAAATCTCATCTCAACCATTCATTCCTCAAGATTAAATCTCAGCCGTTCTTCTATCAACCCTTTTCTCCTAGTCAGCTTGTACTAGTCAGCTTGTCCTAGTCAGCCCTAGAATTCAAAAAAGATTGTCAAATATAATATAGATGCTAATAAGGTTATGTGTCTATTGGATGTTATGTGTATAGGAATTTATGCACATACAATTGGTGTCATACATATATTACTAGTGAAACGTGTGCATATAGTTGGATGTATATTTATTGGTATGATCTGTATATGTGTAGGTTTGTGCAATTATGTATATATATGTATGTATGTATGTATGTATGTATGTATGTATGTATGTATGTATGTATGTATGTATGTATGTATGTATGTATATATATATATATATATATATATATATATATATATATATATATATATATATATATATATATATATATATATATGAGGGAAATGTGCCTAAGAATGACCTCAGGTAGAAATACCTGAGCACACCCCCGCTGTTCGGGGTTTGTGAGTATTTTTTTTTGAAACTTTTTTTTGCAGTAGGTAGATATACTTGTTATGTAGCTCCCCACAAAATTTCAGCTCGATCCGACACCGTTTGAGCCTCCGTTCATCGATTTCAAAAACGTTGCGTAAAACTGTCCAGAATTTGGACAGTTTTGCGCAACGTTTTTGAAATCGATGAACGGAGGCTCAAACGGTGTCGGATCGAGCTGAAATTTTGTGGGGAGCTACATAACAAGTATATCTACCTACTGCAAAAAAAAAATTCAAAAAAAAATACTCACAAACCCCGAACAGCGGGGGTGTGCTCAGGTATCTCTACCCGAGGTCATTCTTAGGCACATTTTTTGCTATATATATATATATATATATATATATATATATATATATATATATATATATATATATATATATATATATATATATATATATATATATATATATATACTAGTCATAACCCGTGCCCGCGGGCACGGTTCAATTAAGATTTTCCCCCGCAAAATCTTTGTTCCCCAAAAAATTATTTCCACAATCAAAATTGCGCGGAACAACAAATTAGCGTAAAAATATTTAGCGGCACGAACGCCTTTGACGCGGAACAACAAATTTAACGTGAGCGTCTTCGACGCGGAACAACAAATTCGACGTAAAATAAAAAATTCGACGTAGAACAACAAATTCGACGCGGGCACCTTCGACGCGGAACAATAAATTAGCATTAAAAAATGACGCGGAACAACAAATTCAGCGCGAGCGTCTTCGGCGCGGAATAACAAATTCGACGTAGAATAACAAATTCGTCGTAGAACAACAAATTCTACGCGGGCACCTTCGACGCGGAACAACAAATTAGCGTTAAAAAAATTTAGGCGGACGCCTTCGGCATGGGCGCCTTCGGCGCGGGAAATTATTCCCTTCAAATTTAGTTCCCTCATTCTGCTTCTTGTCATGGCTGTCCTCTGCTATCGTTAGGGCAAAAGAAGTTGGAACATTTCTATTGTTATAAGATTGTTTGATGCTTAGATAGTACATTTGGATTTATTAAGCCATTGTGATTTGAATCATATATGCACTTATTGTTAGTTACTTATGCGTAAGGGTGCCAAGATAATTGATAATGGGTTTTTGGGTTCTTGAAAAATTTAATGTTGGCAAATATACCAGTTGTAGTAGTAGTTGTTGTTAGTATTATTATCACTTCTAAGGTAAGCTTATCAACTCCATGCATAATTACTGCCGATGGAAAGCCTCGACTTTCCGTAAAGAAAGGTCATGTCATGCCACTAAGCTAACCTACTCATGATCTATATCAACACACATAGTAAGAATCTAGGCCTATTTGTTCAGAGAAACAAAGAAACACCTAGAAAACACCGAGAATCATGGATTGCTATGAAACGGTTTTTCTGCATTTCCGAAAATTTTACCCCGTTTCAAATCTACATTTCTTGAATTAATCATGTGACAACAATTACATATAAGCTGCATATGATTTGGCTATGCAAATACATGCTAAATATTACATTTCAATGCACATATAAGCTGCATATGATTTGGCTATGAAAACACCGAGAATCATGGATTGCTATGAAACGGTTTTTCTGCATTTCCGAAAATTTTACCCCGTTTCAAATCTACATTTCTTGAATTAATCATGTGACAACAATTACATATAAGCTGCATATGATTTGGCTATGCAAATACATGCTAAATATTACATTTCAATGCACATTTCAAAAAATTTCCCATTTTCATATCTACATTTCTTGAATTAATAACGTGACACAACAATTACATATAAGATGCACGTGATTTGGCTATGCAAACACAGGCTCAACATTACATTTAATTGCACAAAAGAAAAAAAAGACTAAAAGAAAGAATATTATACATAGCTATTGTAATTTGCATTACATCACAATGAGACTACTATGGTACAAATTCATTGGATAAGAGGCTTTGAGCAAAGCATGATCCCTGGTATAGAAAAATCAGCACTCTCTTTTCATCACCGTGTGTTCATCATAGATTGTTGCTCTGGTATAAGAAGGAAGTTCAAGCTTCCATTGCTCTACAATTTCCATGTAGCATGGTAATTAAGAATCAATCCAATTTTCTCTATCTTCGCCTTCATCACTCCCTTCCCTTCACATGCATGTAAGGAAACACAAATTAAGCATATTTAAAACATCCATATTCACATGATTCGTTTATTTTTCTGTGCTGTTCTTTTGTTTTCATTTTTTTGGTTATTTGTGCATCTCCCTAGCAATTTAACTCTTTAAAGGAAAAAATATCACTGGCAATTTTACTCTTTTGTAAAAGAATTCCTCCAATAATTTCCAACGAAATATGATTAGTAAATATAAATGACCAAGGAGTTGTATAATCTTACAAAAGGAAAGAAAGTTCTCAACTGAAAAAAATGGAAGCAAAAGAAACTTTAAAACATGTAGAAAAAAGAAGCTTCTTTTTTTCGCTTACATTTTTTTTGCTTTCTATGAACAAAAGCAAATTTAACCAATAGTCGTGAAAATTATTGTTCTAAACTCCGGGGTTTATGTGTGGTAGATTAGAACTGTTGATCATTTTGCCTAAAAAATCCATATCAAAAGTCATCTTTAAGTGCATAACTGTTTCCTAAAGGTTGCAAAATGCAAACTCTGATTTGATTCCTATCAACTTGGTTGCACTTTGATTCTTCTAGCAAAAAGTTCTGGCACATTGAGAGTATTGTGTCTATTGCCAAATCCTATATCATTGTCCCAATTGGTTTATGTTTCAGATTGCATGTATATGCTATTAATTAAGGGAAGCGACACCCCATTTCTCCTGCAAAAACAAAATTATGTGAATGAAAGATGGGATAAATAATGTCATGTTGATTTTTTGCAGCCGAAATGGAATGATGCGCTGCTAGAGATGTTCAGAATTGATTACATAGGAACATCGACATACATCACTTGCAGCCCGTCATATATAAAAACATAGCATTTCAAAAACAAAAGTGCTATTTTTTTTGCTATAATATTACTTTAAGGTTTTTGCAATAGTATTACTTGATGAACTTTTGCTCTTAAACCTCAGTATTTCAAAAACATACGCTCTTAAACCTCAGTATGGGCTTTTGCTCGTGTCTATTAAACCTCAGTATTTTCTTTTAAACCTCAGTATTTGAAAAACATATGCTCTTAAACCTCAGACATGAGCAAAAAGATGCACACCCATAATAAACATAGTATTTCAAAAACATACGCTCTTAAACCTCAGTCCGTAATTTCACTATCATCTAATAGACATGAGCAAAAGTACTATTTTTTGGAATAGGAAGAGTCTATGAGAGAGTGTGAAGAGATGCGACCACTTCCAAAACCTGAGCTTGAAGGATCAGAGCGGCGGTAAGAGATAGGGCAAATCTCTCGATGTTCTTCGCTGATCATCTCTTTTTAGTTTCCAAAGATTGAAACTTTAATTTAAAAACGGGAGCAAAAGTGTGATTTTTATGATAAAAGAAAGAGATTATAGTTCAAAACTGGGAGCAAAAATGCAATTTTTCATGGAAAACAGAAAGAGATGATACCAAAGTGATGATACCACCTGCCATCAGTTAACAAATCAATCTTCATTTAATGGTGCTAAGTGCCAGGCTCCTATGGACTTTCGGAGTGGGGTTGAGGAAAGTGACTGTCTTTCTAGAGCCCACATGGGGGCCATGGAAAAAACATCAGCAACCAGATTAAGGTGGGGGCTTCTCAACCGTTTTAAAAACGAAGCTTCCTTACAAAATCTATCAAGGAACAAACACTGAGATGTTACAAATTAAACAATGAGATGTTACAGAATTAAACAAACCCAAAATAAACATAAATGTGTATCAAGACAATGAGATGTTACCAAAGAAAATAACCTCCAACAGAGTTCAAATCCACACTTCCAAGTAGTTGCACCTTCCATTTCCTCAAAATCAAAAACATAAAAAATCAAAACAACCCATATAAGAAACAAAAATGTGGTGTCTGAGGAATATAAAAAATCAAAACTTTGGAATATATCTAACCTTATCTTTCTCCATGTTGTGTTTGATGCTAACTTGAGGCCCCAAATCGATCATCTTTGCACCGTTCCCTTCTTCTTCAGCCTCAATGAACAAACATTCATCATCCTCATGGAGATGCCCATCGGCTCCAGTTACACGATCCGTAACACCGATCAGGTCCGATCAACTGCATCTCTTCACTTTTGCTCTTCGGACTTTAAATTAAAGGACTGTGTTTGATGTGTAGATCAACTCTTTTGCTCCCGTTTGATGCCCATCGGCTCCATTCACACATGAGGATCTCTTCGGACTCGTGTAACTGGAGCAACTACTTTTGGAGAGCAAAATTAAAGGAATCAGAGGGGGGAGAGAGGGAGAAGAATTTTGGAGAGACTCTTCGGACTTCGGGACAAAATAGACGCCCAATTCAAGGACTGTGTTTTAGAGAGAGACACTGTGAACTGTGTTTTTTGCCACCAAAGAATCACAATGGGCGGATGAGTTTTGGGGTTGAGTTTTTTTTTGCACGGATTGATGAGGTGGCAACATCTCTAGCATTCATTCACCTGGGGTGTGCCTCTTTGCGTGAGAGAGTGTGTGTTTGTGCAGAATTTTTTAATAAAGAATATTAATTGAGTTGGTTCTCTTCCAACACGTACTTCTAAAAGTCAAAAGTTTCCCAAAAGTTTTTCAAAATCTTATCACAGCTGTTGATTCATCCAAGATTAAATCCTGGCCGTCTTTTATCAACCAGTTTGTCCTAGTCAGCTTGTCCTAGTCAGCCCTAGGATTCAAAAATCGCTGTCAAATGTATAATAGATATATATATATATATATATATATATATATATATATATATATATATATATATATATATATATATATATATATATATATATATATATGAACCTTGTGGGGTGTGAGATATATTTAATGAAGTAAGCGTATGTATATTCATATGAGGCGTGTATATAAAGGTGTAGTATATATGATTTGTATTGGACATGTTATGTGCGTGGAATTATACATAGAGATTGGTATGAGTATTGATGTATTGAATGTATCCATATATTTCTACTTATTGCTATGTATGACACTGATACATGTGTGGCTATATATAGGTGTACTAGCATGTGTGTGTGTGTGTGTATGTGTGTGTGTGTGTGTGTGTGTGTGTGTGTGTGTATACACTAGTCATAACCCGTGCCTGTAGGGCACTGTTCATTTATGATATTCCCATGTCAAAAGATTTGTTCCCCAAAAATTTAGCTTATCCCAAGGAATTTTGTTCCTCCCAAAAATCTTAGTTCCTCAACAAATCTAATACCATCCAAATTTAGTTCATCTCCAAAGTTTTAGAGTTCTCTCAGCTAAATTTTCAATTTCTCACACTTCTCACTCCTTTTCACTAAATTGTATAATAGATTACCATCAAAATTACCCTTAACTTTCATAATTGTTTTTCTGATTCGATGGATGCATTCCTCACAATGCAATCGAATCTTCAGCACAACAGTAGACAACTGCGGCTACGAACAAAAAATAAAAATGAAAAAATGAAAAAAAGCCTAAAACATATCTAAAACAGAAATTATTGCACGATATTTAAAAAATGGTTTCAGATGAAGCAACACCTTTGAAATTTTTCTCGTTCTCGTTCTTCTCGTTTTTCTTGGGGACAGGAGAGATGAGCTCCATGTTCTTGTGGGGTTTGATCCGAATCCGATCGCAGATCCCTATCAGATCCACTTTCCCGATCGCGGTCACCTTGCCACTCTCCATATCCGTTGTCGCTTTCTCAATGCCTGCAACGAACAAACAAATCCAAAATAAATCGTCAAAAAAATTGAAAAAAGGCGGCTAAAAGAGTAAATTAACTAATAATAGCTACATTAACATCCAAATAACGCATCACCCACCACAATTTTTTGCACGTCCTATAAAACCCTTAATCACAATCTAAACCCTAAATCCCCCGTCAATATCTATTACTTCAAAAAATTAAATGATTTATTTACAAATTATAACAATACTAAACAGCTTCAAGAAATAAGATTAAACAAATAAAAACTTCACTAAATCCCAAAATAATCCACCAAATACTGCTCATAGCTTTAAAAAACTATTGAAAACATCATAAATCAACAGAAGCTTAAACACAACCCCAAACCTAAACTGTTTAGAGCATAATAAATGGGAAAGGGGGCGAATGGATTTTTACGGGTCCGGTTGGTGTAGAAGCAGGCGGGCACAGACCTGAAGCTCCTCCGTATCGAGAGGAGCAGATCGGGCGGCACTGGGACGCTCGCCAGTAGGTACATCAAGATTAGCACCTGGTGCTCCAACTCATGCCACTGCGCCATCGTGAACGGTGATCACAACATCTCTCCACCGATCTCCCTCTCTCTCGCTCACTGGCAGTGACCAGATCCAAGCGAAAATGGTTGAGCTTTTTTCCACCTCTTCAAGCTACGATCGGATACTCCATAGGTGAGGTTGGAGTAAGCTGTTTCTCCATGTGTTGAAGAGAGAAGGAAGGATGATAAGAGACTGTAGGATGGGCGATTTTATATAGTAGCGGGGGAGATGGGGATTTTTGCAAATATTTTATTTTTGTTGCTGAGTTATTCAATGCGGTGCAAAAAAATTGATGACCTTAGCATCGAGGGATTTTGATCTCACCTTCGATTCCCTTGACGGCCTTGAATCAATGCAAGAACGACAGTGTTCGATATTCATCCTTCCTTCTTCGTTTCCATGACAATCTCTGATTGTGGATAGCGTTCGACCTTGGCCTCGAGGATGTGACGAATAATGCGTTGAGAAATTGAGATCAAAGTTGAATTCAGAGTGATCAGGTCGAAGATCTCGGTGCAATATGAACGAAGAGAGGGCAGTTGAGGGTTGCAGTAAAGAGAGGACGGTTGAGGTTGAATTAGGCACGGTCTGATCGAAGTCCTAGCGCTGTCATGGATTTAACATTAAAAATCATAAATTTACAAATTTTATCTATAATTCCTATCAAAGATATATTTTTTTAAAATTTTAACTTCTTGAGTAGCCATAGATATAAACCAAAGATACAACTTTTATCTTTTGGCCTCCTTCACTAACCGAAGGGAGATCTGACCTTCGAACTAACCAAGCTCAAATGGAAGGGCACCCAACCTGCTTTAGCATGCTCAGACAAACATAAGAAAGAGGAGAAGAATGAATAATTAGATGCTCAGCCAAAAATAAGAAAGAGGAGAAACAGAGGAAAAAGAGATGAGAACAAAATGGAGGGGAAAAAGGGAATATGATTGAAAGAAGTTAGATGCCCCGTCAAATTCTGCCTTGCTTTGCTCAATGCCCCTTTAAATGTCCCCAAATACTTTACATTAATTGAGGGCATGCCGTCTTGTTTTTGCCCAATCCGTTGCTCCCTTCTGTTGCCTTGGTTTTCCCAAGAGCAAGCGCTAAATGTCAGAGCATGCGTTAAATGCCCTTGGCAAAGAACAAATAGTTGATTGGCAAAGGACAAAGAGTTTCCCCCCAACAAACAAATACTTCAACCGAACCATTGATTTACCAAGATTAAATCCAAGCCATTCTTCTATCAACATTTTTATACATCAGCATGACATCAGCTTGTCCTAGTCAGCCCTAGGATTCAAAAAACACTATCAAATGTTATATATGTGTGTGTGTGTGTGTGCGCGCGCGCGCGCAAAAAAAATGTACCTAAGAATGACCTCGGGTAGAGATACCTGAGCACACCCCCAATTTTCGGGGTTTGTGAGTATTTTTTTTGAACTTTTTTTTGCAGTAGGTAGGTATACTTGTTATGTATCTCCCCACAAAATTTCAGGTCAATCCAACACCGTTTGATTCTCCGTTCATCGATTTCAAAAACGTTGCGCAAAACTGTCCAAATTTTGGACAGTTTTGCGCAACGTTTTTGAAATCGATGAACGGAGGCTCAAACGGTGTTGGATTGACCTAAATTTTTGTGGGGAGCTACATAACAAGTATATCTACCTACTGCAAAAAAAAATTCAAAAAAAATACTCACAAACCCCGAACAGCGGGGGTGTGCTCAGGTATCTCTACCCGAGGTCATTCTTAGGCACATTTCCCTATATATATATATATATATATATATATATATATATATATATATATATATATATATATATATATATATATATATATATATATATAGGGTGTGAGTACATATATGTATATGAATGAATTTGGATTGCATAGTACTATGTATGGGTTATGACGATTTGCTTGTGTGTATGCCTATACCCTTATGTAGGAAGATGTGCATATATGTGTATAATCTATGGTATAGTGTAGGTGTCTATAGGTGTGCTCGTATATATTTTTTTGAAAGGTAAGTGAGTATGTATATTCATGTAAAAGGAATGTACAAGTAACCACATCAGGTAAAGCAGCAACAAGCAGAATGGTACTGGGAGAGGTAAAAGCAGTCACCAGTCACATGTACAGCTAAGAGCAAGACCTACCAGCAAAAGAGAAAAACTATAAGCTACACATCGAACTGGGGTCAAACCAAACCCCAGTTCCCAAAAATGGGACCTGACTCAGAATCATCATCTGCAAGGGGAGGCGTCACAACAGCAATGTCCAAGGAGATCCTGGCAAGGAGGGACGCTCTCGGAAGCGACTGAGAATGGAAAATACGACAATTAAACTTCTTCCAGATATGCCAGACGACGACAGAGAGAGCCAACAAGGAAAGCCGCCCCACAATAGAAAGCTTCCCCCGGCTCCAAATCGACGCCGAAGAAGGTGTGCATCGACATGCAAGGACTTGGAGCAAGAGGGAAGGCCCATCTTGAGACGACAAGACTCCCACAAAGGAACTATACTCGCACCGGAAAAAGAGGTGTCTGGCAGTCTTCGGGTGGGAGCTGCACATCACACATGGGGATTGATTAAATATACCATGACGGGCCAGCTGATAAGAAGTGGAAAGGTGGTCCGAGAGCACCCGGAGGAGAGTGAGAGCATACTTGGGCACATGCCATGCGTACCAAACAATGGATCGCTAACGGAAAGGGGGGAGAGATGACGAGTCGAGGCCCATGCAGACCTAAGAAAGCAGCCTGCAATAGGAATCCACTCCCAAGAATCCGGGCCATCACCCAAGGCAACAGACATGAAGTGGGAAGCAAGGTGACCAACACAGCAGGGGATCCTCCAGACCCCCTCAACCCAATAGTCTGCAACACGGGCATATTTAGAAGCAAGAGGGGGGATAGTGTGCTCGTATAGATGGTTGTGTGTATATAAGAATGTAAGTATATATGTATGACTAATGTGTTTGTGTATATGCATCTATGTATACGTGCTTGAAATGTGTGTATACTACATTGTGTGTTGTTAGGCATATTTTATACACATATTTCTGCACCATTATACCATGTTCTCCACTCTTGTTTTATAACATTCTCACCCTTTTTCCTCCATATTTACCCACTTTTATCCATTTTACACATTCGACATATATTTTGTGCATTTCAGGGTAAAAACGTTCAAGATGACGCAAGATAGCAACAGAAGAAGCAAAGGGGAGAAGATGACGAGCAATGACGGAGAGTTGGAGGTGATTCAAAGACAAGAAGATAGATTTGTAGATGACACGACTGTGCTTATGCACGCACAACCATGTCAGTGTGATGGAAGGAAGGATGATTTTACTACTTCGATGACACAGCCGTGCGAACATTTTGCATGGCTGTGCTAAATCCAACTGCAGAAGACAGAATCCTCCCTTTAAACACGGATAAGCAGCATGACCGTGTCGCTCCAATGACACGACCGTATCGCTCCACTGACACGACCGTATCGCTCCACTGACACGACCATGCGGATTTGTGGCACGACCGTGCTAAACCTGCCTACAGAAGACAGAGAGCTCACTTCAAGCACAGACAAACTGCATGGCCGTGCGACACGGCCGAGCACCTAGAGCGAACTGGAGCTTCCTGGATGTGTTAGGGATCGATGACACAGTTGTGCCGAAAGGCGACACAGTCGTGCACGAGATATCTGTGATATATTCGCTGAAGGGTGACACGGCCGTGTCAAAAGGCGGCACGGTTATGCGTCCGCCAGTGTATAAAAGAAAATGACCCCAAGCAGCCTAGGGCACGCGATTTCTGGAGAGAATTTTTGTTTTTGGTGAATTAGGGTAGTAATTTTCTGTAAAATTTTGAATCTTTCTTTCTTAAAGAATTGTAAGGAATTCTCGCTCTTGATTATTGAATTTTATCGCTTTCAGTTTTGTTGTGGTTGAAGCTACTTTCATTGGCATTCTATTGTGTGTTTCCCCCCAAATTCTTGATGTGTAACCCTAGAATTATTTCATATACTATTACTATGACTATTGAGTTGTTCCATACGCCGGGGCCATGTAGAGCCCTATTATAGAGGTTGATCGCGATGTATCGCCCAAAACATTGACCCAAATTAAGATCCTAGTCTAGGAGTAGGTTTGGATGATGAGCCAAATTCAACCCATCTCGTTATGGTGTTATAAAATCCTAATCAACAACTAACCCATGGGGTTATGATTTGATGTCCTTAACAGAGGGTTGACTATCTAGTGCCTGGTGCTGACGACCAATCGGGCACACTCACTAGAACTACATATATCATAGCGATCAACTAACCATTCGGGCTACGATTGGGATCCAACCTACTCTGTGAGTCCCCTCTCTCGCAGTTAGATGCCAAGGGGACAAGGATTGAGGCTCCGCTCTCATCGGTGACTATTATTCTTGGGTCGAGAAGCTAGATTTGTCTAGATCAACCCTTACAATGGTGGTGATATGCTAGTACTAGCTCCTTCTCTAATTGATTTCCCTCCTAGTTGGCTTCTCTTCACCCATGTCACACACATTCCTACGGCTACACAAATCCTGACACCAATCCTAGATTTAATCCTTTGCCTTCTTGTGTTCGACACCCGCTACACATGACACCGTACGCTTGCGAACATATTTTAAAGCACATAACATGTATATATATACATTATGTGTGTCTAGATATGTGTGTGTGTGTGTGTGTGTGTGTGTGTGTTTGTTTGTTTGTTTGTTTGTGTGACTCTTTGGATATATTCATGCGTGTCTGGTTGTAGTTCTGTATAAGTAGTTGGCTTAAGGTCTGTGCGTGTATAGGATATGGTTGTATTCCTTATAATTATGGATTTGTATAGGTGCGTGCAGTTTTGTGGATATAAATATGTGTCTATTTGTATGAAAGCATTTACTTGTATGAGTGTGTAGATGGATAAGTGTATAGCTAGTTACCGCATAGATGTATGAGTGTAGATATTGGCTATTGTAGTGATGGGGTGTTGTATTGTATGTATGTGACGTGTAGCTAGAAATATATGTAAGCCTATTTGTGTAGTAGTATGTGGAATGGGATGTATTGCATCTTGACCTTGGATTGGTGTATGTATCCATGGGGTAGGGTGACCTTTCGTGCCTAGTCCTATCCAATCTCTGGGTTGACCCTTGACCTAGAAAGTCCGAGGACGAACTTTATTTTTAAGATGGGTAGATTGTAATGCCCCTAAGTGTGAAATACTAGGATATATGTATAATATGTATTGGATTATAGTTTGAATGTGTGTAGAGCATCTTGTAGAGAACATATTTCCTCGTGTGTGTGTGTGTGCGCGCGCGCGCGTTGCGTGCGTGCGTGCGTGCGTGCGTGTGTGTGTGTGTGTGCGCGCACGCGCGTTGCGTGCGTGCGTGCGTGCGTGCGTGCGTGCGTGCGTGCGTGCGTGCGTGCGTGTGTGTGTGTGTGTGTGTGTGTGTGTGTGTGGTAGTGTATATATTTAGATGTGTATGAATTATTTGGATATTAGTGTGCATATGTTGTGATAATTGTATGCCTCATTGTATTGGATTTGTATTGGATAATTGTATGCAATAGTGTTGTGCATATATGTGTAGTATATGTGTATGTATGCCTAGTGTATGTATACCTATACATGTATATATATATGAGTGGCATCCCTTTGTAATTAATACTCCAAGATGGAGGGTATTTATATGGGATGTTGTTCGATGGCATAGTGTGTAATTATTTACACAAGTTGGATGGCTTTTTGTAGCGGGGCATTTGAGTCATTTTGACCCCATGGCATCTTCTAGGATAATGGACTTTTGACCCTTACATATTAATAAAGGATTATATATAAGAGTAAGGAAAAAGAAAAGAAAGGAATGGAGTGAGTAAGAAGAGCCTAGAAAACCCTACTTTTCTTTCTTTCTCTCTCATTTCTTTCCTCCTCATTCTTTCTCCTTATATCCCTCTCATTTCTCTTTGTTGGCCAGCCCCTTCCCCTTGCATTTCACCAAGGCCGAACCCCTTGGCCTTTCTCCCTTCACCGTATAAACCCTAGAACCTCCCCTCCTTCATCTTGGAGCTATGGTGCATTAAGGAAGGAAGGTAGAAGAGAAGAGGAGGAGATTGGAGCATGAAAGAGATGGATTTCGGACATAAGATTGATTTTTAAGGGAAAGCTCTCATCTTAGAGGTAGGAATCTCAATTCCAAACGGCATGTTAATTTATCTCTTATGTATCAACTAAAGTTAGGATCTTTTATATGAAATCATGATAAAAATAGTATCTTTTATATAGTAGCTCTGTTGCTGTTATTATAATGAGCATAATTGTTACCGTAGTTATCCAAAAATTTTGAATTAAGACAATCTGGAAATATTGTTAAGTTATCTACAACTTTCATTTAGAGACTCAATTCAGAATATGCTTGTACTTAGATTGAATCTGATAATCTTTGTCATAGTATCATTTCTGGCAGATTTTGCACCACTGTAAGGTACATAGCATAACTTTCATCATAGATGTTCAAAAATTACAAACTTAGACATTCTGAATTCCTCATTACAGTAGCTACAACTTTTATGTTTTGCTCTCAATTAGAATCTAACTATTGGTATTTTATATTCACTAATCTTTCTGCAATGATATTTCTGAGTCAGGGCAAAATCTGAGCCACATATGCTACAGGTCATAACTATTAGCCTAAATGTCTAAAAATTATAAAATTTTGGATCGGTAACCACATATTGATTATCTACAATTTTCATTTAGACATACATGTCAAATTCAGTTTACAATTGCTGCTATGATTGGGTTTTTGTGGCTGTTATCGTTGTGGGTGCGAATTGTGAGTAGTTATTTCTATTATTGAGGTTGCTATGTTATGTTACATTTCTCCATGCCCTTACATAATGTTTTAACCTGATAATTTCTCATGTAAAATGACCCAAGATGTCTCGATCTGCCCTATGGTAGGTGAGTGTCCTGGGATGGGGTTGAGGGAAAACTAGGTATTGAGTGATTATAAGGATTGGACTAGATTGATGCAGAGGAGATGGCATGATTCATGTTGCCCCATGGGGGCAAGGTTATTTGATGTGATATGGTATTCAAGTGGATGATGTTCTCGCTCGCACTCCCGCTAGGGGGAGTGGGCAGAGTTCGAGATGCCACGTTAAGGAAGTAGTGCTCATGTACCACTGGCGGGGTAGTCTTTTTCCACCCACCCTGGGTGAGGTCCGGTTCGTTATGCTCTACAGTTACCCAGTGTTCCAAAGTAACAAATAAAATTAAAAAATAAAAATCCACATTGTAAGCTTCTGACTGTTTTACTTCCTGTTATAGCCATAGTCGTAATTATTGCCCTTCGTTATATTACTTACATTTTATTGTTGTGAGTTAATTTCCTTGTCCACTTGTCTTCACTCTGATCTATTTTCAATATGTTGTTGTGCCATTTGGAGTCGGGCATTCCTACTGGGCACGCTGTGATGTGGCATCCCCCTTTTTTCATAGGGAGTTGGTAGTAGCTGGGGTGTGTTGGAAACTCACAACTCCTCATATGGTTTTGATGAAACAAACACATTATCTTTGTACCAATTTTATCAATGCAGATGTTATAGCACAATGAACTAAGACAATCATCAAAGTATACAAGTTGCAAGAAGCATCCACTACAAGACGAAGCTTATTGATGATATTTTGTATCTTGTAAATGAGATGTAATCTTTATTTTTTTCTCTTGCATTTACTTAGAATGTAAAAGCCTTGATGATAATCTCTCTTAGTCGTTTAGGGTCCTCAAAAAATCACGTCAAAAATCCAATTAGTCGACCAACCCCTAGTGCCAGTCGACTAATTTCACTATTAAAATATTTCAATCCTAAAACTTTATCAGACCTATTTTAGAGTCTCTAGGATCATTTTTCTTAAATTCCCTAACTTTCAAAATTCTAGTCGACTAACAGACTTTGTTAGACTACCAGTCTATTTTCAAATCAAGTATTTTTAAATGATTTATCATTTAAATAATATATTTTATTTCTGGAAGTTAGAACTGCCATAAACAGCTAGTTCTTGTCAGTTTATATCTGTTTACAGAAGTTACTTTCTGTTTTCAGAAGTTACTTTCTTAAAGGACACCTCAACAGCCAAAATCCTGGTCAGCAGTTCTAATTAGTCGACCGGTCCTTCCTATTAGTCGACTAGTGGAAAAACTTCCCAGAATTTTTTCAAAATTTAGGCAGTTGTCCAACGTTCAAAAACTACCTCTTTGGGCTATAAATAGACCCCTAGACCCCTACCTAAAAACACAAAAATTCATTCTCTTTCTCTTTTCTTAAGTTTACTTTCTCTCTCTAGAAAGTGAGTGGTTTTCAGATTTTCTTAGAGGAACCTCTGCAGAATTTCTTCCTCCATAGAAAGTCCAATCTTCAAGTTTTTTTACTACAAGTTTCATCTAGAACCTTGGAGATTCGATCACCTTCCTTGCGCTATAATTACATCAATTATCAAGGCTAAAGGTGATATTGTTTCATACTCTTTCTTTACTTTATTTGGTGAATCTTTTATTGAAGAGATTGTACAAGTTTGCAACACGGGGAGTGTTGGCATATTTGAATGTTGATTACTTGTGGGCAGCAAGTGTTTTTAGTAGATTCAAATCTCTACGGGGTAGAGGACTGGACGTATGATTACAAGGATCCGAACCAGGATAAAATCTCTGTGTTTGCATTTGGAATATTCTGGATTGTGTTCATTTATTTCCGCACTCTTATTGCAATTTTCTATTAACTTTTAATTTTGCAATATCGTCGTGATTTACACTATTCACCCCCTCTAGTCTATTTGGTGTGCCAGGAGATCCAACATTTGGTATCAGAGCTTCATGGTTAAGATGGCCTATACCTATCCGACGAACAATTCAACGTCTTCATCACAATTTCCAGAAGAGCACTCTACTACAAGGCATCCACTATTCAATGGTTCCAACTACTCTTATTGGAAGACAAGGATGACGATCTATCTTCAAAGCATCGACTACAAACTTTGGAACATGTTGGAAACTCAATACGAGAAGCCTACAACTCCATATGCCCAATGGACCGCTACTGACAAATCCGCTGCAACCTACAACTCAAAAGCAATGAATGCACTATTCTGTGCTATGGACAAGAATGAGTTCAATCGTGTCTCTCAGGCCAAAACAACATATGACATCTGGCATACACTCCATGTAACACATGAAGGAACTAGTAAAGTTAAGGAAACTAAAATATCTGTTCTTGTTCACAGGTTTGAGTTATTCAGAATGAAGGAGAATGAACCAATTGGAGAAATGATCACTCGATTCACCGACATTGTCAATTCTTTAAAAGCTCTTGGAAAAAAATATTCTCAAACGGAACAAGTAAGGAAGATTCTTCGTGCCTTAACATCAGAATAAGAGAAGAAGATTACAACCATAGAAGAATCCAATGACTTGTCAACTCTCACCATTGAAAGCCCCGTTGGTAGCCTGATGGCCAACGAAGTACAACTTCAAGATTGCAAAGAACAAGCAAATACAAAGAAGAAAACTCTTGCCTTTGCCGCTTCATCAGACACCGATGATTCAGACATGGACGATCATGACATGGCACTTATAATAAGAAACTTTAAAAAGTTTCTACGAAGAGGTAAGTTTAAAAGTTTTAAGCCCAAAAACTACTGATGCTTCTTTGTGTTTTCAATGTAAAAAGCTTGGACATATGAAAAAGGATTGTCCACTTCTTAATCCAAAAGAAAGGACATTAACAACTTCAGAAAGGATAAGAATTTCGATAAGAAAAAGAAGGCACTAGCAGCAATATGGGACTCTTCATTTTCAGATGATGAAGAAGTCAACGACCAATCTAATGAAGAGAATGCACATACGTGTTTTATGGCACAAAGTGATAATGAGTTAAGTAGTTTAGGTAATGAAGAATTACTAGATGCATTTAATGAATTATATACGAGATTGAAGAAATTGAATTCTCAACATAAGGCATTAGTTCGTTCTCATCAAGAACTAACCTCTTCTTCTTCTTCATTAGATAGTCTAAAAATTGAGAAGGAAACATTATCTTCTGAAAATGATAAATTATTTCATGAAAATGAGATTCTCAAATCTGAGAATCATGATATGATTTCACGTTATTTCTATTTTAGATAAGGATATGTTTTCTTTAAAGATGAAATATGATGACATGTCTTCTAATATTAGTAAGTTTAATAAAGGAAAGAATAATTTAGATGATTTACTTAGAATACAACATCCTGAAAATCATCGTCATGGTCTGGGGTAAAAGAATACTCCCAAATCCAATATTTTTGGTAATGCTATTTTAGAAAAGAAAAGCATGTATTTATTAATGCAAAGAAAATTGACTCTTCTAATAATATGAAAAAGAATACTATTCATATTCCAAAGAAGACCAATTCTCTTGCATCTTCTAAGAAGACCATTATGCATAATATTTGGGTTCCCAAAGACATTTGCTTATATGATAAGGATTTATATATTTCTAACTTTATGCAAAATGTTATCATTTCTTCTAATTAACTAAATAAACCAAATTCCACTTGGATTTGGTTTCCTAAGGACTAATCCTAAGTACCCATGTAAAAAGGGTACCAATATTTATTGTTTATCTTTCAGGTAACCATAAAAGAAAGCTGGAGACTAGATAGTGGATATTCTAAACACATGACCGGGAACATCAAACATCTATCAACCTTACAATTTAAAGATGGTGGCACCGTTGCTTTTGGTGATAACAACAAAGGTGAAGTGATTGGCATCGGAACCGTTGGTGATCCAACTAAGCCAATCGTCGAAAACATGCTCCTCGTTGACGGTTTGAAACATAATCCCTTATCCATGTCTCAATTATGCTATAAGGACTTTAAAATAGTTTTTGAAAAGAATGCGTGCATTATATATGATTTTGATATGACTAATATTTTATTTCAAGGTAATCATAAGAATAATATATATATATATATATATATATATATATATATATATATATATATATATAATGCCTGAAAATATCTTCAAATGATCATTGTTTACTAGCATCGATCGATAAAACTTTATTATGGCATAAATGTTTTGGTCATACTAAATTTAAGCATTTGGCTCGTATTTCAAAACAAAAATTCGTTTCTGGAATACCTAATATATCTTTCACGCATACACATTTTTGTGATGCATGTCAACAAGGTAAGATGCATAAATCTTCTTTTAAATTGAAAGATGCTATTCTACAAAAGGACCACTTCAACTTTTACATTTGGATTTATTTGGTCCTTCCAGAATAGCTTCTTTAAATGGCAATAAATATGCATTTGTAATTGTTGATGATTATTCAAGATATACTTGGGTATTATTTTTTAAACATAAAAATGATGCATTTGAAGAATTTACAATATTTTATAAAAGAGTTCAAAAGTTAAAATCTTCATCCATTATTACTATTCGTAGTGATTATGGAGGAGAGTTTGAAAATGAATTATTTACAAAATTTTGTAATAAACATGGTATAACACATAACTTCTCTTTTTCTTGAGCCGCACCACAAAATGGTGTAGTTGAAAGAAAAAATAGAACATTACAAGATTGTGCTAGAACCATGTTATGCGATAGTTATCTACCAAAGTATTTTTGGGCAGAAGCTGTTGCTACTGCATGTTATGTATTGAATAGAATTTTGGTAAGACCACAACTCAATAAGACTTGTTTTGAATTGTTTTATGATCGCATACCACGTGTATTATATTTTAAAATATTTGGTTGTAAATGTTTTATTCTTAACACTAAGGATTTACTAGATAAGTTTGATTCTAAATCAGACGAAGGTATTTTTGTAGGATATTCTACACGTAGTAAAGCATATAGGATTTAATAAAAGAACCTTATATATTGAGGAATCTCTTCATGCAAATTTCGATGAGAATTCTACACCTATCACACATTTAGATGAAGAAGATTCTATACATATCATTGGTTCTTTAGAAAACACTAAGTTAGATGACGATGATTCTACTAATTCCATTCCTGAGATTATCCCATAAAATACAAGTCTTCTTAAAGCATTTGTTGAAGTTCCTAATCATCCATATGATTTAGCTATTGGAGATACTTCTGATAGCGTAAGAACTAGATCTCAAATAGAACAAATGACTAATTGTGCATTTATATCATCCATCGAACCAAAGAATGATATTGAAGCATGTAAAGATAGTTCATGGATTATAGCAATGCATGAAGAACTTAATCAATTCAAAAGGAATGATGTATGAGAATTAGTACCTAGGCCTTCAGATCATCCTATTATTGGTACTAAGTGGGTATTTAAGAATAAATTGGATGAATCTGGACAAGTGATTAGAAATAAGGCTAGATTAGTTGTACAAGGTTCTAATCAGAAAGAAGGCATAGATTATAATGAACATATGCTCATGTAGCAAGATTAGAATCTATTAGAATGCTTTTAGCATATGCATGTTACAAAGATTTTAAGTTATATTAAATGGATGTTAAAACGCATTTCTAAATGGTATTATAAAGGAAGAAGTCTATGTAGAACAACCACCAGGATTTCAACATGAAAGTTTGGATAATCATGTTTTTTAAGTTAAAGAAAGCTCTATATGGATTAAAACAAGCGCCACGTGCTTGGTATGAAAGATTAAAGCACTTTCTTTTAAAATATGGTTTTTCTATTGGAAAGATAGATTCTACTTTATTTACCAAACATATAGATTCTGATGTTATTATTATACAAATATATGTTGATGACATAATTTTTGGTTCTACTAATGATATTCTTTGTCAAAAAATTTCTAAGGAAAGGCAGAATGAATTTGAGATGAGTTACATGGGTGAATTGACCTATTTTCTTGGACTTCAAATCAAGCAAATGAAGGAAAGTATATTTATACACCAAAGTAAATATACAAAGAAACTCATCAAAAGATTTGGATTAGAGAATTCGGCAGAAAAGCATACTCTAATGGGTACTTCATCAAATCTTGACAAGGATCCAAATGGTAAGAGTGTTGATCAAACATTATATCGAGGTATAGTCGGATCATTACTTTATCTTACCACAAGTAAACCAGATATTATGTTTTCTGTTTGTATATGCGTTAGATATCAATCAGATCCTAAATTATCACATTTGACTGTTGTCAAATGGATAATTAGGTATATCAAACACACATCTGATTTTGGTTTATATTATCCAAAATCAAATTCATTTGATTTAGTTTTATTTAGTGACGCAGATTTTGCTGGTTGCAAATCTGATCGTAAAAGTACAAGTGAAACTTGTCACTTTTTAGGTTATGCATTAGTATCATGGTTTAGTAAGAAACAAAACTCTTTCTCTTTATCTTCTACTGAAGCGGAATTTAGCATGTGCACAGATTTTATGGATGAAACAAACGATACTAGATTATGGCATTAAATGTAACACATGTCCAATCATGTGTGATAACACTAGTGCTATAAATTTATCCAAAAATCTGGTACATCATGCACGTACTAAGCACATAGATATACATCATCGCTTCTTGGATTACCATGTCCAAAAAGGTGACATTATTCTTAAGTATATAGATACTAAGAATCAAATAGATGATATCCTTACTAAGCCCCTTAAGGAAGATACTTTTCTAAAACTTAGAAGAGAACTCGGCATTATTAGTGAATCGATATTTTAATCATATATTATAGTTATATATTACGTTCGTATCATTTTATGATTTTTCTGGATTTTTCTGATTTAATTCATATTTTAATTAGTCAACTAATCCTTGAGACTAGTCGACTAATCCTCCAGAATTATTTATTATATAAATATCGATATATGGTTTTCATAAAATTATTTTTATTTTTTTATTCGGTCAAAACCGTATTTCCTCATTCAAATTTTTGAATGTTACATCTACCTCTCATAAGTACTTTATAAGTACTAAGTACAAAGGACTTGGCCTCTCACTTACACCCTCTTACACACTAAGTACAATGGTACTTACTTTATGGTCAACCACTTTTAAAATTTGTTCATTCCCAAGGCCATAACCCTTCAGTCCTTTTCCTTTGACCGAAAATTCTTTTCTAAATAAACTTTGAACTTTCAACTTCTTACCAAATCGCTCAGATTTAACACACGACTAGTCGACCAGTGTCCAAGCCTAGTCGACTAATCGATGTAGACATCTGATGAACAACAGTTTCTGAACGTTTCTTTGCGTGATTTTTGATTGATTTCCCTCCCAAAAAACGTTGCAGAAGTTCCCAAAACCTCTTAGAAGTTATTAGGAAGTCTTTAATTCGGTTTTTTATTCAAAATTCGAATTTCCCACTCAAAATTTTCTATTTAAACACCATGGATCTTCCTCCTTCACCATGAGAAAACCCAAGGCACAATATAGCTGATAATCATCTATTTTCAGAGAAAGATCTCAAAAATTATCTATTGAAGTCCTTCATCCTTCTTTAATGATTCCCTATTCGAATCCACGTTCATCTTGTCGATCCACTCCGGCCGACGACGTACGCGCCAAATATGCCGCCATGGAGTTCGCTCCATTCTATCCCGAACAATCAATCGATTTTAGTGATCATACAATCCAAAACTTCAATCTCCACCATCTTCTACATAACGTCTCTCTCTTCCACCTTTGGCATGAAGATATTCCATATTATCCTCTCATTGTGAAACAATTTTACTCTAATATGGTTGTTTATCAAATGACAGAAACATCTATTTTGACACAAAAGTTCTAGGTGTAGATATGCATCTCACCATTGGCACTCTTGCCGAATGCCTTGTCTTCCCTCGATCAAATGATCAACAGCTCGGATTTCCCATGGTTCATCGACCCACTCTTGATTTGCTTAGTCCCAATTTTCAACCTGTCGGTATGCTTGCCATGAACTTACATCCAACTCCTCGCCTTCTCCTAAAGATCATAACTTACAACCTTCTTCCAAAGGTTGGTTCTTTACATTACATTGATGAAACTCGCCTTCGCGTTCTCTATGCCATCATGCATGGCATAAAAGTAGATTGGTCCGTCTCTCTCATGTTAGCCTTAGTAAAAACACATTTCAAACAACATCTTTCTACCTTGCACGATCACCCGTATTTTTCAACATTTTGAAATTCCTCTTGACGATGAAGTGGCCATTTATAATCCACTATTCTTTGATCACTCCTTGAATAGCATGGAACTTCAACCACTTCCACATGTTGAAGAAGAGCAACAGATTGAATCACCACCTCATCGTCACAAGGTTACCATGACCCCTCATGTTCACTCTCAACCATCTTGGTCCTCCCTCCAAGAACAAATTGATCATCTTAAAGATGATATGAGTGTCAGTTTTGCGGGAGTCCAAGCACATTTGAGTGGTTTTGAGACTAGTTTAGTGCAAGTTCGGCATGACATAAATATGGACTTTACCAATATGCAAGGCACTCAAGCATAGATTTTGAGTCTCTTAGAACAATAGGATCCTTACTCTCCCTCCACATCACACCGCACTTCTAGGCCTCCTCCTCCATATTAGGCTCTGAACGTTTCAGTTTCTGGTCGACTAGGAAGATCAGCTAGTCGACTAGTGGTCTATGTTGTTAGTTTGTTTTGGTTGTCAGCATGTTTGCTTTATATTGCTTTATATTTTCTTTATGTTGCACTCTTTCCCTTCAGTATGTATGCCTCCTATTATGTACTGTTTTTATATTTTAATGCATCTCAATTTGCTTACAAAAATTTCTCCTCTGTTTTACTACTTTCTGCACTTTTTTGTAGTTAGCAGACCAACACATGCTATTAGTCGACTAATCTCATAAAATGACAGAAATACCCCATTTTTGATATTTTCCAAGGGGGAGAATTAATTAGTCACATCCCACCACAAATTAATATGACTATTTGAGGCCTATTACATAGGGGGAGAGCCAAGTTAAAAAGAATTTTGATATATACATGCAAACAAAAGACATGAAGGAAGATATTCAAAAAAAAAGTTTATATTCAACACATTACTTCACTTTTTCATGTATATTTAATACATCATGTTCTTATCATGTTATATGTGGCGATAAACATTATCACTTTCTACATTCCAACTAAGCCATATATTAAGGGGGAGCAATAACATCTTTTATCACTAACATTCTTTTTTGTAATAACATCGTTTTATAATATTATATTCAATTTTTGTAAAATCATCAAAAAAAGGGGGAGAATGTTGGAAACTCACAACTCCTCATATGGTTTTGATGAAACAAACATATTATCTTTGTACCAATTTTATCAATGCAGATGTTATAGCACAATCAACTAAGACAATCATCAAAGTATACAAGTTGCAAGAAGCATCCACTACAAGACGAAGCTTATTGATGATATTTCGTATCTTGTAAATGAGATGAAGTCTTTATTTTTTTTCTCTTGCATTTACTTAGAATGTAAAAGCCTTGATGATAATCTCTCTTAGTCGTTTAGGATTTGTCCTCAAAAAAACACGTCAAAAATCCAATTAGTCGACCAACCCCTAGTGCCAGTCGACTAATTTCAATATTAAAATATTTCAATCCTGAAACTTTGTCAGACCTATTTTAGGTTCTCTAGGATCATTTTTCTCAAATTTCCTAACTTTTGAAATTCTAGTCGACTAACAGACTTTGTTAGTCTACCAGTCTATTTTCAAATCAGTTATTTTTAAATGATTTATCATTTAAATAATATATTTTATTTCTAAAAGTTAGAACTGCCATAAACGGCTAGTTCTTGTCAGTTTATATCCGTTTACAGAAGTTACTTTCCGTTTTCGGAAGTCAATTTCTGAAAGGATACCTCAACAGCCAGAATCCTAGTCAGCATTCTAATTAGTCGACCAGTCTCTCCTATTAGTCGACTAATGGAAAAACTTCCCAGAATTTTTTCAAAATTTAGGAAGTTGTCTAACGTTCCAAAACTACCTTTTGGGCTATAAATAGCCCCCAGACCCTGCCTAAAAACACGAAAATTCATTCTCTTGTTCGTTCCTTAAATTTACTTTCTCTATCTAGAACATGAGTGGTTTTCAGATCGTCTTAAAGGAACCTCTGCAGAATTTCTTCCTCCATAGAAAGTCCAATCTTCAAGTATGTTCTACTACAAGTTTCATCCAGAACCTTGGAGATTCAATCACCTTCCTTGCGCTATAATTCCATCAATTATCAAGGCTATAGGTGATATTGTTTCATACTCTTTCTTTACTTTATTTGGTGAATATCTTATTGAAGAGATTGTATAAGTTTGCAACACGGGGAGCGTTGGCATATTTGTATGTTGATTACTTACGGGAAGCAAGTGTTTTTAGTGGATTCAAATCTCTACAGGGTAGAGGACTGGACGTAGGATCACAAGGATCCGAACCAGGATAAAATCTCTGTGTTTGCGTTTGGAATATTCTGGATTGTGTTCATTTATTTCCGCACTCTTATTGCAATTTTCTATTAACTTTTAGTTTTGGAATATCGTCGTGATTTACACTATTCACCCCCCCTCTAGTGTATTTGGTGTGCCAGGAGATCCAACAGGGTGTAGATTCCTGAAGTTTGGGTCTGGAAGTGGAGGTCCGTGGTAGAGAGTGTGAGCTGTTGTACTTGGGAGTTTGAGTTGTAGCACATTTGTATATGTTAAGTTGTATTTGGCCCTTATTAATGTATAAGATGTGTTGTTCTTGTTACTGTGCTCCTTCTGTATTGTATCTTTGGTTGTTTTATGGAGTATTACGTGTACTAACTCAGCATGTACGTAGTGGCCTGCACTCTTTGTACTCTCTCCCCCTCTTCCTCTCTCTCTCTTCACCCTTGCCTCTCTAGGGAACCTGGGAAAGTTTAGAAAATCCTAGTGTATCCTGGGGACAGGGGTGTGACAGCCTAATGGGGATTAGACATTCTTGCTCCCGTCACTCCAACAAGTGGGCAGCGAAAGTTCTTAATCATGGATATAAACTACTTCACCAAGTGGATGGAAGCTAAACCTTTGGCCAGCATTACCTAGAAGATCATCAAAAGCTTCATTTGGAGATCGATCATCTGTCAATTTGGGATCCCATGATCCTTAGTCACAAACAACGGAACACAATTTGATAGTGCTGGCTTCAAGAAATTCTATTTCGAGTGGAAGATCCAGCTACACTTTGCTTCCGAAGCACATCACCAAGCCAGCGGGTTAGCAGAGGTAACCAATAAGTGTATTCTAGAACCATTACAACAAAAGGTCAGAGATGCCAAAGGCACATGGGTAGAAGAGCTCTCCGGAATACTCTGGTCGTATATGACGACCTACGAGGATTCCACGGGGGAGACAACTTTCATGATGTCCTTTGGATCAGAGGCGGTTGTTACCGTGGAGGTCGGAGAGGAGTCTCTCCGTCTCAAGCATTTTGGCGAAGAGAAAAATCCAGAAGGCCTTGAGCTGAACTTGGAGTTTATCGATGAAGTAAGAGATCGAGCTCTCACAACCATCATCAGGCAGAAACACCGTGTCACCTGATACCATAACTCTAAAGTCAAGGGTCGAAGCTTTCGAGTAAGCGACCTAGTCCTAAGGAATGTAGCCTTTTCTCCAGAGGCCGCTTGCCAGGGCAAACTTGCTGCCAAGTGGGAAGGCCCATATAAAGTGATCGATGTCCTCGACCCCGTGACATACATGCTCTCTACGATGGATGACAAAGAGCTCAGTCATCCTTGGAATGCAGAGCACTTGCGAAAAGTACTATCAGTGAAGGACAAATAAATCGAGCAAACCCCATTTTCATTGATTTGATTTTTATTATTTCGCTTACATATGGCCGAGTTAATGTATTTTTGATAAATGTACTCCAAACGAGCATTAAATCGATTCTATTCCACTTTATCATTTATCTAAAGTGATCAGGTCAGCTAGATTTCCCAATCAATACCCTCGCGGGATCCTCAGCTATACGATCAGGGGTCACTCCCTTACGGGTCGAGCTGGCTATGATCAGGGGTGAACCCTCCAATACCATCGTAGACTGCTTGGTTATATTTTCGGGGGCCACTCCCTCGTAGGCCGTGCTAGCTATACAATTGGGGACGAACCCTCCAACACCCTCGTGGGCTGTTCGGTTATACGATCAGGGGCCACTCCCTTGCGGGCCAAGCTGGCTATACGATCGAGGACGAACCCTCAATACCCTCATGAGCTGCTTGGCTTTATGATCATGGGCCACTCCCTCGGGGACTAAGCTAACTCTACGAGCAGGGACGAACCCTCCAATACCTTTAGGGACTGCTCGGCTATACGATCAGGGGCCACTCCCTTACGGGCCGAGCTGGATTGTAATGGCCCAGAGTGCCATATACGTAGGACCTATATTTTTGTGTGAAAATAAAGTGTATATCTGTGTACCATGTATTATGTATATGCTTGTTTACAAGTGAGTACATATTTGCATGTGTTTCATATGGTTGATTGTGCATGTAGTGTGTGCAGTGAACTGTGAAGTAGTATAGTGATATTGTGTGATTGTGTGATTAGGATTAGTACTAGTAATTAGACTTACTATTAGTTTCATGGTTGTTTGCATGGTTGCCTATGGATGCTTATTGAATGCTTATGTATTAGTAATGTGGGTGAAGTGTATATGCATGAATGGTGAGGTGATGCATGGATATGTGATGCATGAATGTGGTCGTATGATGGTGTGTGTGTGTGTATGTATGTGTGTGAATGGGGGTGTAGGATTGGTGTAGAGGCACTAGTGTGAAAAGGGTTGAGGTAGTGTCATTTTCGTAATTTAGAGAGGGATGTGTGCAAAGAAAAGGTGTGTGTATAAAGGAATGGCAACTTGTAAATATCCTAGAAGTTGGAGGGGTAAATGATGAGGGTGGTTTAGTCATTCCATAGGTCTCATGGTAATCTTAGAGAGAAATGTAGAAGAAAAGCGAAGAGAAAAGAAAATTAAAGAAGAGGGAAAAAAGAGAAAAGAATAGTCTAGAAAGCCATCTCCCTTATCTTTCTTCTCTTCATTTTTCATTTATTTTCTTCCTCTTTTTCTTGTCATTTTCGTTCTCCCCCTCCCCCTTATTTCTTGCTCTCATTTGTGCAAAGGAAAACCCCATTCTCCACTCTCTTTTGGTCCCTTGTGCAAGATGCTAGCAAGAGGATTTGGTTGGAGCTTTTGAAGAGGAGTTTAATGGCAAAGTTGGGAGATTTTGAAGAGGATCTTGGAGGCAGTTCTTGGATGATAGCAAGATTAGATTTTGAGGAGTAAAGTGAAGCTACTTGAGGTAGGAATCTCTCTCAATTCTCAATTGTTGTTTGCATAGAGTGCAATTTAATATAGAGGTGTTGCAATTCTGTTTTCTGATATTCTGCAAACTGACCTCTTGTTAAACTGTGAATAACTCTAAATATAGATCAAAGAAAAATCTGTAAAAAAAAATATTCATGTAGTTCACGAAATTCTACCCCAGAATCATATATAATTTGACATATGTTCAGTTCAGTAATTAGGGGTAAAAATGCTATCTTTACAATATGTCTGATTTTCATCCAGTTTGGACACAGTTTGGAAAAACAGAGATCAGTCCATGCACACTCCATAAATATTGGTGTTCTTGGTCTTGTTGAAAATATACCAACCTATTCAACAACTCTCACCTAGGCCACATTTTCGAGATTCTAACTGCAACATGACTTAAATTAGCAATCGTTACAGCTCTTAGGATCTGTCTGGAAAACAGTTTTGATAGGTCTCACCAAACAATTCACCAAAAATCACCTATTTCATATCTCTACATGAAATTTTATATGTGAATCCAGAACTACCATATCTACAACTTTCAATGGGAGAACAATTTATATTTAGTTCAAAAGTTTGGAGAAAACAGCCTCTGAAGCTGACTGTTCTGCTGTTACCAGAAAACCAGAGTTGCAAATATGTGGGAGTTAGCTATTGTTATGGATTTCTATAACTTCCTCCTCCCAAATTATGAATGACTCATGTTTAAGCTTATGTTTATGGCCTTGCTTGTCTCATGCTTGCTAATATTACTTTTCCTTATTCATGTTAATATGTTTATGTTTGTGTGTTAATGATGTTGCATGATATTTCAATAATGTTGCAATTCTATGAAAACATGAGATGTGACATTGAGCAATGAAACAATATGTTATGTTGAGAAATGGGTGGAAATGATATCTTGAGAAAGAATGGAAATGCATGAGATTGAGGATGTACCTAGAGTGATTCAGTCCACACTAACGTTGGTGACACAGGGTGGGGGAGGCCTGTGTAATACGTAGGTATCAGGACTGGACTTTGAGGTATACCCCAGTGTGAGTGCTCCACTAGCGGGATTTGATGAGATATGTGATGCCCACAGGACAATGTACCGAGTGATGATGTGTGTTGATTCTATCTCACTCCTACTAGTGACGGGGGAGTTCGAGAGGCCCCGTTAAAATTCATCATTGCTCGTGTACCACTGGCAGGATAGTTGCAGAGCCACCCACCGAGGTGAAGTACAGATCCTGATACATTGCGGACTATTCAGGGTTCCAAACAGCTAACCAATGTATTTCTTGATTTAATCTTTTATGCCTTTAAGTGTGTTTATAATTGTAGTTTAATTGTTTTACTTCCTTAGCTTGCATTTATTGTTGGTACTGTTATTATCGTAGCCCCTCCCCCCATGTACCCTTTCTTATGGTTGTGTTTATTTTTAGCACCATGTTCATGCCATGCCATGCCATGTTACAATGAATCATCCTCATGCACGTAGTTTCATTTAGTAGTTACAGCTGCGGTGGAGTTGGAATTCCTACTGGGTCACGCTTTGACGTGCTCCACCGTTGTCTTTTCAGGTGATTGGTGTTGGAGTTGGATGGAGTAGTTGGAGGTGACAGTTGAGCTGGAGGTTCTATGAGTTGTATTTGGATGTTTGATCTTGAGTTGTAGGATGGGGCGGTGAGGGGAGAGGAGAGGGAGTTCTTGTACTTTTGGGGTTCTCTTTTGGGGTGAGATGTGAATGTATAAGCTGATGTACATAATCTTGATGTATGTATAATGATTGATGATGTATATTGGATATGAGTAATATAGTTAGTGTTTCTTCTGTCTTTCAGTGTTGGTCATTCTCTTTATTATTCTTTGTTGGTTGTTGGTTGCTTCTGGCTTGGGAACACTACAGGTACTATCCCAGCAGTGCACAGTGGACCTGCTGGCTCAATTATATTTCTTTTCTTTTCCTCCTCCATAACACTCCCTGCTCTGGGATCACCTGGGATAGATTCGTACTCCTTGGGTATCCTACATAGCAGTGAGTTACAGTTGGTGGCCCATGCAGGTCTCCTCACTGCGGCTGTGTAAGGGTGGTGCATGTCATGTTCCAGTGTTTGTGGGTAGTCTAGTCCTAAGGTGGGTAGGTGATTAGCCTTAGGATAGAGCCCTGACATTAGAAGTTTGAGGTGTAGAGTCCTTGAGGATAGATATGTGTGGTTGGTTGGATATGTAGATGTGTGTATGTGGCTACATGTTTGCATCAATCTACAAGTATTGTATGTCTATTGTCGAGTATGTCTGTGTGACATATTCGTGTGTGTATCTGTAGTTGTATCTACATGCAGACTATTATTCTAGATACTGGTATGATTATGTGATTGAATGTTTGTATTTTAAAGGATATATGTGTTAGTATTTGGTTGACCTTTGTGATGTATGTAAAGTGGGGCTAATGTATTGATCGAGATATATGTAGTGTGTGTATATAGAGTATGGATATATGTGTGGATCTCTGTGTCCCACTCATGTGTGAATGGGCATACTTCGAATATATTAGTATATTATGTTTATCTATTGTATTGTATATACATATGTGGTGACATATGTGATATGTATATAGTTCTATGTATGGTTGTAAGCGCATGTGCTTATACATGTGTGTGGATGAATATACAATTATATGGATAGCTGTGTGTATAAACCTTGATGTATGACTATCTACTATATGTATATAAGTATTTGGATGTACCTATTATGTGTGTTTATAGTTAAATGTACGTGTATGTTGGTATAATCTGTATATTGACGTGTATGGGTGTGTGCCCATGCACAGGTAGGTGTATGCCCGGTTATGTGTATGACTATTTGATATATGTGTAAGTGTATGCATATGAGTATGCCTTACTTTTGTTATAGTGTATGTATGCCTGGGGTATAATGACTTTAATGTCTAAGTCTGTCCATCCTTAAGTTGACCCTTAGTTTGGGAAGTCCGAGGACGAACTTGATTTTTAAGGTGGGTATAATGTAATGGCCCAGAGTGCCATATACGTATTTTTGTGTGAAAATAGAGTGTATATCTGTGTACTATATATTGTGTACATGCTTGTATACAAGTGAGTACATATTTGCGTGTGTTTTATATGGTTGATTGTGCATGTAGTGTGTGCAGTGAACTATGAAGTAGTATAGTGATATTGTGTGATTGTGTGGTTAGGAGTAGTACTAGTAATTAGACTTACTATTAGTTGCATGGTTGCTTGAATGGTTGCCCATGGATGCTTGTTGAATGCTTATGTATTAGTAATGTGGGTGTAGTGTACATGCATGAATGGTGAGGTGATGCATGGATATATGATGCATGAATGTGGTTGTATGATGGTGTGTGTATGTGTGTGAATGGGGGTGAAGGATTGGTGTAGAGGGACTAGTGTGAAAAGGGTTGAGGTAGTGTCATTTTCGTAATTTAGAGAGGGATGTGTGCAAAGGAAAGGTGTGTGTATAAAGGAATGTCAACTTGTAAATATCCTAGAAGTTGGAGGGGTAAATGATGAGGGTGGTTTAGTATTCCATAGGTCTCATGGTAATCTTAGAGAGAAATGTAGAAGAAAAGAGAAGAGAAAAGCAAAGCAAAGAAGAGGCAAAAAAAGAAAAGAATAGTCTAGAAAGCCATCTCCCTTATCTTTCTTCTCTTCATATTTCCTTTATTTTCTTTCTCCTTTTCTTGTCATTTTCATTCTCCCCCTCCCTCTTATTTCTTAATCTCATTTTTGCACAGGAAAACCCCATTCTTCACTCTCTTTTGGTCCCTTGTGAAAGATGATAGCAAGAGGATTTGGTTGGAGCTTTTGAAGAGGAGTTTAATGGCAAAGTTGGGAGATTTGAAGAGGATTTTGGAGGATGATAGCAAGATTAGATTTTGAGGAGTTACGTGAAGATACTTGATGTATGAATCTCTCTCCATTCTCAACTGTTGCTTGCATGTAGTGTAGTTTAATGTAGAGGTGTTGCAATTCTGTTTTCAGATTTCCTGCAAACTGACCTCTTGTTAAACTGTGAATAGCTATAAATATAGATCAAAGAAAAATGTGGAAAAAATATATTCATGTAGTTCACGGAATTCTACCCCAGAATTATATATAATTTGACATATGTTCAGTTCAGTAATTAGGAGTAAAAATGCTATCTTTGTAATATGTCTGATTTTCATCCAGTCTGGACACAGTTTGGAAAAATAGAGATCAGTCACTGCACACTCCATAAAAATTGGTGTTCTTGGTTTTGTTGAGAATATAACAACCAATTCTACAACTCTCACCTTGGCTACATTTTCGAGATTCTTACTACAACATGACTTAAATTAGCAATCGTTACAGCTCTTAGGATCTGTCGGGAAAATAGGTTTGATAGATCTCACCAAATAATTCACCAAAAATCACTTATTTCATATCTCTGCATGAAATTTTTTATTTGAATCCAGAACTTCCATATCTACAACTTCCAATGGGAGAAAAATTTATGTTTAGTTCAAAAGATTGGAGAAAACAGCCTCTGAAGCTGACTGTTCTGCTGTTTCCAGAAAACCAGAGTTGCAAATGTGTCGGAGTTATCTATTGTTATGGATTTCTATAACTTCCTCCTCCCAAATTATGAATGACACATGTTTAAGCTTATGTTTATGGCCTTGCTTGTCTCATGCTTGCTAATATTACTTCTCCTTATTCATGTTCATATGTTTATGTTTGTGTGTTAATGATGTTGCATGGTATTTCAATAATGTTGCAATTCTATGAAAACATAAGATGTGACATTGAGCAATGAAAAAATATGATATGTTGAGAAATGGGTGGAAATGATATCTTGAGAAAGAATGGAAAGGCATGAGATTGAAGATGTACCTAGAGTGATTCAGTCCACGCTAATGTGGGTGACACAAGGTGGGGGAGGCCTGGTAGTACGTAGATATCAGGACTGGACTTGGTAGGTATACCCCAGTGTGAGTGCTCCACTGGCGGGATTTGATGAGATATGTGATGCCAAAAGGGCAATGTACCGAGTGATGATGTGTGTTGATTCTATCTCACTCTCACTAGAGTGACAGGGGAGTTCGAGAGGCCCTGATAAAATTCATCAGTGCTCATGTACCACTGGCGGTGTGACGTGCGTTTATATTTCATATATTCACGCACGTTTTCTTTTGTGTTTCTCCGTGTTTTTCCGCCGTCTTTTATTCGTTTTCTTGTATTTTCTCGTTTTCTTTCACTTTTCCGTGTCTTCCGTGTTTTGCAGGAATTTACAGCATTTGGGACATAAAACGATGATATCATGAGTCCCCGGAGCAACGGGAGGGGTCACGCGTGATCCAGGGGGTCAAACGACCAAGATTGCCACTTTTCAGCCTCCACCCGATCGGTTGGTCATCTCCAACCGATCGGGTGATGCACGCGTGCACCACCCGGTCTCTGCCGCAGCTCATAAGGAAGTCACCCGACCGGTTCGCAGACCGGTTCAGCGGGGGCCTATTCTCTGTTTTCTCAAGCAAAATGCCAACCGATCGGGTGACTCTCACCCGATCGGTTCATCTGTAGCTGAAGATGAAGAGCTGAAGACACGGACGCCAAACCGATCGATTCACCCGACTGCTCCAAGATCCAACCGGTCACTCAAGAACTCACCCGACCGGTTCATGTGATCGGGTGAAAGCTCGCCGAAGGCGACGGCCGAAGCAACAAGCTGCTCACCCGATCGGTTGACATTTCAACCGATCGGGTGGCCTTTTCGTCTCCTTTTGCGCACCGCTGCTCATTCATTGAAGATCTGCTATCATTCCAGAAGGATTTTGGGTGATCTCTTATTTTTCTAGCGTCGGCATCGTCGTTAGCTTTCCAACGATAGGTCGCATGCCCAAATCCGATTTTTCTAGATTTTTCTGGAATTTTCTGAGCGCAGCTATGTGCTGAAACTTGCTGCTGTCTGAAATTTCACTTCAACCGATCGGTTGACTTGTCAACCGACCGGGTGAGGTCTGTTTCTGCGTATCTGAGCTCTCTGTTTATTCCACCCGATCGGGTGAGTTTTCACCCGATCGGGTGGGCCTTTTTTGACAGTTTTGAACCCGACCCAAGAGGGTTTTTGAGGGGTTTTAAATAGGGGTTGGGGGCACGACTTGGAGGGGATCCTCCTCTAGTTTTTAGGGCTTTTTCAGCCCCTTTGTTGGGAGGCTTAGGGTAGATTAGATTAGGTCTTTTGGTTAATAAATCTTGTATTGGATTATTGGATTCGAATCAAGATAAGTATTTCTTTCTCTTGTTCTCCATTTTTTGTGTTGTATTTCTTTTGCTTCATGATGAATATTTGTGTGTGTTTTGTGTTGTTTGGTTATATGTTTTTCATCATGGAGTAGTATTGATGAACCCTAATACGGGTTAGGGTAGGATTGTTGCTTGGGAATTTACATTAGACTTGGTTGCATGGCACGTGTTCGATGAAATGTGTCAATGGGGATTTCTAGCAATCTGGGTCCAATTCGTACGGCAACACACTAGATGTGTTGGGGATTGGGGTCCGGTTCTTGTCCTGTCAAGATCCGCTTCGATGTATTGCTAGAAATCACATTTGACCTATTTGGCCATTAGGGTTACGCGGGGGTGTTTCATTGTCATCGGCGGGAAAAGGACCGCCTTTGACCGTCGGGCCGAGGGGGAATAAACTTGGCGGTTGACTCCCTAGCCATAGCTCACGCCCCCAGCGTAGACATCGAGTCCTCGCGCGCGGGAGCGGCTTGGACGAAGTGTTGGGAGATATCACTGTGGCCTTAATGCTCCCGGTTGCGGAAGGTGTTTATGGACACGGGAGTGCCCACCGTCCGGAACCGGGTAGGCCTAGCGTGCTTGGCACCGACCGGAATATCGGGCCATGGACGTTAGGTACCACCTTTTGGGGCAATGTCTCACCCTGGATCAAGTCAAATGCCAAGTGTCATGAGTGCTCTAGCCCGTGTTAGCGGGGATTCATTTCGTGTCTTTTTCATTTCTTTCTTTTATTTCTACACTTCCACCCATATCATCCGCGTAGCTAGCACACGACCTAGGCGAGGCTAGTAGCCACTCAAGCCATCCACCTCCCTGTGTTCGATATACCCGCACCCTACACTAACCGTGCACTTGCGGTAAAACGACACCGCGCCCATACCGTAAACAGGGCGCCGGTCAAGTTTTTGGCGCCGTTGCCGGGGAGGCGTTCGGTTTGATATTAGCTTAGCTTGGGTTCGTTAGACTACGCAAAATATATATATACTAGTCATTACCCGTGCCCATAGGGCACAGTTTATTTAATGGCCGAGTTCCCCCCAACAAATTTCAAGTTCCCCAAATTTCAAGTTTCCTCCGAAATTTAAGTTTCCCTCCAAAATTTAAGTCCCCCCCATAATTGTCATTGCCACCACCTAGGACAAACTTGCCATGTAGGACAAAGATTTGTCCTAGTAGGATAAGATTCAAAATCTTCATCCTTTATAGAATAGATATATATATATATTCAATAACCAAGAAATTTTTCCCCCACCATTATATTATCTTTTTGTTATTCTCTTGTACTATTGACGCTCCTCTCTAGTTTTCTTATTTTTGTTGTCCAGGTATCTTTGATATGGCCATGTGGAGATCAGATTTCGATGCTCAGATGAGAGGCTACAATCCCTATTCATTTTTGGTTTGTGAGGCTTGTGGGATGGCGGGGCACGTGTATTATGATTGCCCATATACGCTTGAGAGCCTCCCCCCACTCCAAGGCCAAACATTTTCCCACAACCTTAGCCCAAACACCTCCCATCCATTTCCTCAACCTTATATCCCTCCACCAACACAAGAAGAACCAAGCCTCGTGCCTCTCCTTGAAAGTGCCACGTTTAACCAATGCCAAATGTTACAAAACTTGATGGTACCAATCACCGAGCCTACACCGAGGAGAGAGGATGAAGGAGAGGATATACCCACTTTCATGGTTGAGACCACCATCTCATCGGCCACCATAGACACATCTCATACCGATGCCCCAATTTTCCCACACTACCACTTGGATGACGAAGCATTTTTTGATGATGATAATGAGGATGGGGAGATTTCTCTAGGATCTGTGGGAGAGACTTGTCATCTTTATTTGGATACCCCATATGAGTCCTATGAGAGCACAGAGGAGACCACAGAGCTTATGCATACCGGCGAGGAGGATGTGCGTGAGGACGACGACACCACGACCACATACGAGGGGTCCGCTCCACATCCACCTCCACAGCCATCTCTGTCACAGCTTCCTCCTTGGTCGGTGGTCAACCATGAGGATGTCATTCAGGACATCGAGCAGATGGAGAAGCATGAGCATATCGTCGAGGAGGATGTGCATGAGGGCTCGGATACGATCGTCCACTTCATGGAGCCCGAGCCACCTCTACCTCTACCGTCACGCTCCACTTCTTCTGCGGCTGAGCATTTACTTGAGCATATTGCCCCTATTCAGGGAGATTTTCATACTCACTCTCACTCCACTTTTGAGTCTCGCTTTTCACTTCCTATTTCTTTAGACTCGTATATATTTGACATACCATATCTCTCGCAGGACACAGGATCTACTTCCCCTGAGGTATGCTGCGGTGTGTCACCACCTGGAGAGCCACTTCTCATGGAGAGCAAGGATTTGGTCGTCGCTAGTATAGAGGATAGCGACCCATTCTCAGGGAGTATTCGTCACACTTTCACTATTTTTCAATCTTATTTTGACGATTATCTCTGTGATACTTTTATTTTGGGGAAAGATTTTTTGCCATGGACTAATGCACCTCGTCCTTTGCAGGTCGCGGGTGGACACCTACGAGGGATGCTTGGAGGTGCATTGCTTGGGTCCATTGGCACACGTGGCACAGCGCTTCTGGCGGAGCCACAGAAGGAGCAGTTAGAGCAGCTACCGGCCCCACTCCAGATCTTGGATCCGCCTATGCTCAGGTGTATCTAAATCCAGTAGTGTAAAAATTTACCGCTTTCTAGTTTAGATTTGAATAATCTCGTCTCCTCTCATTAGCGAGGGGAGCGTATCTAGGATTTGCTTTTGCATCTTAATAACCATTCATGTCATGCCCTTCTATCATTTCACCCCACATCCTCTTACGAGGAGAACGAGACTGTCTCTCCTGCATTTTGATTTCTTTCTTTTCCGATTTTCCCCCTAGCATATCTCTACTTCCCCATTGATCATATCATTTTGCTAGCATTGTCATGTTCAGCTTGGGGGAAATCGACTTTTGTGTGCATGTTTTTGCGTGTCGTTGTTGTGTATATGTGTCTATGTGTTCTTTTGTCGTGTTTTATATTTTTTATTTTAGTGTTTCTTTTTCTTTATTTTTTAGTTTTGCTCATGTGTTTTTCGTGTTTTTCATTTTTTTGTGTCGGTGCGTAACTCCCCCCCATTTTCATTGCCCTCCCGTATTCACTACTATTGCATTGAGGACAATGCAAGTTTTAGCTTGGGGGAGGCGCACTTCGTGCGTCTTTTGTCTCTTTTTCTTCGTTATTTGAGTCGTTTTTCTCCGTGTTTTTCTTTTTCTTTTTCTTTTCTTCTTTTTATCTCATTCTCCTAGAGATGAATCCTATGATGAATTGCCACGAAAATCACACGCACACTCAGCATAGCTTCGATAATCACATTCACTAACCCTAGGAAGCCGAGTCCATTGCATTTCATGCTTCGTGGGTTCACCTTGCTTTTGTGTGAGTTGTTTGTCGTGACTAGCTAGGGGTGTACTTCTATTTTGTGATTTTGATTTATATACCTATCCTTGGTTGACCCCTAGATTATCATGCTTCGATTTGAATGTGCGGTATCTGCTTCTACTGTCTGCTTCTATATGCATGCTATATTTATATCGTATATTTCAATTCGCATGTGTCGGGATTCCACAATTAAGGACTAGGATAACCCACTTAGCCCATGCTCTAATTAGCGAGAATAGTTTCCTTTGCCCAAGTGTTTAGATTCCGATTTCTTTTTTGTTTTACTTGGTGTAAACCCCCTCGTCGTGTACCGTTCTCCCACTTGGGAGAGTACACATGTATATACCCCAATATCCAAAAATCCAAAAAAGGAGAAAAGAAAAGAAAAACCCAAAAAGAAAGAAATGAATAAAAAAATTGTATAGCCAAAAATCCAAAAAAAAATACAAATACCCAAAACCCAAAAAAAATTCCAGTGTGAATATTTTTCCTACTTGCCGAGAATAAAGGGAAGGCGAGAATTTGCACCGAGTGTTCTTCTCCACATCATCTCAACCCCCATCGTTTTCGAAAACACTTGGCTTAGGAACTTTTTAGCTATTATCTAGGCTTTAGTGTGGTGATTTCCTTAACCCTAGTTGTGGAGTCCCTGACGCATGATATGTTTCGATTCTCTCTCTATTCTCATGCATGCTTGAACCATATATTCACCGCTTAATTCAATTTGAATCGATATTTGGGTCTTTCTTTGGGTATGTGTATATGGAGCTTTATTGCACATCGTAGATAGTGACACCGTCTGCTAGCACACGACCGCACTCACTCGCGCTTCACCGTGTGGGCCCACGGCACTCGTCTGGACTCGTATTCCTTGGTTTAGTGATGTGATTTGGCGTTCGCTTGCTTGGTGTGTCATTTTTGATTTTGTTGGCCCTAACGGGTGATCTAGGATATATAGTTTTCTTTTTCTTTCTTCCTCTCTATTTTTCACTTCCGAGCTCCTACTCTCACTCGTCTTCCTCGAGGATGAGGAAGAGTTCAGCTTGGGGGATTTTGACGTGCGTTTATATTTCATATATTCACGCACGTTTTCTTTTGTGTTTCTCCGTGTTTTTCCGCCGTCTTTTATTCGTTTTCTTGTATTTTCTCGTTTTCTTTCACTTTTCCGTGTTTTCCGTGTTTTGTAGGAATTTACAGCATTTGGGACATAAAACGATGATATCATAAGTCCCCGGAGCAACGGGAGGGGTCACGCGTGATCCAGGGGGTCAAACGACCAAGATTGCCACTTTTCAGCCTCCACCCGATCGGTTGGTCATCTCCAACCGATCGGGTGATGCACGCGTGCACCACCCGGTCTCTGCCGCAGCTCATAAGGAAGTCACCCGACCGGTTCGCAGACCGGTTCAGCGGGGGCCTATTCTCTGTTTTCTCAAGCAAAATGCCAACCGATCGGGTGACTCTCACCCGATCGGTTCATCTGTAGCTGAAGATGAAGAGCTGAAGACACGGACGCCAAACCGATCGATTCACCCGACTGCTCCAAGATCCAACCGGTCACTCAAGAACTCACCCGACCGGTTCATGTGATCGGGTGAAAGCTCGCCGAAGGCGACGGCCGAAGCAACAAGCTGCTCACCCGATCGGTTGACATTTCAACCGATCGGGTGGCCTTTTCGTCTCCTTTTGCGCACCGCTGCTCATTCATTGAAGATCTGCTATCATTCCAGAAGGATTTTGGGTGATCTCTTATTTTTCTAGCGTCGGCATCGTCGTTAGCTTTTCAACGATAGGTCGCATGCCCAAATCCGATTTTTCTAGATTTTTCTGGAATTTTCTGAGCGCAGCTATGTGCTGAAACTTGCTGCTGTCTGAAATTTCACTTCAACCGATCGGTTGACTTGTCAACCGACCGGGTGAGGTCTGTTTCTGCGTATCTGAGCTCTCTGTTTATTCCACCCGATCGGGTGAGTTTTCACCCGATCGGGTGGGCCTTTTTTGACAGTTTTGAACCCGACCCAAGAGGGTTTTTGAGGGATTTTAAATAGGGGTTGGGGGCACGACTTGGAGGGGATCCTCCTCTAGTTTTTAGGGCTTTTTCAGCCCCTTTGTTGGGAGGCTTAGGGTAGATTAGATTAGGTCTTTTGGTTAATAAATCTTGTATTGGATTATTGGATTCGAATCAAGATAAGTATTTCTTTCTCTTGTTCTCCATTTTTTGTGTTGTATTTCTTTTGCTTCATGATGAATATTTGTGTGTGTTTTGTGTTGTTTGGTTATATGTTTTTCATCATGGAGTAGTATTGATGAACCCTAATACGGGTTAGGGTAGGATTGTTGCTTGGGAATTTACATTAGACTTGGTTGCATGGCACGTGTTCGATGAAATGTGTCAATGGGGATTTCTAGCAATCTGGGTCCAATTCGTACGGCAACACACTAGATGTGTTGGGGATTGGGGTCCGGTTCTTGTCCTGTCAAGATCCGCTTCGATGTATTGCTAGAAATCACATTTGACCTATTTGGCCATTAGGGTTACGCGGGGGTGTTTCATTGTCATCGGCGGGAAAAAGACCGCCTTTGACCGTCGGGCCGAGGGGGAATAAACTTGGCGGTTGACTCCCTAGCCATAGCTCACGCCCCCAGCGTAGACATCGAGTCCTCGCGCGCGGGAGCGGCTTGGACGAAGTGTTGGGAGATATCAGTGTGGCCTTAATGCTCCCGGTTGCGGAAGGTGTTTATGGACACGGGAGTGCCCACCGTCCGGGACCGGGTAGGCCTAGCGTGCTTGGCACCGACCGGAATATCGGGCCATGGACGCTAGGTACCACCTTTTGGGGCAATGTCTCACCCTGGATCAAGTCAAATGCCAAGTGTCATGAGTGCTCTAGCCCGTGTTAGCGGGGATTCATTTCGTGTCTTTTTCATTTCTTTCTTTTATTTCTACACTTCCACCCATATCATCCGCGTAGCTAGCACACGACCTAGGCGAGGCTAGTAGCCACTCAAGCCATCCACCTCCCTGTGTTCGATATACCCGCACCCTACACTAACTGTGCACTTGCGGTAAAACGACACCGCGCCCATACCGTAAACAGGGCGCCGGCCACGGTGTAGTTGGAGCACCACCCACCTGAGGTGAGGTCCATGTCCTGGTACGCTGCGAACTATTCAGGGTTCCAAACCTCTACCAATGAATTTCTTGATTTAATCTTTTATGCATTTAAGTGTGTTTATAATTGTAGTTTAATTGTTTTACTTCCTCAGCTTGCATTTATTGTTGGTACAGTTATTATCGTAACCCCTCCCCATGTACCCTTTCTTATGGTTGTGTTTATTTTTAGCACCATGTTCATGCCATGTTGCAATACATCATCCTCATGCCCGTAGTTTCATTTAGTAGTGACATTTGAGGTGGAGTTAAAATTCCTACTTGGTCATGCTTTGACGTGTCCCACAGTTGTCTTTTCAGGTGGTTGGTGTTGGAGTTGGATGGAGTCGTTGCAGGTGACAGTTGAGCTGGAGGTTCTATGAGTTGTGTTTGGATGTTTGAGCTTGAGTTGTAGGATGGGGTGGTGAGGGGAGAGGAGAGGGAGTTCTTGTACTTTTGAGGTTCTCTTTTGGGGTGAGATGTGAATGTATAAGCTGATGTACATAATCTTGAGTATGTATAATGATTGATGATGTATATTGGATATGAGTAATATGGTTAGTGTTTCTTCTGTCTTTCAGTGTTGGTCATTCTCTTTATTATTCTTTTCTGGTTGTTGGTTGCTTCTGGCTTGGGAACACTACAGGTACTACCCCAGCAGTGCACAGTGGACCTGTTGTCTCAATTATATTTCTTTTCTTTTCCTCTTCCATAACACTCGCTGCTCTGGGATCACCTGGGACAGATTCATACTCCTTGGGTGTCCTAGGGAGCGGGGCGTTACATGGATATATGATCGGTGACAACCCCTTCAATACCTTTGCGGGCTGCTCAGCTATATGATCGGGGGCCACTCCCTTGCGGACCGAGCTGGCTATATGATCGGGGGCTACGATCGGAGACGAACCCTCCAATACCCTCGCGGGTCGAGTTGGCTATATAATAGGGGACGAACCCTCCAATACCATCGCGGGCTGCTCATGAACTCCGTACTCTACTATATTGAGGTATAAATTTGTCTAATTATGTTCATCAGTCGTTATTCAACAGCACACGCTCCACAACTTACCAATGCATGAGCCCGAGCTGTTGGGGGCATGCAGACGACGTTACAACCTGAGACGACTCGGAATAATCATATGATAGTTTTATTCATCTATCATGTATTCCATCCCAAGCCCAAAACTTATTCTTTGAATCAATTTCATTAATGAGAAAAGGCAAAGCCTATATCAGGGGCAAAATACAATTGCAACAAACTCACGAAGCGATGGCACCATGTGATTGGCCTTCTGAGGGTGCCCCTGCAGTCCCTCGGCCGAAGCACGATTGGATTCTATTTCAGGCATCGCCTTCGGCTATCCAAAGTCAACCCCCCATCTGAGGAACCTGCTCTGAACTTCCCCTTGGCATTTCTAGAGGCTTGCCTTAAACAAATCGGTGATCTCGAAATCAAGGTTTTCATTATACCTCGCCACAACCTCAACTGCAACCGTCAAGGGGTCGAGTTTCCTCAAATCGGCATTTCGAGCTAGGAATGCGGATTTTTCCTTCCTCCACCGCTCTTCGACCTCCCTCTTCATAAGCGACAATGCAACAGATGTATCCTCAGAAGCTGCCCTGCATCTCTCTCCTTCGCCAACACGTCCTCTAGCTCCTTCACTTGAGATGTAAGCCCAGCAACCTGAGACTCAAGCTCACCGATTTTATCAGATGATGCATTTAGCTCGGCCTACGCCTCCTTAAGAGATTTTTTGGCAACAGTTGTCATTTAACGCTCCATGACTATCTTAATTTCCGCACCGGTCATTTCTACGACACAATGGCACAGCTCTGTAACCACCACAGACATCTACATGAAAAAGGAAATCAGACCTAAAAATGACACATAACTGAAGAGTAAAGAGGAACACCAACCTGATGACTATGCCAAACCATGAAGCTGGCTAGCCTCTTATGATCGACCTGCCGCAGAACAAAATGATCCCTCGAGAGGATGGTGTTCTCCACGAGTCGAGTAGCAGTCCCACAATCCAAGAGAGTTGATTCCTCTTCCCAACAGGAAAAGTGGACATGTGAAGCTCCGGAGGAGTAGAGTTTGCATATTCGCCAATAAAGTCCATTCGTACTCAAAAGGGATCACCCGAATAACGGTGTTAAAGGGACGAGGTCTCCCCATGGCCAGGTATCCTCGTAATTACTTAATCCACGGGTGACACCGGTGTCTCTAAAGACACACTGTGTGTTATAATCTGAGTCTAGATGCCTCAGGCCTTGGCTGAATCAGCAACCAGTGGAGCGGGGCTCAGAAAGATCACCTCGTTTTTCATTCTCTTCCTTTCACCACATCCTGTTTACCGATCTGCGGGCTCTCTTCTTCTTCATTGAATCCTCAGATTTTGAGTTTGAGCCCCACATAGCTAGAGCCAGGCCTTCAATTGAAGGGATCGAACCCAAGACCATATTTTCGACAGACGGGGCTAAGATTGGATCCAAGTTTTTGGAGGCCATAGTTGACTTCCTAGCTCCCTTCGACGATCTTTGCCTTAGAGGGGATGAAGGACAAGCAGATGAGCAACCTGTCGACTCCTTAAGTTTTGATTGGAGAAACTTCTGCATCTCGGGATCGTTGGAATCTTACCCAACCATCTCTACAAAGAGAAAGAAAATTAAGGTTAGCAATCATGAAGCAGAGTCTAAATTTTAATATTACCCAGGCTCCACAAGACACTCTTCAACCAGCTGTTGTCCAATAAGTTGTTGATCGACCTCTCTTCTTATGGGAGGTTCAATAGAAGAGAAGTCGCTTTAGCCCAACAGAAGCGAGGTTCAACAAAAGCCCTAGTTCTGCAAAAGCTAAAGGGTTGAGGCTACCTAATGAGTAAAGAATGTCGTCGCCCTTGGAAAAGTGATGAAGACAAAAGTGTCTTCCCAGTCATAGACGGAACTAGGGATATCCCAGATGAGATTCATTTTCTTCCGGGCAGCAACATATACCAAACGACCTATGGTCAGTTTTCACCTGGAAGAAAAAGCGGAAGAGTGAAATGGACAGCTTTACCTTGTGCAACAGGCAAAGGATAGTAAAACCGACCACATGGGAGATGGCGTTGGAAGCAAGTTGAAAAGGGAAAAGTTCAAGAAAATTTAAAAACTCAAGGATGAATGGGTAAAGAGGAAAACAAAGGCCATGCTGGAAGGCCTTGACATAAAGCCCGACCTCTCATTTCTTGGGGAAGCAGATCCTCTCGTTGTCTTCGGGGATCCGATACCCATAGAGGAATAAATATAATCAATCCAGATCTTATCAGTTAAGGAGAAAGAAAGTTTGTGGACCAAATTCAAGATTTCTCGGGGTACCTTGGATGAATCATCAGCCCGCAAAATGGGAAACTTTGGATCAATAAGTAATCATTTACCTTTGCCAGGAACAAGGCTAAACTTTGAAGACTGGGAAATTCTTGGTGCTTCGGGCTGGCATACTTCTTTGATTCTCAACATTCGAAACAAAAAGAAGAAATCAAGAAAAACACGAGCAAGAGAGGAAGCTACCTAGCTTAGAATTGAGAACGAGCGAGGGAGGCGAGAGCGGAAGCAAAGTTTTTCAGAAACGAGAACAGAAGAGCTCACTGTTCCCCTCTCTTTTCCTACTTATACCGAGGCCCATTTTTCTCATCAAGCTCTGCCGTTCAAATGGAGGCACGGGTTGACATCCAAGAGCACCAATGCACAGGGCCTCGTACCATTGCAACAGCCAAATCAAAGGAACGCGAATTTTGGCAGACAAAATCAAAACTCATGCATCAGCTATCGTGCCCAATTAATAAGACGTTACATCACCCTACCTCCACTGTCGCATCATTTGAGATTAGAAGATGTGTTCCATTGTTACTATATTGGGCCGACCCACATGACGAAGAAAATATTTATTCCAATAAAAGATCCCAATACGAATACATTGCCTCAGTCGAAAAGCCCAGAGGGCCACATAGGATATTAGTCGCTTGCCTAGACAAAGCGATAGCTCATCCACCCGTTGAGCTCCCGAATACTAAGGAATTTGTTAGTAACGGCGGGAGTAAATTCGCGGCCGTTATCCCCCTTTAAAGGGACGACAATGATGTCGTCATAAAGGCAATTCTGTTATCAGCTAATGGCACTCAGAGAAACCATCACCTATAAATAGTCTCAACGGTGATAAGACAAGGGGACATCTCTCAAGACATACTAAACACTTAGGTACTCTGACTCTCAGTTATCTAATTCCACTTTATATTTCCTCAATAGCTCGACAAGACAGTGATCAGACGACCTCCCAATGGGTCGGACCTAGCTACCCGATCCTTTTCTAGTCATCCACTGACTTAAGCATCGGATAGGATTTGGGTCGGAACCCAGATCCGACACCATTGACAATTTTCTTATGTTGCAGACCCACAGAGATAGCTCGGAGTTAGGCTGAGCTTCAACCTAACATCTCGGATCTATCTCTCACCGACCACGGACCGTCCTTCCTCGGATGCCACTTATCAGCTTACGGAGAACCACGTCACCGGAGACGTCCACGTCAGCAGCCTACTCATTGTTGACGAATTTACTGTTAGGTATTAGTGTTTTAGACCAATATTGTTTTGATGATGATCACATCATTATGTTGTTACTAATGACTCTCAATGTTTTAGTCTCATGTATAACAATTGAAGCATTTCATTTTGGAGACTAAGTGCTTGGTGCAAGGATGGACATCAAATAGAGCATTGCCAATACTTGGAACTTGAAGAAGGAATCTCATCAAGAGGTGCCAAAGCATGGAAGATGATGGAGATATCAAGGCTACTCAAGCTTGAAGGCTTAGACTCTAGGAGAAGCATTTGTAATCCATGTAATTCTTATTACTTGCTTTTATCTTTTTGAGCCTAGGAATTTGTAATGTCTTGATAGATTGTCATACTCAGTCATGCATTAACCATAATAGTGAACCTTAGGATTATCATAGAAACCAATCCAATAGGTTTCACATGCCAAATTACTCAGTCGGATTTTTTGGCCTTCAAACAGGCGCCTGCTGAAGGCAGGACGGGCGACTGGTGTTCACCAAGCGCCTGGCTAGCCTTCTATAAGCGACTGTTATGCACAGCTCAAGTCAATATTTCTTGACTCTATCTTGAGCTTTGGTACAGGCGACTGAAGTACAAAAGACGGGTGCATGTCAACCATCAGGCGCCTGACGATTGTTTAGAAGTCGCCTGAATGCCAAAGTGCGTAACTTGTCTATTTTGAGCTCAATTCCATCTTGTGGGTCAGTCGATCGATATTCAATTATTAGTCGCTTGTCATCCTTTAGGTGCCTGGACAATGTTCTCTGGTCGTCTGAATGCACAAGTGCGAAAGTTGTCATTTCTCAGCTCTTTTTCATCCCTCTTGGTAGTCGCCTGTTGAAGCCTTTACAGGCGCCTGCACAGTGGTACAGGCGCCTGTGTAGTCTTCTAAGTCGCATGTCCTGTCTCAGATTAAAGCCGTTGGGAATAATCTGAGCGTTGATCAGGCACATGTCCGTTGTTCATCAGGCGCCTGTCCGAGCCGTAAATTACCAAAATCTAGCCGTTGCAGAATTCTTCTCTTTGGCTTTTTGCTTGGTTTTATGGGGTTTTCTGGATTCCTATATATAGGAGTGGGCTTAGTTCTATTAGAACTCTTGGTTAACATTGAATATCTTATAGAATCATTAAACCACTCTTATTCTCTCATTTTCCTCTCATGAGCACTTTCTTCTTCATGCATTGAAGCTAGCTCAAGGGAAATCCTTTAAGTGCATCAAAGCTCATCTCAAAATTTGGACATCCTCTTCCATGCCTTACATTCATTATTGAATAATTTCATATCATCAAGACATAAGTAAGAGTATTTATTTCATCTTTGTGAAGTGAATCCCTAACTCCCTTTGTGGGAGTTAATTATTCTCTTTGTGGGAGTTTAACCCTTGTGTAGGGTTGGTTGTGTGTGACTCTAAATTCTCTTTGTGGGAGTTAGAGTGTTGAGTCCTCGCGGAGGAATTGTGTAGGGTATCCCTTGTGTAGGGCACTACATTGTGTAGGATCATAGTGAAATTGGTGGGGCTGGATGTACCCAAGTTGGAAAACCAGAGTAAAATCTCTTGTGTTTGCATACGTTTAATTGTGTAGATTAAATTCCTCTTGCACTTATAAATGTTGAAAATTCACAACTCCTCATATGGTTTTGATGATACAAACATATTAAGTTATATATACTAACTTTATTTATGCAGATATTATAGTACAATCCACTAAGACAATCATCAAGTATACAAGTTGCAAGAAGCATCCACTACAAGACAAAATATATCGATGATTTTTTGTATCTTGTAATAAGAGATGTAATCTTTATTTTCTCTCTTGCATATATTTAGAATGTAAAAGCCTTAATGATGATCTATCTTAGTCGTTTGGGTTCGTCTTCAAAAAATCAAGTCAAAAATCCAATTAGTCGACCAATCCATAGTGTTAGTCGACTAATTTAAATATTAAAAAATTCAAAAAATTCTGAAACTTTATTAGACCTATTTTAGATTCTCTAGGATCATTTTCCTACAGATTTTTAAGTTTCAGATTTTCTAGTCGACTAATAGATTCTATTAGTCTACCAGTCATTTTTAAATCAGATATTGTAAATGATTTATCATTTAAATGTTATATTTCATTAGTGGAAGTTAGAATTGCCATAAACGGCTAGTTTCTGACAGTTTATAGCTGTTTACAGAAGTTATTTTCAGTTTTCAGAAGTTGTTTTCTGAAAAGACACCTCAACAGCGAAATAGTCAGCAGCCAAATTAGTCGACTAATTTGAAAAACAATTTTCCAGAATTTTTTGAAAATTTAGATAGTTGGCCAACGTTCAAAAACCAACTTTTTAGGCTATAAATAGACCCCAGACCCTGCCTAAAAATCATGAAAATTCACACACACTCTCTTTTCTTAAGTTTACTTTCTCTCTCTAGAATGTGAGTGATTTTCAGATTTTCATAGAGGAACCTCTGCAGAAATGCTTCATCCATAGAAAGTCCAATCTTCAAGTTTGTTCTACCATAAGTTTTCATCCAGAACCTTGGAGATTCAATCACCTTCCTTGTGTTATAATTCCAACATTATCAATGTTATATATGATATTGTTTCATACTCTTTCTTTACTTTATTTGGTAAATCTCTTGTTGAAGAGATTATACAAGTTTGCAACACTGAGAGTTTTGGCATCTTTGTATGTTGATTGCTTGCGGGGAGCAAGTGTTATAGTGGATTCAAATCTCTACGGGGTAGAGGACTGGACGTAGGATCACAAGGATCTGAATCAGGATAAATCTCTGTTTGCGTTTGGAATTTTCGGGATTGTGTTCATTTACTTCCGCACTCTAATTGCAATTTTTTATTTACTTTTAATTTTGCAATATCGTCTTGATAAACAACTATTCACCCCCCAGTGTATTTATTATGCCAGAAGATCCAACATTTGGTATCAGAGCCTCATGGTTAAGATGGCATACACCTATCTGACGAACGATTCAATTTCTTTATCACAATTTCCAGAAAAGCACTCTACCACAAGGCATCCACTATCTAACAGTTCCAACTACTCTTATTGGAAGACAAGGATGACGATCTATCTTCAAAGCATCGACTACGAACTTTGGAACATGTTGGGAACTCAATACGAGAAGCCTACAACTCCTTATGCATAATGGACCGCTATTGATTAATCCGCTGCAACTCTTAACTCAAAAGCGATGAATGCACTATTCTGCGACATAGACAAGAATGAGTTCGATCGTGTATCCCAAGCAAAATCAGCATATGACATCTGGCATACACTCGAGGTAACACACGAAGAAACTAGTAAAGTTAAGAAAACTAAACTCTCTGTTCTTGTTCACAGGTTTGAGTTATTTAGAATGAAGGAGAATGAACCAATTGGAGAGATGATCACTCGATTCACCGACATAACCAACTCTCTAATGGCTCTTGGCAAAACCTATACTCAAACTGAATAAGTAAGGAAGATCCTTTGTGCCTTAACATCAGAATGGGAGAAGAAGACCACAGCCATAGAAGAAGACAATGACTTTTCAACTCACACCGTTGAAAGCTTAGTTGGTAACTTAATGGCCTACGAAGTACAACTCCAAGATCGTAAGGAACAGGCAGACTCAAAGAAGAAAACTCTGGCCTTCAACGCGTCTTCAGACACTGATGATTCTGACATGGACGACGACGACATGGCACTAATAACTAGAAACTTCAAAAAGTTTCTAAGAAGAGGTAAGTTTAAAAGTTTCAAACCTAAAACTACTGATGCTTCTCTATGTTTTTAATGTAACAGGCCGGGGCATATGAAACAGGATTGTCCACTCCTAAAGCCAACAGAGAGAACATCTAACTGTTTCAGAAAGGATAAGAAGTTCGAGAAAAGGAAGAAAGCACTAGCAGCAACATTGGATTCTTCATCTTCTGATGATGATGAAGAAACCAACGAACACACTAATGAAGAAAATGGCCATATGTGCTTTATGACACAAAATGATTATGAGGTAAGTAGTTTAGATAATGAAGAACTACTTGAAGCATTTAATGAATTATATATGATATTTAAGAAGTTAAATTCTCAACATAAGGCATTAGTTCTTTCACATCAAGAACTAACCTCATCGTCATCTTCTTTAAATAGTCTTAAAAATGAGAAGGAATCATTATCCTCTCAAAATGATAAATTACTTCATGAAAATGAGATTCTCAAATCTGAGAATCACACTATGTTGTCTCGTATTTCTATATTAGATAAAGATATCTCTTCTTTAAAATTGAAATATGATGATATGTCTTCGAATATTAATAAGTTTAATAAAGGAAAGAATAATCTCGATGATTTACTTGGAATACAACATCCTGCTAATCATCGACAAGGTTTAGGTTATAAGCATACTCCCAAATCCAATAAGTTTGGAAAATACTATTACCTTGAAAAAGAAAGAGCATGTATTTATTAAAGCAAATAAAATTGACTCTTCTATTAGTTTAAAAAGGATACTATTCATATTCCAAAGAACACCAATTTTGTTACATCTTCTAAGAAATCCGTTATGCACACTATTTGGGTTCCTAAAGATGCATGCTTATATAACAAGGATTTATATGTTACTAACTTTATGAAAAATATTATTCTTTCTTCGAATTATTTAAAGAAACCAAATTCCACTTTGGTTTGGTTTCCTAAGAACTAATCCAAAGGACCCATATAAAAAGGGTACCAATATTTACTGTTTATCTTTCAGGTACCTATAAAAGAAAGATGGATACTAGATAGTGGATGTTCCAAACACATGACTGTGAACATCAAACTTCTATCAACCGTTCAATTCAAAGATGGTGGCACTGTTACTTTTGGTGATAACAATAAAGGTAAAGTTATTGGCATTGGAACAGTTGGTGATCCAACTAAGCCAATCATCGAAAACGTGCTCCTCGTTGACGGTTTGAAACACAATCTCTTATCCATTTCTCAATTATGCGATAAAGATTTTAAAATTGTTTTCGAAAAGAATGCATGCATTATATATGATTTTAATATGACTAATATATTATTTCAAGGTAGTCGTTATATATATATATATATATATATATATATATATATATATATATATATATATATATATATATATGGGGCAAATGTGCCTGAGAACGTGCGCAGGTAGAATTACCTGCGCACGCCCCCTCTGTTCGGGGTTTCTAAATATTTTTTTTTGAAATTTTTTTTTTCAGTAGCTAGATATACTTGTTATGAAGCTCCCCACAAAATTTCAGGTCAATCCGACACCGTTTGAGCCTCCGTTCATCGATTTCAAAAACGTTGCGCAAAACTGTCCAGAATTTGGACAGTTTTGCGCAACGTTTTTGAAATCGATGAACGGAGGCTCAAACGGTGTCGGATTGACCTGAAATTTTGTGGGGAGCTTCATAACAAGTATATCTAGCTACTGCAAAAAAAAAAATTCAAAAAAAAATACTTACAAACACCGAACAGAGGGGGCGTGCGCAGGTAATTCTACCTGCGCACGTTCTTAGGTACATTTTTTGCTATATATATATATATATATATATATATATATATATATATATATATATATATATATATATATATATATATATATATATATATATATATATATATATAGCAAAAAATGTACCTAAGAACGTGCGCAGGTAGAATTACCTGCGCACGCCCCCTCTGTTCGGTGTTTGTAAGTATTTTTTTTTGAATTTTTTTTTGCAGTAGCTAGATATACTTGTTATGAAGCTCCCCACAAAATTTCAGGTCAATCCGACACCGTTTGAGCCTCCGTTCATCGATTTCAAAAACGTTGCGCAAAACTGTCCAAATTCTGGACAGTTTTGCGCAACGTTTTTGAAATCGATGAACGGAGGCTCAAACGGTGTCGGATTGACCTGAAATTTTGTGGGGAGCTTCATAACAAGTATATCTAGCTACTGCAAAAAAAAATTTCAAAAAAAAATATTTAGAAACCCCGAACAGAGGGGGCGTGCGCAGGTAATTCTACCTGCGCACGTTCTCAGGCACATTTGCCCCTATATATATAATGCACAAAATTATCTTCACAAAATTATTTTCACATGATCATTGCTTATTAGCATCCACAGATAACACATTATTATGGCATAAACGTTTTGGAAAAACTAACTTTAAACATTTAGCACGTATTTCAAAACATAAGTTAGTTTCTGGAAGGCCTAATATATCTTTTACTCACACACAATTTTGTGATGCATGTCAACAAGGAAAAATGCATACATCCTCTTTTAAATTAAAAGATGATATTTCTACTAACAGACCACTTGAACTTTTGCATTTGGATTTATTTGGTCCATCTAGAATAGTTTCTTTAAATGGCAATAAATATGCATTTGTAATTGTTGATGATTTTTCAAGATATAATTGAGTATTATTTTTGAAGCATAAAAATGATGCATTTGAAGAATTTACAATATTTTGTAAAAGAATTCAAAAATTAAAATCTTCATCCATTGATCATGATTGAGAATTTGAAAATGAATTATTTATAAAATTTTGTAATAAACATGGCATAACACATAATTTTTCTTTTCCTAGAGCCGCACCACAAAATGGTGAATTGAAAGGAAAAATAGAACTTTACAAGAATGTGCTAGAACCATATTATGTGATAGTAATTTACCAAAATATTTTTGGGCCGAAGCTGTTGCTACTGCATGTTATGTTTTGAATAGAATTTTGGTAAGACCACAACTTAATAAAACTTGTTTTGAATTATTTTATGATCGAATTCCTTGTGAATCGTATTTTAAAGTTTTTGGTTGTAAATGTTTTATCCTCAATACTAAGGATTCCTTAGATAAGTTTGATTCTAAATTTAATGAAGGTATTTTTGTAGGATATTCTACACGTAGTAAAGCGTATAGAATTTATATAAAAGAACTTTATGTATTGAGAAATCTCTTCATGTAAGTTTTGAAGAAATTTATACACCTATCATATCTATAGATGAAGAAGATTTGATACCTATCACTAGTTCATTAGAAAACACTAAGTTAGATGTCAATAATGATTGTAATGATTATATTAATCACATTCCTGAAATTATCCCTGAAAATACAAGTCTTCCTAAAGCATTTGTTGAAGGTCCTAATCATCCACATGATCTAGTTATTGGAGATATCTCTGATAGAGTAAGAACTAGATCATAAATAGAACAAATGACTAATTGTGCAGTTATATCATCCATCGAACCAAAGAAGGTTAATGAAACATGTAAAGATAGTTCATGGATTATAGCAATGCAGGAAGAACTTAATCAATTCAAAAGGAATGACGTTTGGGAATTAGTACCTAGACATTCAGATCATTCTATTTAGGAACTAAGTGGGTAATTTAAGAATAAATTGGATGAATCTGGACAAGTGGTTAGAAATAAGGCTAGATTAGTTGCACAAGGTTATAATCAGGAAGAAGGCATAGATTATGATGAAACCTATGCACATATAGCAAGATTAGAATCTATTAGAATGCTTTTAGAATATGCATGTTATAAAGAGTTTTGGTTCTACTAATGATTCTCTTTGCCAAGATTTTTCTAAGGAAATGCATAATGAATTTGAGATGAGTCACATGGGTGAATTGACCTATTTCCTTGGACTTCAAATCAAACAAATGAAGGAATGTATATTTATACATCAAAGTAAATATACAAAGGAACTCATCAAAAGGTTTGGATTAGAGAATTCTGCAGAAAAGCGTACACCAATGAGTACTACTTCAAATCTTGACAATGATCCAAATGGTAAGAGTGTTGATCAAACATTATATCGAGGTATGATTGGATCCTTACTTTATCTTACCACTAGTAGACCAGATATTATGTTTTTTATTTGTATATATGCTAGATATCAATTTGATCCTAAGGTAACTCATTTGACTGCTGTCAAAATGATAATTAGGTATATCAAACATACATCTTTTGGTTTATTTTATCTAAAATCAAATTCATTTGATTTAATTTCATATAGTGACGCAGATTTTGCTGGTTGCAAATTTGATCGTAAAAGTACAAGTGGTACTTGTCACTTTTTAAATTATGCATCAGTATCTTGTTTTAGTAAGAAACAAAACTTTGTTTCTTTATCAATTACTGAAGCGGGGTATATTGTCGCTAGCTTAGCATGTGCACAGATTTTATGGATGAAACAAACAATTCTAGATTATGGCATTAAGTGTAACACATGTCCTATTATGTGTGATAATACTAGTGCTATAAACTTATTCAAAATCCGGTACATCATGCACCCACTAAACACATAGATCTACGACATCACTTCTTGGATGATCATGTCCAAAAAGGTGACATTATTTTAAAGTATATAGATACTAAGAATCAGATCGCCGATATCCTTACTAAGTCTCTTAAAGAATAGACTTTTCTAAAACTTAGAAGAGAACTTGGTATAGTTAGTAAATTGGCATTGTAACTATATCTTATAGTTACATATTATATAATTTTTATTATAGAATTTTTCTGGATTTTTCAGAATTATTTTATATTTTTATTAGTCGACTAGCACATAGCCCAAGTGAACGACTAAAAGGGATTCTAAAATCTAATATGGTCCGAGCATGGATGAGAACTACCAAGATAACTCCTAAGATGTTAATACTAAAACTTAGCAAGGATGTCTAACTAACAAGCATGTGTATCTAACTAAATCTTCCTATAATCTTGGTTTAATGGGTCTCCCTATTATGCTGAGACAAGATAGTTGAGTAAATTGATAATGCTATGTAAACGACATGCAATGCCTGAATGGACTTGATTGAAGAAATGGAACATCATGTCAATCTTGAACTTGTGCATTGATTTGGCTACCCCCGTCGGTTATATATGACTAGTCTGGCCCGTGTTCCAGTAGGGTCATGTATGACTAGTCTGCCTCGTGTTCCAGTATATGGCGGTACAGATACACAACCTGCGGGGAATATGGCACTCTCCAAGATAGAGAGAGTGATCTCTTGTACAGATAACATGCGGGGAATACGGCACTCTCCAAGATAGAGAGAGTGATCCCTTGTATGGACTTGTCTTGTGTACTTGGGTTGGGGTAGGGTTGAGCGGTTACATGGTTTAGAGGGTTTGATCCCCCTCTACCGTAAGACGTGAACCCTTCGTGACACACACCGTCTTGTCTTGTCTTGTCTTGTAGCCGGTAGCACACGCTACGGCTATTGCCATGCCACGTTTACTTCCTTGCACTGTTTTTACTTTCCGACCATGTCTATATAAAGTTGTCATGCTCATTACTTCACATTTAAAATGTTTAGAACTGCCATGCAAGAAGTACCTTACTTTACCATGCTTTGAATTTCTATGTTTAATGCTGCTGACACCTTGTATAAAAACATTAATGCTTCATAATTTACTATTATTCGTGCACTTTGCCTTGGGCCTTCTTACTTTTATTTGCAGGCCCTTGCTGACATACATTCATGTTTTTGGAATGTATGTCAGATTACAAGACAAGTTACCCGCCTGACCGAGAGAGCTAGGAGATGGCAGTGGACGCTGAGTCACTCCCAGTGGAAGACTGGTGACTAGTATTGTTGTCACTTTTCTTTAGTTTTGTTTTAGTACCTTGTAGTAGGTCATGTATCTTGATGTAGTTTCTTTGGCCATGCTGAGACCCTTGTCGTTTTATTTCTTGTACAAACTTCTGGATATGGCTATTGAATGAAATGATTCTCTATTGTTCTGATTGCATGCAAATAACCTGCTATGTTGTTATCACAGACGCTTAGTGGTCTCGAGCTTCACAGCTCCAGCCCATGCGGACCTTAATATTATATATAAGTTTTAAAAAAGAATTCTTTTCTAAAATATTATATAAAAAATTTTCTGATCAGTCAACATTGTTTGAATTGACTATGAGACAAAACTATTTGAATTTCCCTCTAAAACACTCTTACATACTAAAGGACCAAGTACACAATGTATAGTCCCATCTCTTACACCTTTCCTTACACAAAAGTACATAGGTACTCTATGTTACACCTTTCCTTACACAAAAGTACTCGAGTACTCTATGTTTAGTCAACTAACTCTTACACATGATCCTTCCCAAGGTCATAATTGGTCAGACTTTTTGATCGAATATTTTTTAATTAATTAAAAATCTTAATTAGTCACGCGTCTTCCCAACCCGTTCAAACCAGGTCCCCGACTAGTCGACTAATGCCGAGGCCTAGTCGACTAATCGCTGTAAATTTCCGAAGAACATCCGATTTTGAACGTTGTTTTGCGCGATTTTCAATCAATTTTTCTTCCCAAAACATAGGAGACGTTTTCAGGAGTAATTAGAAATTTTTTAATTCGGTTTTTGGGTTCAAAATTCAAATTTCCCACTCAAATATTCTATTTAAACTCCATGGTTCCTCATCTTTCACCATGAGAAAACCCAAAGTACAATATAGCCGAAAATCTTCCATTTTCAGAGAGAGATCCCACAAATTCTCCATTTGCACTTGTAACGACTGGTTTTCATGTACCTGGATTTATTATATTATATTATATTATATGTTTTGGTGAATTTTCTCCTTGTATGTGGTTTTCGTCTCCGTAACTTTCATTTTCGATCGTATCGTCGTGTTTTCTTAGCTTCTTCCTTGGGGTCGTCGATTTCGGAGTAAGTCATTCGTGACGGGCTCCGTAACGGTCATATCTTATTGTTAGATCAAGCCTAGGAGTCTTAGGAATCGATCCCGGAGCTCCGCGCTCCATATCGGAACTTTTGGTGCTAATTAGCCGGTGTAAGAAGGGGCACCGACCGACTAGATGACGATCCAGTCGGTCGGCAAGCCTTCTTGAACCGACTAGTTGGCTTTCTAAATTTCTCAGGAGTTACTGTTTGTCGTTAGTCGGTCTAAGAACGTTGGTTGACCGACTAGGTTGCAAACTAGTCGATCAGCAATGCTTCTTTAACCGACTAACTCATTTACTAATTTTTGGTATCAGCACTGTTACTTCTTAGTCGGTCTAAGTTCATCTTTCGACCGACTAGTTGTTAAACTAGTCGGTTAAGTTTTGTACTCAGACCGACTAATTCTTAGTTCTTCTGTACAGTCGAGTTACTGTTTACTCTTAGTCGGTCTAAGAACGTTCATCGACCGACTAGATGTCAAACTAGTCGGTCAGTAGTTGTTCTTTGACCGACTAACTCTTAGTTCAGGTTTTCGACTGGAGCTACTGTTTACACTTAGTCGGTCTGCGTTGGTCAACCGACCGACTAGTTCTCAAACTAGTCGGTCAGCAGTTGTTCCTTGACCGACTAAACTGTACAAGAAACCCTAGTTTTGCCCTAGCCGCCACCAATCTCTATAAATACCCCTCCAAACGTTTTCTTCTCCTTCCTTACGACCTAAAACCCTAAATTCTCCCACATTGAGCCCCCTTCTACCTCAAACCCTTATTCCTTCATCCCAAGCCCTAAATCCATCATCCAAACTCTCCCTTAACACATTCTACCTCTCATCTTCCCCAAAATCTCATCAAACCCCCAAAATCCCCCAAAACCCTATTTCTCCAAACTTCTCCAATCATTTCCAGATCTGAACCCTAGGTTCACCGGAGCGTTTCTTCCGTTGCTGTGGTTGCTCGGCATCATTCATCCGCTTCTTCACGGTAATACTCGATTCTTTAGTTTTAAGCATAACCCATTTGTGTTCTTATGAAACCCTAATGAAATGAATATTGTTTGTTGATTGTTTCTCCATAACAGCGACTTTCCCGTAGATTAGCGTCCGTGGGACGAACCCTCGTCGATCGTCATCCTCGGTGCTAGGTAAGTGAAACTTGCCACTTAGGGTTTAGGCCATGTTTTAGGCCATTTGCTAGTTGTAGGCGTAAAAGAGACTAGGCGACGAAATGATACTCGCCTAGGCGCAAATTGAGGAACTAGCTTGACAACGAAGCTAGATCCGGCATTTATCATGTTGCACAATTACCGTGTCATGTTTACTTTCCATTAACGGTACGCAAATTAATTGTCATGTCATTGCATCCTTTAAGTGTTTCCGTGATTGCGTAGCTTCGCTACAATGCTTGTGTTCCTGGCTCGTGTTCCAGAAGCGGGCCATGTGTTGGTTGATAGCCAATGCCCGAATTGCTTGTTTCCGGCTAGGTGCACCCCTACGCCAATTGTTTATGGATCGTGAACTAGAATGCGAGCTCCTGTGCGGGGCAACCCTGGCTCATTTACTGAGCTCGTGTGCGGGGACCCTGGCTCGATTACATGTGGGTATTGGGGGTAAGAGTTAAGCGGCCAATCAACTGGGAGTCTGCCCGATCAGCAACTGCAGTGGTAAGGCGTAAACTCTGGGTTTTGGGGTAGTTGTTAAGCGGCCAATCAGCGTGAATGTCAAACCATTCAGCTGTAAGGCGTAAACATCTACAAAACAACTTGAAACGTGACTAGTGAATTGATTGAGATTGTTAGTAGCTTGGCTACTCTTGTCTTGTCCCGATAATTGTTCTCTTGTACTTATTGTTTCATCATGTCTTGCCTGTGCACTCATGTTAAAACTGCCATGTCATGCATACTATAACTGCTAGGTTGCTAGTTGCCTTACTTTCAGTTTCCTTGCCCAAGTCTTTTAGACTTGCTGACATGTGCCCCTTTACTCTTTTGGGTGACACATGTTAGATCCTGAGCCTGAGTACCTTGTTGAGGACGAGGTGTTTGCTGACGCCGAGCCCGAGCTTGTGTTTGACGGGGAGTACGTGGACACTGGGGACCAGTCCTAGTGTCTTCGTTGAGCTTTCCTTTTGTTTTAGACTGCTGTTTTGTTGTCGGTGTGTAGCACCTATACTTTGTTACGTTGTTGCTTTTGTTGGCCTTGTTCTGGGCCTTTAGACTCTTTCTTTTAGCCTGGTGGCTTTTCTGGATGTTGAACTTAATTTTCATGTTGGACAATTTATGAGATGTGAGAATTTTTATTTCTGCCTCTCCTTGTGTTATTATTGTTGTTCCGTTTGTGGTTACATGGACCTGCTTATGTTTTATTGAGGCTTATCGGGTTTGGGCCTTCGCAGCTCCACTCTCGTGCAGACCTTTTCACGTCTCGCCTCCATTTTAGGGAAGTGGGGCGTGACAGCACTCTTCATCCTTCCCTAATGGCTTCCTCTTCGAATCCTCGACTTCATCATCGCCCAAATCCGGCCGCCACCGTCGAAAGAGCCTCTTTCTTCTCGAAACGCGCCATTAAATTCACCGATCCGGTCATCATCAACTATAACCTCCATCACCTTCTCCACACCGTCTCTCTCTTCCACCTTTGGTGCGAAATAACTCCATACTATCACATTCTCGTCAAGTAATTTTATTCCAACATGACCGTGGTAGGGAAAGGTGGCCCCGTTTCTATCGATACCGATGTTAAATTTATCAACATCCATCTCTCTTATGACATCCTTGCTCAACGTCTTCATTTGCCTAGCTTTTCTTCACAACATCTTGGTGAGACCACCATGGATGATCCCAAAATCATTAATCTATTGAGTTCCAATTTTTGGATTGGCATGTCCGACATAGATTTGAAACCCATCCCTCGACTGCTCATCAAGATCAGCACTTACAACTTGCTTCCCAAGAGTGGTTCTCTCAACTAGGGGTGGGCAAAAACCCGGTTCCGATTCCGAACCCGGTTCCGATTCCGAATATTCGGACAATTCAAAATCGGATCCAGATTCGGGTAAATTTTTGCAAACCGATTAATTCGGAATTGGATTTCGGATCCCACCCGTGAAATAGCTGTCCGATCCGAATCCGTTTACATTGTTGGTGTCTCTAACCCAAATAGCATATTTAAATAACTGTGAGTGCCTTAGTCCGAACGATGTGGGACTAAACACCACATTGGTCGCCGCACAGCTCCGAATTTGGGTAGGGATTAGTGTACGGCTCTAGATTTGTCCCACATCGGGCAAACAAAAGGGACTAGTGTACAATAAATTGGATGGAGAGGCATAAACCTCCGAAATTGGATTTGCTAAATTTTGCCAGCTTGTTGGCCATGGGAGTGCAATTGGCTTTACATTTTGGAGTTCGTGATATCCCACCCAAATAACCCATTTAAAGATAATTATTCTATATAATCCCAACTATATATGTGGCTCTAGTGTCGATAATGATTCTCTATAATCCCAACTATATGGCACTAGACACTAGAGAGAACTCGCAGCAGAGAGCGAACGCTGCGCGCTAACTAAATAGTCCCACATCGGACAAAATACTGAGAAATTGTTCTATAAATTAGAGGCTGGGTGAGCCACAAGCGCAATTGGGCTTTGACCTGCACAAGTGACGCTCGGAATTCGTCGACGAATCGGAATCGGATCGGATCTCGTGTTGAATGTTGTATTCCGATTTTAAAATCGAACATGTTCGGTACGGGCCCGATTAATCGGAATCGGGCTTCGGACTCATTTTTACATACCGAAATAATTCAGATTCGGTTTCGGATCTGCTCAAAAAATCGGATTTATCCGATGCTCACCCCTACTCTCAACTATGTTAATGAGACCGTAGCCAGGCTCTCTATGCTATAATGGGAGGAATCAAAGTGGATTGGGCAAGCACCATAATGCATGTCTTGATCAAACCCATTTCTACTCGCATCTTTCTTCCATGTACCATCGCCCGAATTCTCTAACACTTTGGAGTACCCCTTGATGGTGAAGTTTCAATCTTTAACCCTCAACAATTCGACCATTCGGTGGTCAATCGCATGAAATTACCAACTCCTCCTCCTCAAGTTGAAGAAGAATAAGAAGAAGAACAAGAACAACAACCTCAAGTTGCACGTCCTTCCCGTCGTCGCAAAGTCATCGTCAATTCTTATGCTCGTCCTCCTCCTCCTCGTCCAACGCTACAAGATCAAATTGATCAACTCCGCGATAATGTGAATTCTGGTTTTACCGGTATTCAAAAGCTTAGTGGTTTTGAGACTCGTCTTGAGCGGATTACAAACGATATGAATACAGGCTTTGAAAATGTGCAAGGGAGTCATGCACAAATTCTGAGCCTTTTAGAACAATGGGCTCCTTACTCTCCTTCAACATCACATCGCCCTCCTAGGCCTCCACCACCGTATTAAGGTTGGGACGTTTTCGGTTTCTGGTCGGCCAAGCAGATCAGCTGGTCGACTAATGGTCTATGATGTTTGTTTGTATGTTTAGGTTTAATTTGTGTTGTTATTGATCACTTAGTTTGATAAATAGTTTGTTGTTATTGTCCTTTGTTTCAATCTGTACAGGTGTCTCCATGTACTAGTATTCTCATATTTTAAATGAATTTCAGTTTGCTTAGAACAATTTCCCCTCTGTTTTTCTGTTTTTCTGTTTTTTTTTGTTTTCTGCACTTTTTAGTCGACCAGAACATACTATTAGTAGACTAATATCATAAATTGGCTGCATTCAACCCCATTTTTTGATAATTTCCAAGGGGGAGAATTATTATGATTCTAGGCTAATACACAGGGGGAGATACGACATATTCCTATTAATGTATATTCATTACACACGTTTCTCATAACATCGTATATGGCTATAAAAATTATCACTTCCTATACTGTTTATAAGCCATATATTAAAGGGGAGCAATAACATCTTTATATAATATTATATGCAATGTTTGTAAAATCATCAAAAGGTGAGAGAATGTTGAAAATTCACAACCCCTCATATGGTTTTGATGATACAAACATATTATGTTATATGTACTACTTTTATATATGCAGATATTATAGCACAATCAACTAAGACAATCATCAAGTATACAAGTTGCAAGAAGCATCCAATATAAGACGAAACATATTGATGATATTTTGTATCTTGTAAGAAGAGATGTAATCTTTATTTTCTCTCTTGCATATACTTAGAATGTAAAAGCATTAATGATGATCTCTCTTAGTCGTTTAGGGTCCGTATTCGAAAAATCAAGTCAAAAATCCAATTAGTCGACCAATCCATAGTGCTAGTCGACTAATTTAAATATTAAAATATTCAGAAAATTCTGAAACTTTGTCAGACCTATTTTAGAGTCTCTAGGATCATTTTCCTGCAAAATTTTAAGTTTCAGATTTTCTAGTCGACTAATAGATTCTATTAGTCTACCAGTCATTTTTAAATCAGTTAATTTAAATGATTTATCATTTAAATATTATATTTTATTAGTGGAAGTTAGAACTGCCACAAACGGCTAGTTTCTGACAGTTTATAGCCGTTTACATAAGTTATTTTCTGAAAAGACACCTCAATAGCCAAAATCCTAGTCAGCAGCCCAATTAGTTGACTAATTTGAACAAAAATTTCCCAGAATTTTTTTGAAAATTTAGGCAGTTGTCCAACGTTCAAAAACTAACTTTTGGGCTATAAATAGACCCCGAGACCCCTGCCTAAAAATCACGAAAATTCACACACACTCTTTTCTTAAGTTTACTTTCTCTCTTTAGAAAGTGAGTGATTTTCAAATTTTCATAGAGGAACCTCTGCAGAAATTCTGCCTCCATAGATAGTTCAATCTTCAAGTTTGTTTTACCACAAGTTTTCATCCAAAACCTTGGAGATTCACTCACCTTCCTTGCGTTATAATTCCAACATTATCAAGGCTATATGTGATATTATTTCATACTCTTTATTTACTTTATTTGGTGAATCTCTTATTGAAGAGATTGTACAAGTTTGAACACAGAGAGTTTTGGCATCTTTGTATGTTGGTTGCTTGCGGAGAGCAAGTGTTATAGTGGACTCAAATCTCTACGGGGTAGAGGACTGGACGTAGAATCACAAGGATCCGAACCAGGATAAATCTCTGTGTTTGCATTTGGAGTTTTTTGGATTGTGTTCATTTACTTCCGCACTCTAATTGTAATTTTTGTTTACTTTTAATTTTGCAATATTGTCGTAATATACACTATTCACCCCCCTCTAGTATATTTGTTGTGCCAGGAGATCCAACAATAATTCCGTATTTGCAAGTTCAATGTTTAATTGCACAATTATTGTCATTACTCAATTCACCCCCTCTAGAGTGTTTGTTGTTAGTATTGCAAGGTATAAACGGTCTTTACAATTAGAATCAGAGCAAGGTTGAAACATACAACAACGATGTCATTCAACGCTTCATCCATGTCACAAGAAGAAGGTCTATCAACCGTTCGACCCCGGCTCTTCAACGGAACAAATTATCCAAGTCACAAGATCAAGATGATAATCTACTTGGAGGGTCAAGACCTATGGGACGCCACAGAGTGTCCTTTTATGAAGCCTACTACACCCGTGGCTACAAGGACAAAGGCGGAGAAGGATTCAATCAAATCCAGTGCGATGGCAATGAATGCATTCCATTGTGTCAACACTCCAAATGAGTTCAACCGCATCTCTGTGTACAACGGATAACGAGATTTGGCATATCTTGGAGATTACTTATGAACGGACGTCCAAGGTAAAGTGTGTTTAGATCTCAATATGAATTGTTTAAGATGCAGGAAGGAGAGAGCATCTCGGAAATGTTCACAAGATTCACGGATATTGTGAACGCTTTGGAAGGACATGAAAAGGTGATTTCTCAAGAGGATCGAGTAGAGAAGATCCTTGACTCTCTTACACCTCAATGGGAGTCAAAGGCCAACGGTATTTTGGAGTCAAATGACATGTCCAAATACACCAGAGGAGTGCATTGGGAATCGTATGGCGTATGAAGTAAAGTTTCAACATAAGAAGGGGATTCAACCATCCAAGCCCGAGAAGTCCGAGAAGCAAAAGGGGATTGCATTCCATGCTGAGAAGGAGCCAATCAAGTGGAGAAAGAATTCCATCGAGAAGTTTCGAGTGAAGAAGATGGAGAAAATGAGGCTAGTGGTGATGAAATCATGGAGCTCGCCAAGCAACTAAGAGCATTCCTAATGGGCAAGCAAGATAAGTCTTTGTTAAAGTTTGCCTTTAATTCTAATAAGGTTCCTATTTGTTACAATTGCAGTGGTAAAGGTCATCGATCTACCGAATGCCCTTCTAAACCCTCCAAAGATTCTTACAAATGGAAAGGGACGAAATATTGGAAAGGCAACTCCAAGCACAAGAATAAGAAAAAGGGTCTTGTTGGTACTTTTGATCACTCAAGTGAGGACTCATCAAATGACGAAGAAGAAGAAGACAAGGAGGAAGCCCTCAAGTGCTTCACGGCATTCGACGATATCTCTTCAAGCTCAAGTGATGAAGAGGTGGAGGCTTGGCTCAACCCCAATGAAGATGTGTGCTTCATGACAAAAGGGAAAGATTCTTCATCGAGCTCTAGCGATGAGGAATGCGATGATGAAGATGAGGAGTAGCCAAAGCTATCCTATGAGGAGCTTGAATATCGCTATAATGTGGTCTCCAATGGGGCTAGTAAGTGCATCAACTCTTACAATAAATTAAACGTAAAATTTGTTGATGTTAAGAGTATGTTGCATGAATTAGAATCTTTTAGTGTAAATAATAATGCTTTGCATGTTTGTGACATTAGTGAGAGAGACACACTAATCTCTCAAGTTAAGGATTTGAGCATTGCAAATGAAAAATTAGTAGCTCAAAATCTTAGCTTAGAGTCTTGCATTCAACAACTTACGTTGAAATGCGAAGAGGAATCCCAAAAGCTCATAAGCTTTGTTCATTCTTGGGATTCACTCCACGGTTTGTTGGAAAAACAACATCCGACAAACCATAGATTATGTTTCGGATATATTCCAAGTGTGGTAACCAAACCCACCTCTAATTCTTCAAATGGTGCAAAATCAAGAAATATTGCTAAAGCACCTAAGAAGAATCACCATGCTTTCTTGTATAACAATAACCCTAACAAGAAGCATGTATATCACAATGTGATGAGTGAGAATAAAAATTCTTCATTTTTTGCTAAGAAACAAACCCTTCATTCTTTACATGCCAAGAAATATTTTTCTACACATAAGCATGACACATCCACCACTCTTGCAAAGGCAAAACCATTTCCTAAGAAATCCTCAAGTCATTGGATTACCACTAGGTGTAGTGTGCAAGGAAGGGATAGATATATCAACTCTTTAGTTAGGGAAGTGATCACCTCATGTGATTATATTAGGAAATCAAACTATTCTTGGGTTTGGTTCCCTAATGTTTATGTCTCTCACACATGTGCATATTGCATGTGTATTATGCTTATATTTCTATATCTTAGCATATCCATTGATTGTGTATGATTTTTCATGTTTTTGAAAATATTTTCAATCTATGTTTCATGAAAATGGGACCTTATGGATTTCATTGTCATATATGCATTTTGTTGATCCATATGTATGACAATGGGGGAGTTAGTAAGTTATTTATGCTTAAAATTATCTTAAAACAGATTTTAACTCTCATGTTGGTTTATTTTTGAGAAGATTTTTTACAATTGGTTATTATGATTTCAAATTCAACCCATCAATGTTGCCAACATTTTATTTGTTATACTTTATATTGGCAAATATCATTTGTATCATTGTTGCCTGATTTTTCTATATCAATGAATGATACAATTATGGCCCATGGCTCCAATTATTACTTCAATTGGTAAAGATTACAATTGATATTTTACAATTGGTATTAGATTATAGAAGTCATCATTTTGACCTTTTCTATAATCTAGGGGGAGCATGTGATAGTGATTGATACCCACTTAAAATTTACAATTAGGTATCAAATATCTCTTTATCTCTTGTTTTATTTGTCACAATTTAAAAGGGATTCAATGACAAGAATTATTTCTTGTATGTTGTGCCCACCTTTTTGACAATGACAAGGGGAGAGATATGGGATTATGTAAATCATTCATATACATATATGGAGAGAAATATACATATATGGTTTATATAATCCTTACCTATTATATGTGACAATTGATTTGAAGCTTTATTGGTTTATTTATTTTCAATTGGTGCATATAAGTATAGGGAGCTCATTAGCATTGTGCTTTATTTCTTTATGTTTTACATAGTGTGTGTCATCATCAAAAAGTGACAGATTGTTAGGTATTGGGGTTTTAGACCAATATTGTTTTGATGATGATCACAACATTATGTTGTTGCTAATGACTCTCAATGTTTTAGTCGCATGTTTAACAATTGAAGCATTTCATTTTGAAGACTAAAAGCTTGGTGCAAGGATGGACATCAAATGGAGCATTGCCAAAGTTTGGAACTTGATGAAGGGAAGCTCATCAAAAGGTACCAAAGCTTGGAAGATGATGGGGAGATTAAGGCTACTCAAGCTTGAAGACTTAGACTCTAGGAGAAGCATTTGTAATCCATGTAATTCTTCTTACTTACTTTTTTCTTTTTGAGTCTAGGAATTTATAATGCCTTGATAGATGGTCATATTCATTCATGCATATGTATTAACCATCTTAGTGAACCTTAGGATTATCATAGAAACCAATCCAACAGGTTCCCATGCCAAATAACCCAATTGGAGTTTTTGTCCTTCCAACAGGCGCCTGCTGAAGGCAGGACAGGCGACTGGTGTTCACCAGGCACCTGGCCAGCCTTCTACAGGCGACTGTTATGCACAACTCAAGTCAATATTTCTTGACTCTATCTTGAGCTTTTGGTACAGGCGGCTGAAGTACAAAAGACAGGTGCCTGTCAACCATCAGGCGCCTAACGATTGTTCAGAAGTTGCCTGAATGCCAAAGTGCGTAACTTATCTATTTTGAGCTCAATTCCATCTTGTGTGTCAGTCGACTGACGTTCAACTGTTAGTCGCCTGTCATCCTTCAGGCGCTTGGACAATGTTCTCCAGTTGTCTGAATGCACAAGTGCGAAAGTTGTCATTTCTCAGCTCCTTTCCATCCCTCCTGGCAGTCGCCTGCTGAAGCCTTTACAGTCGTCTGTACAGTAGTACATGCGCCTGTGTAGTCTTCTACACTCGTCTGTCCTGCCTCAGATTATAGCCGTTGGGAATATGCTGACCGTTGATCAGTCGCATGTTCGTTGTTCATCAAGCGCCTGTCCGAGCCATAAATTGCCAAAATCTAGCCGTTGCAGAATTCTTCTCTTTGCCTTTTTGCTTGGTTTTATGGGGTTTTCTTAGCTTCCTATATATATGAGTGGGATTAGTTCTATTGGAACTCTTGGTTAACATTTAATATCTTAGAGAATCATTAAGCCACTCTTATTCTCTCATTTTCCTCTCATGAGCACTTTTTTCTTCATGCATTGAAGCTAGTTCAAGGGAAATCCTACAAGTGCATCAAAGCTCATCTCAACACTTAGAGATCCTCTTTCATACCTTACGTTCAATTTAGAGTAAGTTCATATCATCAAGGCATATGTAAGAGTATTTATTTCATCTTTGTGAAGCGAATCCATAACTCTATTTGTAGGAGTTAGTTACTCTCTTTGTGGGAATTTGACCTTTATGTAGGGTTGGTTGTGTGACTCTAAATTCTCTTTGTGGGAGTTAGAGTGTTGAGTCCTCGTGTAAGATAACCCTAATTCTCTGTGTGGGAGTTATACCCTTGTGTAGGGTAGGGTGAGTCCTTGTAGAGGACAAATCTCTTGTTTATGGTATTCCTTGTGTAGGGATTGTATTCACTACCTTGTGTAGGATCATAGTGAATATTGATGTGGCTGAATGTCCCCAATTTGGGGAACCAGGAAAAAATCTCTTGTGTTTGCGTATGTTTTATTGTATAGATTAAATTCCTCTTGCACTTATAATTCTGCATTTGCAAGTTCAATTTTTAATTGCAGAATTATTGCCATTACTCTATTTTTTCCCTTCTAGAATGTTTGTTGTTAGTATTGCAAGGTATAGACGGTCCTTACATTTACCCCTCAACAGGATGAATAATGTTTTATAAACAACAATTAAAAATTTTAAATAGTTGCTTTCAAATCTCTTCGAAATCAGTGTGATAAAACTTTACTACAATGTAAAACTATAAAGAATACCACAATTGTAGCCACGTAAATATCGAGAAATTTATCATGACTCGATCCTCCAGATCTACTCCAGTCCCCCCATTCTTTCCCACTTGAGATTTTTCACTATCTCTTCTTGCGGATCATACGAAAATAATACCCAACTTTGACAACACTACTGCCCATTTATACAATCACACTCTCAACAGCTTGAGAGAATCTTACATGAAATTGAAATACGAAACTCATGTATCATCTAGTGATGTGCAAATGAATCAAACGGTAAGTTAGTGAGAATTTTTGGTCAAGATGTATGAACTTGAAGAGAATTTTTGAAGTTTTTTCTCAAGAGAGAGAAAAATTTATGGGAAGAATTCCGAGTGACTCTCATTTAAGTGTCAAAACATTATTATAGATAGAATTTAACGTTCAAAAAATATTCAAAATTAAAGCAATTGTACCTACAATCAATGGATATATATGATGCATAGCCAACAAAAAAACTGCTCTGATTAGTCGGCTAATGATTTCATTAGCGACTAGCCAATGAAATAGAACAAATAAAATGCATTAGTCGACTAGCTAATGAGTTAGTCGACTAATAGAAGATAGTGCCAGAAAACTCAGTCTGTTAATCAACTAACAGAAGTACTGTCTGTTAGTCGACTAGTGTGTCTATTAGTCTGTTAGTCGACTAGTGTGTCTATTAGTCGACTAGAAGACTGCTTAATCGACTAATGGTTCAAAGTTTAAAAAGCTAGCCAGTATTAATCGACTAATAGAATTTATAGTTGACTAATAGTTCAAATTTATATGTATTAGTCAACTATTAAAATTGATTAGTCAACTAATCGGGAATCGTTTTGAATAGTCAAGTATCATATCTATATCAATCGGTTCATTGTTAATCAACTAATGACACTAATAATACAGGTTAAGACTTAGAACCGTGCAATAATAGTTTAATGATAATTATGAAATGTTCTATGTTAAGAAACATGTTTTGTAATGTGTGTTATTAAGGCTTTATACAATAATTTAAGAAAAAAGAAAATATACATCAATGAAAATATATAATACAAAAATTGAAAGCTCCATTGAGATACTCCATGTCTTTTTTGTCCAGAACGTTGAGCCATATGCATGATCAAATACATCAACTTGAAGCTACATGAATGTGATTAGCACATAATTTATAGTCTGATCATCATCAAAAAACTAACATGAGGATATCAAGAATCAACATTTCTGGTTAGTGTCAGGAGATTTCAGTCAACTTCTTACCCTTATAATGCTTGTTCAGCTAGCAGCACTAGCTAGTAAGCTTGGTTTCTCAAAGTCTTTTCCTGCTCCCTCTGAAAGGGTACCTCTGACACTGACGGAGTGACGATTAGGTACTCTCTTCCTTTATTCCCTGCGCTGCCCTGCGCTGCTGGCTCGTTTGCCTAGTCTCTAAGCTGATGCACCATCCCGCCTGCCCAAGATCAACCCAAGAGAATGTAGATATAGCTGCTTTAGTCTTGGTATTGACTAATCGTTGGAGCTAGGCTTGTGTCTTGGTGTTCCAGTTGTATTAGTAGATGAGTCAAGAAAAGTGACCTAACCAAATTTCACAAAGTCCAGCCAATACCATCTTCATCTTGGAGGCGTTAATATGTTTACCTTTCTTCATTCCAAGCATGCAGCGTGTCGTCCTCCATAGCTACATAATAGATTCAAGCTCAGAACCTTCCAACTCCTCCACCTATGTCAACATGCAACTCAACCGCATAGTTTTTTAACCTCCATCATGGTAATCTCATGGTAATCTCCACCGATGATGACCTGAATATTTATCACTTCAGTATAATATGCATACAATTTGCACAAAATTTAAGCAGGCTGACCTGCTTGTACATAGTCGTCTTCCATTTCCCATGGAGCATCTATAACAGCATTGAAGTGTTCGTTTGCAGAATTATATACTTGTTCAGTTGCTTGAAGATCCTTTTTCAATCGAACAATCTCAGAATCTTGTTTATCCCTTCCTGAAAGCATCGATGCTCTTTTCACTCGGTATCGATAGAGATTTTCTTCCAATTCCATAATAATTTTATCATGTGCAGCAACTAATGCATCGAATTGGTCCCTCTCGTCAACCCTCTCCACTATTTTCTCTTTCAGAGACAATTTTTTGCCATTAGAATGGCTAGCATTAATACGTATATCCAGTAATTTCTCAAGGCGAGATCTTACAGAGTGAACCTTGAACCCATTTAATTCCAATGGTATAAGCGCCTTCATTTTTTCCTGAAAAATATCTTGTGAATCAGTAAGTCGCAGCTTTTGGATGCTGTCGACTAAATTGGCAAAGGTCACCATCAAACCAATAGCCATTCCTTCACGAAACTCTATCTCATACTGCTCCAGTGGATGGAAATGTGGCTGCTGTGGCATTCTGTGAAGTGCTTCCATCGACTCAACAATTTCCCACATTGCAGACTCCTTAATGAAAGGCAATCCTACCTTGTTACAGAATGATCTGCCAGGGCTGGAATCAACCTCATCCCTTCCATCTGCCTCAACTGTATCCTTCTCTAAGGGCATTGCGCTTGGAATAAGCTTGTCATGACCACGAATATCTTCCTCGGAAGGTGATGACCCACTAGGTGTGGGGTCACTTGGAGCCCTCTCCATCGCAAAAACATCTTTATCTAACAGTGGCTCACCTCGAGTAGACTCATCATGATCAGGAGCATGATCTTCCCGAGAAAGTGAGGACGTGCTTGGGATGTGATCAAGAGGAGCCATATCTTCAATCCCAACAGTAGCGTTTTCACGTGGTGACCCACTTTCAGTTAACTCATCTTGATCACAAACATTATATTCCTTGATAAGTGTCAACCCATTAGGCATATGATCAATTGGTGACCTTCCCATCTCAACACCACTCTCTATTTCAGTTTGAATAAGTTTGTCATAAATATGAATGTCATCTTCCATGGAAGGACGGGCTTGATTTTGTGCTTCAGCTTCAATCTCAATCTCAGCAACCCTATGGTCAAAAGGTTCCAATACCGGCAATTGTTGGATAGTTGAGTATTTGAGTGACTTGGCAACTGGAATGTAAGACTCTATTTTTGGTATTTCGTGAGAATCTTCCATGATGTCCGCTTGCATGTTGCCTAAACAAATCTTAAAAACATCAATATTAGGTGTCTTTCCTGCACAGAAAGTAAAGGTATAAGAAGAATTACTTGTACTCAAAATTGTCAACAACTAGCTAATTCACACATACTTTCAATGTTTACAGTTGGCACAGAAGTCTTTTCCACCTTTACTTTATCAAAGCATACTGATTTGGCATTGTCTGATACATCAATAGTTGGCGTTTGGTTGGATGGTTCAACAAACTCCATCCTCTCTTTATCACCTACCGCTATGTTGATCCTTCCATCCCATTGTTCGGATTCAATGCCTACCAATTCCAAAAAAGATGTCATCGCTGAGACCATACTAGATTTTAAATTACAATGCTTACCATTCATGTATGCAACCTGCTTCTTTGACGGTCTGCCTCTCTTCCGTTCCTTCCTCTCCTCCTGTGCATGCTGTCCTGCATCCTAAGAGAATGGAAAGATAAGAGGGGTAACAGTAACGTTTTATATCAACAAAGCACACTTGTTCATCAAAGAAGTAAAAACAGTGTGGGCAATGACTCACAATAACATCACAAAGCTTTCTTTTGCGATATCGGGCCCGTATAATAGGTTTCTTTCTCCGACTCTTAGTGTTTCCTCTCGAACCACGAGCAGGCTTACGATCTCTGGAATCAGTAAGTGGAATAGAATTGGCAGGCTCAACTAGTGGATGTCCAAAATTGGCTGCCTTTGACTGTTGTTCTGATAGGCCCCTCATATAACCAGAAGATCCTTTAACACTATTTCTGGAATCAGTCTCAGTCACTCTTGATATGCCTTGCTCTTGACAGGGTTCTAAGGATAAAGGAAATGATAGCAAAAGCGATTTTTTTCCCACTTGCTGATGAGATGGCCTATTGGAAATTTGTTGTCCAGTAACCAAAGCTGGGCTACCTTCTGACAGCAGCCCTACGGAGGAATTTTTCTCTCCCATTAGAGAGGTCTTAGAACCACAGTTTATCAATGTGCTATCTACCAACTGCAAGTGCTCTTCTGGTGATTTTCTTTTCTCTGGCTTCTTGGAAGGTTGAGAAGAATTGACCCTTGCTTTAAAGTTGGCACCCTCGACCACCTTGTCCTTCAAACTCGTAAAACTTTCAACAACTTCAACATTATTGTAGTGGGAGAAGAGAGCAATCGAAAGACTAGATCGTTTGCCAGAGCGAGAACTTCGTTTAGATGTACGACCAACTGACATGGTTCCATCGACCAACTTGAGGTGCTCTTCTAGAAATTTATATTTATTCAACTCACTGCTTGGTTGAGATGCCTCAACCCCACGATCCACTCTGTGATGCTCAGATTCCCTACTCTTCAAACTAGCAGCGCCAGATGTCCCAGCAAATCCACCACCATTGTCGCTAAAAAATGGTGCTGAAACCAGAAAAGTAGACTCATTGGCAACAAGGGATCTTCGACGATATGATCTTTTCGCAACAAGGGATTTTCGTCTTCGACGATATGATCGTGTTCCACTCTTGTCCTGGAAACACAGAAGCAGCAAAGAAACTGAACGGAAAGATAGAGATCATTCAGGTAAGGAACCAAAATCAAGCATGTCAAGCATTTTTGCTACTAGACACATTGGTAGGGTCTTCTAGGATTTGAGGAATAAAAAGAGGGGTTTTGAAAGAAAGATTGGATTTTTAGGGTAAAGGATGCATTTTTTAGGGCTAAAAGAGAGGTTTTGGGGGAAGAGAATTTTTTATTGATAATAAAACGGAAATACAAGTTATGTTGGTTTCTTTCGAGATGAAATCGCTCTCCCAAGCCACTGGTTTGAGAGGGTGGCCGCGCTCTCTAACAAAGAGTGAATCTATCAACTCTAACAAGTTTCTCACCAAGATTCAACATAAAATCCCTATTCTCCCTAACCTACATATAAATACTAATCAAATGTTCAGCAAAATTCAGAAATGCCAAAATTCAGAAATGCCACCTAGACCCGAAAATTATGAAAACACCCCAGCTGCCCTCAAAATTACGAAAACTCCCTCAATTGTGATTTCATCATTAGTCCGCCTCTGAAAAACCACCTTGTCCTCAAGGTGGTGTCATGAACTTCTTAGTTATGTCACTCCAAGTGGAGATGCTCGTCTCCACCTAGCTCATCTTCCTCCACCACATTATCTTCGTCCGCTATCAACAGCTCAAGAGTGCGGTCGCGACAACGATACCTTGTGGTGAACTTTTCATCGCAGTTGAAACACAATCCCTTTGACCGCTTATCCCTCATCTCAGCATCTGTCATGTGTTTGAATTGCCCTTCCAATCATGGCTCAGGTCTCTTTTCTTTGCTAGGCTGATCTCCCACAACTAGTGCCTTATGCCCCCTGTCAGTTCCTGGCTGCGAAAAGTTGATCCGCTACAGACCCCCTAGAACTCCGCTCCTCTTCCATAGCCAGCTCCATCGTTTCCAGCAATCTTATAGGCCTTTGTATGCAAAGCTTAGCGCGGATGTTCACCTTGAGCCCCTTCATGAAGCTCCCTTTTAAAGTCTCCTCAGGTATCCCATTACTCGTCCTGAGAGTGCCTTAAACTTCTCCATGTGATGGAACCATACTGCTTGAGTGCCAATAGCTAATCCTAAGTTCCCTCCCAGAGTATCCCGAAAGTTGTTAACCAATCAGTCCTTGAGCTCCTCCCATGAATGTATACGGCGCCACTGCTCTCTCCACTGACACCAAGGAACTACCTTCCCTTCAAAACATATGTCAGCCGCCTCAAACTTCTCTCTCCGTCAGATGAACCACTGCAAAGAATCTGTTGGCATGATAGATCCACCCATATGGATCCTCCCCCTCGAACAACAATATTTTCAACTTCCTAATCCTGCCTTTAATACCTAGTCCCCCGCCGACCTGTCCATAGTGGTGTGGTTAATAATTGTCCCGTTGTATCTTCCTGGGTCGTCCATAACCCCTCAATGGGACACCGCTTCTGTCACCATCTCTGTCCTAGTCATCATAGACCAAAACTAAGTAATCGCATTGCTCATAGCCTGGGTCATCGACATATTCCACTCGAAACTCCTCGTAGACCGAAAGTGATCGTTGTCGTCTTTTTGCAGCAAACCATGTACCGTAGAGCCCCTGGAGGTCTTCTACATCCTCCTCAGGCACAGAGACGAGTTCCAAAAGCTAGCCGGGGTCTCAACACATCACCAGTGGGCCGCGAGACCCCTGGCGGGCCAGCCAATGGCGGGCCGCTATGGGGCCACGAGGCCCCGTGGCCTTGCTGGGGCTCGGCAAATCCCTATAATTGCACCAGAGTGCTGTGAGTCCCCCTGCGGCCTTGCAGGGGCTCGACGAGCACTTGACAAGGCCATTGGCGGGCCTGCCAATGCTCGCCAGCCCTAAGCAGGGCTGCCCAAGGGTCGGCGAGCCCCTAGGTGAGTGGGCAGCTCGTCGCCCTCCGCCCTCCGCCCTTTCATCCACCGCTTTCTCGGAGTCCTTATCCGCGTCGGAGAGCAATCCTTCAACGAATTCCTCGATCTTTTCCTTTCTTCAAAATTTTTGCTTTTTGCCCTAAATCTGGTTTGCCGTCCAAATCTGAGTAATTCGTTGTCTTTGAATCAAGAAAAAATTGAGATAGTTGTTGCATTAGAGTTTGCATTAAAGCATCCAACTTTGCATCCATCCTCGCCTCTGAGGCCAAGAATCTTAGCTTCGAGCCAGGACTTGAGAAAGGACATTGATGATTCTCGTTTCTCCCCCGATTTCTTCAACTCTCCCACTGCAGCGTCAAGTTTCTCCTCCAAAGTTTCGATCTTTTTTATTGTTGCCGTCGTCATTGATGCCCAGATCGATGATCTGATACCAAATTAATAGGATCTTCTATGCTTTAAGGAATAAAAAGGGGTTTTAAGGAAAAGATTGAATTTTTAGGGTAAAGGATGGATTTTTAGGGCTAAAAGAGAGGTTTTGGGGGAAAACTTTTTATTGATAATAAAAAGGAAATACAAGATAAGTTGGTTTATTTCAAGAGAAAACCACTCTCCCAAGCCAACGATTCGAGAGGATGGTTGCGCTCTCCAACAAAGAGAAAATCTCTCAACCTCTAACAAATTTCTCACCAAGATTCAACATAAAATCCCTAATCTCCCTAACCATGTATAAATACTAATTAGATTTTTAGCAAATACATAAATACCACCTGAATCTGAAAATTACAAAAACTCCCTTGGTGCCCCCCCCAAAACACCCTCATTTGTGATCTCATCACACACGCAACCACATGACGATGTAGCCACAAGAAAAGGAACACATGCAACCACCAGCACAAATATATGAATACATACCATATTTTTCCGTACTGCCAGCCAGTCTAGGTTTCGCACTACAAACCTCTCGACAAGTAGGTCAAAAAAGTATGGTGCTCATTAATGATTTGAATCATGGTTGGCACATCTCATGATTTGTAAACTTACATTGATCATTTTCCAAAACCAACATACATAAGGAAGTGTTCCTAAGGTGCATAAGTGTTGACTCCTTAGAAAATTATCTTATCTAAGTTGCCTTAAAATCACATCATAAAGCAACATTATGTCTGACATGTGATCTCCATACTCCAAAATGATTGTGGTTCAAAAACTATATAACTAGACGCATTTTACCATTTACCATTGATCAAATGACATGTTCTAATACTAAAAAGTTGTTCATATTGTGTCCACTTTATGCATAACGAAAAAAAGTAACAAAGGTGTATTATTTTTGGCATAAATGTATTTGAGCACACGAAGATCAAGGAAACCAGAACGGATCTTCCATATAGTTGGTCTATGATGTGATTTGAGGCAACTCCTTAGACAAGCATCTAATGAGTCACTCACCTTAGAAATATTTTTTTCTTACAAACACAATTGATAGAATCCAGATGCACAAATCATACCAAACCAAATTTAAAAATTGGCAACCAAATTTGATAATTTGTTCCATTGAATGCGAAATAAGACGGTTGGTTAACTGTATGGAAATCAAATTATTTCGATGTGTTTTAACATAAAAATGGTGACAATCAACGTTACAGAATTGACATACAATTGATTACTTTGCTGCCACCCAATGCATAAGAACATATTGAAATCACCTGATTTTTCATCAATAGGTGGTTTAAATTTGTTATAACACATCCAATGGAATGTATTTCTGATTATGTATGTATGTATGTATGTTACCTTAATTTCAAAAAAAAAACCCTTGCGTATTTGACTATAGTGAAAAAGCCTCCCTTAAATTTTCAACATCAACACCCCCCCCCCCCCAAAAAAAAAATAGCTACCATCGTTAATTAGGACATGAAAAGACATTGTTGCCCTCCTTTTGCTTTTTCCTGTTCCCCCTTTCATCTTTCATTTTCCTTAGTTTTGGAGGAAAGCCCAGTGCGAGTGTGGAGAAAGTCGGTCGAGGAGAAGATGCTGGTGAGGGTTTCGTCGAAATGGCGTTGATGAATCGAGTCTTTGAACATGTGGACAAAATCGGCAAAAGGAGAAAGTTACGGAAGGAGATGATTGGGAATTGGGGGATAAGAGAGTAAGGAATGGTGTTTGATAGATGAAAGTGAAGGGCCGAAAGCAAGGAGATTGTAATGAATGCTTTTAAGACCACAAGCAAATTCTCAAAAAATCCTTAAAAACTAAGAATGATGCTATTGTGTTGCTGCATCCATTGCTACTATTGTTGGCTGAAGGCAACGAAAACTTGGAGTTATTGCTCCTTGTTACATCAACTGATGCTGCCAACGGTAGAGTTGCAACAACCACTTGGGGGTAATTGCTCCTTGTTGCTATAACCGATGTAGCTGCTGCCAATCACAGACAACATCAGCCAAAACGAAGCGGTTGCTCTGCCATGCGCTGAAAGTAGCGGCTAAATAACAACCACAAGGAAGTGCGGTGGACCCTAAAATGGAGACGTGGGATAAAGCAAACCCTAAGATAAATGAGAATTTCAATTAAAGAAAGTATTTCTATGCTCGCATGACTCGCATGATCATTTTTAATGAAAGGTATGGATGTGATAAACAATTGATAATTTAATGGGGTAACTTGACATGCGAAAAGATCCAAGGGAAGTTTTCTAACTCTAATCAACAATTCTAGGGGGTTTTCTGAATTAAGCCTATGCGCACATACATATATAAATATGCATGCATGAATATGCATCTACGTAAGTATTCTTTGTGCATGCGCATGTGTATATGCATGCATGTATGTATGTGCATGCAAATGTGTGTGTAGAGAGACTAGATCTCATGTTATAATCAAAAAATGGGGCATCTAATCCTTTAATATATCATTTAAAGTGCCCAAAATAAAAGTTAAGACTTCCTTTTCATTCTAATGCACCAAGTAGTTGCAAAATGAACAGCCAAAAGTAGCGAGTAATATATATTTTTAAGTCTGAAATATTTCAACCCCAATAAAATTGGCTTCAAAGTGTTGTAGAGTATTTACATTATGATTCAATGGTTAAATTTTCAACATGTATTCTCCAAGAAATAGATCAAGAAATCTCTTTACTTTCGGT